>JAESUZ010002634.1:0-389338 GCA_017311185.1 Proteles cristata cristata
CTTTTCCCATTCGGTTGGTTGCCTATTAATTTTCTTGGTTGTTTCCTTGGCTGTGCAGAAGCTTTTAATCTTGATGAGGTCCCAATCATTTATTTTTGCTCTTGATTCCCTTGGTTTTGGGGATGTGTCAAGTGAGAAGTTGCTGCGGTGGAGGTCAAGGAGGTTGTTTCCTTCTTTCTCCTCTAGGGTGTTGATAGTTTCCTGTCTCACGTTCAGGTCCTTTATCCATTTTGAGTTTATTTTTGTGCATGGTGTGAGAAATTGATCTAGTTTCATTCTTCTGCATGTTGCTGTCCAGTTCTCCCAACACCATCTATTAAAAAGGCTGTCTTTTTTCCATCGGATATTCTTTCCAGCTTTGTCAAAGATTAGTTGGCTGTATACTTTTGGGTCCACTTCTGAGTTCTCAATTCTGTTCCATTGGTCTATGTGTCTGTTTTTGTGCCAATACCATACTGTCTTGATGATGACAGCTTTGTAGTAGAGGCTAAAGTCTGGAATGGTGATCCCTCCCGTTTTGGTTTCATTTTTCAGGATTACTTTGGCTATTCGGGGTCTTTTGTGGTTCCATACAAATTTTTGGATAGTTTGTTCTAGTTTTGAGAAGTATGCTGGTGCAATTTTGATTGGAATTGCATTGAATGTGTTGAGTGCCTTAGGTAGTAATGACATCTTAACTATATTTATTCTTCCTATCCATGAGCATGGAATGTTTTTCCATTTCTTTGTGTCTTCTTCAATTTCCTTCATAAGTTTTCTATAGTTTTCATCATACAGATCTCTTGTATCCTTGGTTAGGTTTATTCCGAGGTATTTTATGGTTTTTTGTGCAATTGTGAATGGGATCAGTTTCTTGATTTCTCTTTCTGTTGCTTCATTGTTGGTGTATAAAAATGCAACCGATTTCTGTACGTTGATTTTATACCCTGCAACTTGGCTGAATTCTTGGATCAGTTCTAGTAGGCTTCTGGTGGAGTCTGTCGGGTTTTCTATGTAGAGTATCATGTCATCTGTGAAGAGTGAAAGTTTGACTTCCTCTTTGCCAATTCTGATGCCTTTGATTTCCTTTTGGTGTCTGATGGCTGATGCTAGGACTTCCAGCACGATGTTAAACAGCAGTGGTGAGAGTGGGCATCCCTGTCGTGTTCCTGATCTCAGGGGGAAAGCTCTGAGTTTTTCCCCGTTGAGGATGATGTTAGCTGAAGGCTTCTCACAGATGGCTTTGATGATGTTTAAGTAGGTTCCTTCTATCCCAAATTTCTCGAGAGTCTTTATTAAGAAGGGATGCTGTATTTTGTCAAATGCTTTTTCTGCATCTATTGACAGGATCATATGGTTTTTATCTTTTCTTTTATTGATATGATGTATCACATTGATTGATTTTCGAATGTTGAACCAGCCCTGTAACCCAGGAAGGAATCCCACTTGATCTTGGTGGATGATTCTTTTGATATGCTGCTGGATTCGATTGGCAAGGATCTTGTTGAGAATTTTTGCATCCGTATTCATCAAGGATATTGGCCTGTAGTTCTCTTTTTTTGCTGGATCTCTGTCTGGCTTGGGAATCAGTGTGATGCTGGCTTCATAAAATGAATCTGGGAGTTTTCCTTCGCTTTCTATTTTTTGGAATAAGTTGAGAAGAATTGGGATTAATTCTGTTTTAAATGTCTGGTAGAATTCCCCAGGGAAGCCATCAGGTCCAGGGCTCTTATTTGTTGGGAGATTTTTGATCACTGATTCAATTTCTTCACTCGTTGTGGGTCTGTTCAGGTTTTCTATTTCTTCCCGTGTGAATTTTGGTAGTGAGTGTGTGTTTAGGAATTTGTCCATTTCTTCTAAGTTGTCCAATTTGTTGGCATATAATTTTTCATAGTATTCCTGATAATTGCTTGTATTTCTGAGGGGTTGGTTGTAATAAGTCCATTTTCATTCATAATTTTGTCTATTTGTGGTGCTCTCTCTTTTCTTTTGGATAAGTCTGGCTAGAGGTTTGTCAATTTTGTTTACCTTTTCAAAAAACCAACTCTTGGTTTCATTGATCTGTTCAATTGTTTCTTTGGTCTCTATGTTGTTTATTTCTGCTCTAATTTTTTACTATTTCTCTTCTTCTACTGGGTTTAGGGCGTTCTTGTTGCTCTGCCTCTAGTTCCTTTAGGTGAGCTGTTAGATTTTGCACTTGCGCTTTTTCTAATCTCTTGAAATAGGCCTGGAGAGCAATGTACTTTCCTCTTAGGACTGCCTTTGACGCATCCCATAGATTTTGATTTGTTGCGTTTTCATTTTCATTTGTTTCCATATATTTTTTAATTTCATCTCTAATTGCCTGATTGGCCCATTCATTCTTTAGAAGGGTGTTCTTTACCCTCCATGTTTTTGGAAGTTTTCCAGACTTCTTCCTGTAATGGATTTCAAGTTTCAAAGCATTGTGATCTGACAGTGTGCATGGTATGATCTCTATTCTTTTATATTTCTTGAGGGCTGCTTTATGTCCCAGTATGTGATCTATCTTGGAGAATGTGCCATGCGCACTTGAGAAGAAAGTAAATTCCCTGGCCTCAGGATGTAAAGTTCTAAATATATCCGTCAGGTCCATCTGGTCCAATGTATCTTTCAAGTCCATTATTTCTTTAGTGATTTTCTGTCTGGTTGACCTATCCATTGCTGTAAGCGGAGTATTAAAGTCCCCTGCTATTAGCACATTCTTATCTAGAAGCTTGTTTCTGTTTGTGATTAATTGTTTTAGATATTTAGGTGCTCCCATATTCGGTGCGTAGACATTTATGATTGTTAGTTCTTCCTGATGGATGGACCCTGTAATTATTATGTAGTGCCCTTCTTCATCTCTTGTGATTGTCTTTAATTTAAAGTCCAGTTTGTCTGATATAAGTATCGCTACTCCGGCTTTCTTTTGATTTCCTGTAGCATGATATATATTTCTCCATCCCCTTACTTTTAATCTGTAGGTATCTTCCCGTCTAAAATGAGTTTCTTGTAGACAGCATATAGATGGATTTTGTTTTTTACTCCATTCTGCTACCCTATGTCTTTTGATTGGAGCATTCAGCCCATTTACATTCAGCGTTATTATTGAAATATGTGGGTTTAGAGTCTTTGTATCTTTTGTAGGGTTCATGTTTGTGGTGGTGTCTCTGGAATCTTTGTTCCTTGCAACCTTTCCTTCAGAGCATCCCCCTCAGGATTTCTTGTAGGGCTGGCTTCGTGGTGACAAATTCTTTCAATTTCTGTTTATTTGGAAAGGTTTTTATCTCTCCTTCTATTTTGAATGACAGGCTTGCTGGATAGAGGATTCTTGGCTGCATATTTTTACTGTTCATCACATTGAAGATCTCCTGCCATTCCTTTCTGGCCTGCCACGTTTCAGTAGATAGGTCTGTCACCACTCTGATAGGTTTCCCTTTGTATGTGAGGGCCCTTTTCTCCCTAGCTGCTTTCAAAATTCTCTTTGTCCTTGTATTTTGCCATTTTTACGATGATATGTCGTGCAGAAGATCGATTCAAGTTACGTCTGAGAGGAGTCCTCTGAGCCTCTTGTATTTCCACATTGACTTCCTTCCCCAAGTCAGGGAAGTTCTCTGCTATAATTTGTTCCAGGACTCCTTCAGCACCTTTCCCTCTCTCTTCCTCTTCTGGGATTCCTATGATACGGATATTGTTGCGTTTGACCGTATCGCTGAGCTCTCGAATTCTTCTCCTGTTCCTGGATCAGTTTGTCTCTTTTTGTCAGCTTCTTGTTTTTCTATAATGGTGTCTTCTAAATCACTTATTCTCCTTTCTGCCTCTTCAATCCGTGCATTGGAGGCCTCTAATTTATTATGTATCTCATTTATCGCATTTTTTAATTCTTCATGCCTATTTTTATTTTCCATTCTGTCTGTAGCCATAGTTTCTTTGATGTCCCCTATGTTTTTTTCAAGCCCTGCTATTAATTTCACCATTATTATTCTAAAATCTTGTTCACTTATGCTGCTGATATCTGTTTTGAGCAGTTCATTAGCTGTAATTTCTTCTTGGAGTTTTTTTAGAGGAGAGCTGTTTCGTTTTGTCATTTTAGTTAGCTTTCCGGCTCTTGTTGGTTTTAAAGACCTGTTATGCTCTCTGTTTCTATGAGCACTGCTATATCCAAGAAACTCTTTGACTTTCCAAGGCCTATCCTTTCAGAGATTGTTTTTTGAATGGTATCCCTCGGTCACTCTTGTTGGGACCTTAGTTATTTTATTTTCCTATTCGTAGTGATATTTGGGACTCTTCACCTTGTGTACTCTAGCTTGTTTCTTGAGGTAGCCCTGGAAAAGAAAACAGACAGACAAACACACAGGGAGCAGGAGTACACAAACGCACAGGCTGATTCAACTAACATGCAAAGTGAGAGGGAAAACGAAAAAGTTAATAGAAAAGACGGAGGCGGGAGGGCGAATAATAGGGAGCATAAAATACATAAAAGGGTCAAAAAGGGGAAAAGAAAAGGAAAAAAGAAGAAAACCAATGGACAAAGAACGGTTTAAAGCATATACCTGGATTTCCCAGCTACAGTTAAATAGCCGTGTGTATGCAGCGCTGGTTGAAGAGCATAGAGAAAAAGAGAGAAGGCAGGGTGAGACAAGGCAGATTTGGAAATAGAATGAACAGGCAGAAGGGATAAGAAACTTTTTTCAAAGAGGTAAAGGGTAGAATGTGGTTGGATAGGTGAGAGAAGGATGCTGGAATTATCCAGAGAAACTATATAGTCTAATTACTCCTGAGAGAAATAGCTGAAAAAGTCGGTAGGTGTAGAATTTACATTTACAGAATGGACTTGTGATCGTTTAAGCAAGCTGGCAACCAGAGTTAATCAGGTCAGTGTTTTGGGGAAAAAAGCGAGAAAAGAGAAAGAAGAAGAAAAAAAGAGAAAAGAAAGGGGAAATAAAAAAAGAAAAAAAAGGGAAAAAAAAAAAAAAGGGAAAAAAAAAAAAGAAAAAAAAAAAGGGAGGAGGGCACCTCTCAGGCAGGGATGGGCGTGGCGTGATCTGATGCCTCAGGCGGGGGTTCTGCCTTGGCGATTGTGGGGAGGAGAGTGACGGTGCTCCAGTCCCTTCTTGAACCCCGCGCTGCAGCTCGCTTTTTTTTTTTTGGCGTGTCAACTCCCCGTTCCGGGGACGCAGCCGAAGTTGGTTGCACTCTTCAACCCAGGCCAGTTCCAATCTCCAAATCCCAGTCCGCGCCCCGCTGAAGTGGCCTTAGACACAGCTTCCCAGACAAACCCCTCGGGCTATTCCAGGCTCCCTGCTGAGCTCTGGGGGCGGAGTCAGGATCGCTGCTTCCTTCTCTGGGTCGGGCTGGTGCGCATGCGCGGGGGCTTGCCTGCCGGGTCCGCATAGCCTGAGCCCGCTGGAGTGAGGAAAACCGGGTCTCTCTATGGCTCGTCACCCGAAACACGAACTCACAGGCAAATTTCCCAGTTTTTAGCTCTTTGCCTTCCCTCTCGAGTTCCAGCCAGCCAGGAGCGCGGACGCCCGGTGTCTGTGCGTCTCCTTCAGGGGTCCCAGCAGCGCTGGAGCTACAATGGCGGCAGGCGCGCCGCCGCTGGAGTGAGGAAAACCGGGTCTCTCTATGGCTCGTCACCCGAAACACGAACTCACAGGCAAAATTCCCAGTTTTTAGCTCTTTGCCTTCCCTCTTGAGTTCCAGCCAGCCAGGAGCGCGGACGCCCGGTGTCTGCGCGTCTCTTTCAGGGGTCCCAGCAGCCCTGGAGCTACAATGGCGGCAGGCACGCCCGCACCGCTTTAAAAACCAACCTCCAGTAGCGGCACAAAGAAGCAGTTTGTGTGCTCAGCCTCCCCCAGGACCAGTTGGCGCGAGGGGACCTGGTGTGCAGGTATTTGGCAAGTACGGTCTTTCTATGCACCGAGCGGAGATTTTTCTGTCTCGGACTCTCTCCTTTTCCCCTCTCACTCCCCGTAGAGGGTAGAGGGGGATCGCCTCCCACCCTGGAGGCTCCGATCCCGGCCCGATTTTACCTTCCCTGGTTCACACTCACGTTAGAAGGCTTTCTCAGTGGATTCTGTGTCTGGAAATGACTTTTAATATTTATATTGAAATTGAAGAAATATAGGGTTCAATGAGTCACCACACTGAAGAGTTCAGAGCATTCAGTGATATTCTGATTCTGTGAACTTAAGAATTGGGAATACTCGATGAGACAAGGAGAAATGACAGAGGCAGCATATTCAGAATTTATTTATTTATAAAAATGCCAGCAGGTCATCTTTATTAGCAGTATCTTCCTTCTCCATTCTATAGGAATGTTCATTTCAAAACATTCTATGCCAAAACATTTGAATTAATCTTTCATTTTAGCCCAGTCTTCAGGATAGATCATGAATTCTCATGAGCCTAAAGCATATAACAAGAATACTTCCAACCCACAGAGAAATGCAGCTCGGGAAATAGAAACACATGTGTACATGTCTAATCTCTTTTTATTGAATTCTAAGAGAAATGCAAATTCCCACGTAGTATTTAATCCATCAAAATAAAAACCTGCTGCTAGGACATAAACAAGACCTTTGTTTAAAGAAAAACTTTTAAATGAGATAAGCCATCTGCAAATAATAACGCGGGGACGGAATGGAAAGCACAGGAAGGGAATGCGAGCTATGGAAAGGGAATGGTATTAAGGACTCACAGTGGTGCCTCCATTTCAGTAGATGCCACCATAGGTGAGGAAAGTCAAAATCTGGGGAATGGGCTTCCTGTTTCCCTTCTTCTGATTTTAGGGGGCCCCAGATCCTGATATGTCTTTGCAGGACTTCAAAGAGGGATCTTTTCGGATTTTTGTATGGGGAAGAACATGTCTGCAAAGTACAAGAGTTTATTTTTTGGGTGGAAGAGAATGGTAAAAAATGGCTTTCAAAAGAAAGGTAAGAAATATTGCCAGTTTATATTCTTTATGAAGTGTTTATCCTCTTACAGCCTTCTTATTCTGTTCCACAGTCCACTTTATAAGACTGAGTAAGTGAGGAATATATGCCCATTCTTTGGGTCAGTCTTGTACTGCACAGGAACAACTGTGGTGGGGGAGGGGAGAGAGCAGTGAAAGGAGGGCTAGTGCACCTGTAAGTATAGATAAAATGCTTTCAGTCATCACGCCCTAAAATCACTCATAAATCATTTTCAAAAATTCTCTTTTCCTAAATTCTGTGAGGAGAAATTTTTTTTAATATTGAAAAATATTTGTATGTATACTAATAAAGCATAACTAATATGTGAGACAAAATGCTATTTTTAGAGGAGAAGAGACAAATGTGGTTTGTTTCATAGTTTTCAAAACTTATAGTTGGGGAATTCTGGCCCCTCGGAACTGACGTAAGGCTGCATTAATTCATAACAACACAGATGTTACCACCCCCACCCTACTCCTTACATCCTGAATCTCTAATCTGCTTGAGGGAAGGCACATTTGTTTTTGTTTTTTTTTTTTTAATGTTTTATTTATTTCTAGGAGAGAGAGAGAGAGACAGTGTGAACAGGGGAGGGTCAGAGAGAGGGAGTCACAGACTGAAACAGGCTCCAGGCTCTGAGCTGGCAGTCAGCACAGAGCCCGACGCGGGGCTCGAACCCACGAACCGCGAGATCATGACCTAAGCGAAAGTCGGACGCTTAACCGACTAAGCCACCCAGGCGCCCCAAGGCACATTTGTTTTTATACACAAGCACTTAGCACCATATCTGGCATAGAACTCGTATTCTGTACTTTATTTTTCTTGAACTGGAATTGCAGTGAATTAAATTTCTTGGCAGTTTTTGTCATCATTGATATAGTTACTACCTAAGGATCCAGGCTTCTAACAATTTTTATTTTTTTCACAAAATACCTCACTTTTATGTCAGATATTTGCTACTCTCAATAACTGGAGCCTATGCTATGACAGCTGTTGATATTTGTAATGATCACAATTTATATCACATTTCTTTGTCTGCTTCTACCATTGAGCTATAGGTCTCCTGGATTTGTTATTAGAGGCTAATGAGTTGTTTTTTTAAAAAGAGCTCTATGAACCAGATTCTCTAGGCTTGAACTTTGGCAAACTCAAAAAGAATAGATAGAGAGTGGTTAGGCATTCCTTTCTCAAGATAACATTCTATTTTCATACTTCAAAGTCCTGGCTTCATATGCCAGAGGTAGAATATTAGCTCAGCTTTTTCTGTGTTTAGTTCTATAACAGCTTCTAATCTCCACCCTGAAAGACGAATATTTCAGAGTATTTAGATAAATGTCAAATGCTTGGTTAAAAAAAAAAGACAGAGGAAGAGGGAAATGGTAAGGGAAAGAGGAAGAGAGAGCCATAAAGACAGGGAAAGGGAGAGGGAGAGAGAGAGGGCGAAAGAGACAAAGAGAAAAGAGAGAATATGACAGATGATTTTTTCCAAAATATTTCTGCTCTTAAAATGTTGAATACATTGAGATCTGAACAGCAATACAGCATCAAAAGAAACATTTTTAAATGCAGAATTACAACCAAATTGAGGATAAGACATCTAAATCACTACCATAAAATCCTTTTTTGTATGCTACTATTGTATTAAGGCTGAACAAAATTTATAATGCATGTTCATCAATAAAATAGATTTATAGAATTTGCTGTCAGATTAAATGGAAATGATATCCACACTGCTGGATAACTGTAAGCATCAAATGGGATGCCACACTTAAAAATGCTTCACAAGAGTGACATCACCAAGATGGTGATAAAGGATGGAGAAAAGATAGTCCCTTAAATAACATCGCTGAGATAATTGGATGTGTATATGTAAAAGACTAAGACTGGGCCCATATCTTACACCACTCAAAAAAGTTAACTTGAAATAAAGACTTAAATATATTAAGACCTGAAAGCATGAAAGTCCTAGAAGAAAACAGGAATAACACCCCTTGACATGGATCTTGATAATTCATTTTAATATAAGACATGTAAAGCAAAAGCAAAAAAAAAGCAAATAAACAAGTGGGGTTACAGCAAGGTAAAAAAAAAAAAAAAAGTTTTGCACAGCAACAGAAACCATCAATAATGTGAAGAGACAACCTGAGGAAAAAATATTTGCAAACCAGGTATTGATAAGGGGTTAGTATTCAAAATATATAAAGAACTCATTTAAGTTCATAACAAACAAACCAACCCCAAACACATTAAAAAATGAACAAAGAACCTGAATAAACATTTCTCCAAAGGAAACATATGAAAAACCAGTAAGTACATGAAAAGATGTTCAACATTACTTGCCATTAGAGAAATGCAAATTGAAACCATAATGAGATATCATCTCAAGCCTTAATGAATGACCATCATCAAAAAGACAGAATAAGTGCTGGTGTGAATGTAGAGAAAAGAAAACCCTTGTGCAGTGTTGGTGCAATTGTAAATTGGTACAGCCGCTATGGAAGACAGTATGGAGGATCCTCAAAAAATTAAAATTAGAGTACTGTATGATCCAGCAATTCTACTCCTCTACTCTAGAGGCTATATCTAAGGAAATGTAAACACTAACTCAAGAACATATCTGCACCACCATGTTTAAATAATGATTTAAATAACCAAAGGCATGGAAACAACTTAATTATTCATCAGTGAATGAATGGATAAAGAAGTTGTGGCATATATTCAGCCATAAGAAATAAGGAAATCCTACCATTTGTAACAACATGGCAGGATCTTGAAGGCATTGTACTAAGTGAAATAAGTCAGACAGAGAAAGGTGAATACTGTATGATTTCACTTGTATTTGAAATCTTAAAAACAAACAAACAATCAAAAATATTCAAACAGACTCATAGAAAAAGAGATCAGGCCTGTGGTTACCAGAAAGGTAAAATGGGGAAAGGAGTCATTGGAGGAAGGTAGTCAAAATGTTCAAATTTCCTGTTGTAAGATAAGTGGTAGGGATGGAATGTACATGATGACTATAGCTAACACTGCTGTATGTTATACAGGAAAGACATTGAGAGAAAATCCTGAGTTCTCCTCACAAGGAAAAAAATTTTGTTTCTTTTTAAATTTTCTTCTTTCTTTTCATTTTACTTTATCTATATGAGAAGATGGGTGTTAGCTGAACCTATGGTGGTAATCATTTCATACTATTTGTAAATCAAACCATCATGATGTGTGCCTTAAACTTACACAGTGATGTATGTCAATTATTTCTCAATAAAACTGGAAAAAGTGCTTTGCAAGTATCTGTGCAGGGTTCTTCTTATTATTGTAATTATAACAAAAATAGTACTTATTATACCAAAGAAGAGAAGTTCCTTATTCAATTTGGTACTCCTAGTGCTTGGTGCATTCTAGGTACATAGGTTATTATTATTTTTTGAGTTGAAGAGATGAAGACTGCAATTATTTTAATCTTCCCATGGGCTTAGTCCCGTTACCTCATTCTAGATAATCTAAACTTCCCCAAATACTACATTCATTTAAAATTTCAATTCTTCAAAAGTAGGTTTGCCATTGACAATAACCAAAAGAGCAAGCTTCTAATTGGATATTTTTGGGTCAGCGTAAAAAAAACTATGGACTTAAACAAACAGGCATTGATTAAATGCACTTGTATTAAAAATAAACACTGATCTTAGATATTAGCTCAAATACTCACAAACAACATTATAAAGAAAAGAGTAACTCTCTTCCCAAGATCTTATGGGAAGGTTTCTGATTATGGTACTTATGAATGATACATGTGGGCAGTCTCTGATCAGGCTAGTCAAGACTATCTGCTTTTGGACCTTATCTTCCTATTGCTAGCTCAGATTTTCCTGAATATTTTATTTAAGTAGTTACCTTAACCACATCTTAAGAGAAGAGTACAAAGTGCTAAAGTCTCCGAGGTACTCAGATTATGAACGGGCTACATCGTATGTAATGAAGGAAAGTCTGGCAGTAAGAATTCAATAAAAGCTGCTACACATTTTAAGCTCCCATATGTTATTAAGGGTTTACAAAAGGAGCCTGATTTTTGTCTTCCTTGTTTTAAATATTAGAGAGCTGGCTATTTGATTTTTAATAATGTCATACTTTATTATATTTACCTCACAAGTCAAGGGTGTTACCTGACCCAGATATAGTATATGCCTTTGCTAATGTAAACCCCTCAATAATAATTATATTATACTTTACTCTTGTAGCAATTTTAAAGCAGGAAATAGATGTGTTAGAATAAAGTGTATGAAAGATTAGTGTCGAGGAAATGGATGACATAAGAGAAAGGGTTTATCTTTTGAAGCTTACCTTAGGAGGAAAGATGCAAGTAGCACACATGAAAGAGTCCCTGGATTGCTATAGGCTGGCATTAAGTCAGCTGGTGCCTTTGTGATGAGGGAGGGAATAGAAAGAGGATACTCAAACTATCTTTGCCTGGCACACACTTTTGGACTTGCCAAAACATCAAGAATTATATTTACAAAGAGTGTTGCAGAATTCACTTCAGTTTCATGCATTGGCTAATCATTTTCCTACCATGCATCATAGCAACAACTCAGAAGTCTAACCGCCTCCACTCATAAGTGAATATTACAACAGCAAGAAATCACTTTGCATTCACAAGACCTGTTTGGCATTGCTGTCTTCTTGTCTTCTTGATCACTTTTCCCTTTCACTCTTGTGTACTTCAGCTTATCCCCCCAAACTAACAGCTGTGGCCAAACACTTGGCAGCTGCCAGGCTAATCCCCAGATGCCAAGCTCTTGAACAGATTTTCTAGGAGCAGACTTGGGCTCTGTGATGGCTGCCTGCACACTCCCTGCCCACTCTCTGGTTCTTTGGCAAGTTCTTTGATTCATTTGATTTTTGGCAGAGCAACTTGCCTGCTGACTATGAAGTCTCTGAGTCTGTCAAATACTTTAGTCGGTCTGAATGTTTCTTTGACTGTCCTTTCCTACCATGCCTAAAGATTAGAGTTTTCAAGATCTATGTTTAGTGTCATACAGAGCTAAATAAAGAAGGGCTCTGCACAGTTTGGTCGTATGAACATGAAGGATGAGAGTAATCCTTAGCCCTTGGGCCAGTCTCTCATTGATTCTAGCTCTTTCCAGTGAGAGGTTTGCAACATAATGCTGTGACCATTTCTTGGCAGAGGCTACTTTTCCCACCTTATGGAGTGGCAAGTTACCAACAGTCTCAAAGCAAACGGTTGGCCCAGATACAAGGCACTCTCTTTCTCTCCCTCAATGGTGAAAATCTGGTCCATTATTTCCTTTTAGCTACTCTCCTTTACAGGTAAGTCTGCTGAAAAGATTCTGGAAAAGTCTGCTTTAGGTACTAATTGGAATTGGCCTTCTATCACCTATAGACCTGAGTTCTGAAGTAGCTAAACGATTCAGCAGAATTTCATCTAATTCATTTCCTGTCATTCTGTATGCATTTGAAAAATAGCATAGGTGGACATTACTCATTTTTGAGTTATGTAATAGGAATTTTACAATGGTGGATTCAGGAAGATTTTTATTTCCTTGAGAAAGTCTTCTTCTTAAAAGAATTAATCAGTGCTTATCTTCATGCTATACAATAGTTTACCAAGACCAAAAAGAAGTAGAAAATATATAGTTGGGACAATGGCTAGTAAATAATGGATCTGGCTTCTCAGGCTGAGATGATAGGACTTATTTCCTGTTTTGAGAAAATGAATTGGAGCAGAGACCTGTGATAACATTTTCTGTACGAAATATGTATACCAATGGTATACAGTCTCCTCAAAACCTTTTCTTCAAATACAGTTTGTTTTGTGATATATTCAGCTAATTGTTTTAACCTTTCCATGTAGTTTTATTATTTCATAGTATATTCTTAAGAAAAATACATAATTTTGTTCTAAATGATATCTGTTCCTGAAATATTTATTAGTGCTTATTATGTGTAATACAAAAAATGATGATAAATATATTAGGAATAGAAGACTTATAAAGATATTGGAGGCACTTTCCTTGCCATTCAAGAGTTTACAGTTTTCCTTAATTTAATTTGAATTTTCCACTGTGTGTATATTTTTAACTGTCAATATAGACTATACTGGTTTCACACAATGGATTATAGTTTTGTAAGTTGAAGTTCCACAGGATAGTTTTCAGTAAAGCATAAAGTAAAAATGTCTCTTTGTATTTCAACAAGTGGATTTAAAATTCAAGAATAAAATATCTAGATCATAATGGGTATGCGCTTGGTTAATTTTTCAGTCACACACTCACACACATTACCCTAAGGTAAAACCATTAATTTTCTTATGCCCAGTATATTTTCTCTGAAAATTTATAGGTATTTAAAAAATATCTTAGTTCAATCTCTTCACAAAGTACATTTTTAGAGAAGAGAATAGTGGTTTTTCTCTGTTTATAGGACACTATTTTTAAAAATACTCTACTGTTTAATAAAGTATAAAATCTAGTATCATCATCTTGTATTGATACATATAGGTGAGGTATTACTGGCTTCTATTTCTAGACTGATTAGAATATATTAAGTGCAAATAAAGTTAACTATCAATGTGTTTCCTACTCTCAAATACACAGAGCTGTCATGTATAAGATCTAACTAACTAAAATTATACTTGTAAATTACCAATACTTTAGTGCCTAAAATGTATGCATATTTATGATTTGAATATCCAGGAAATCCAGGGACTATCTATTCAATAAAATACATGGTATTATAAGGTGTACACACATTTCTTTCAGGCAAATACTAAGTGATGATTCATTTTTAGAGGGTGATGGTATTGACTAAGTAACTCATTAGCAGAAAAAGGGAAAGTTATATAGTAGAGATAAAATTTTAGATGATTCTGGGAAAATTAGCATATTGGAAAGAGAAAAAATCAATTATTTTATATAATTAACAAAGTCATGACACCTTTTCCTCTCAAGAGATCTAAGACTGCTGAATCAAATGGTGACTAGAATGGGGTGAAAAGATGAGAGAGTTTTTCTTTCTAATGTTTCAAATTTAAAAGAGACAGATGCAATGATAGGCTAATAGATAACTCCATTTGTGCAGTATAAAGCACACGTTGCCATGGTTCCTGAGGGACTAGGATCTGATAGACAAGATTTATATTATAATGAGTGTGTTTAAATCCTAAATGGAGCCTATATATTCCAGGAAATTACACCTGACCCAAGTGATATCACTACTATGACGAGTACATTAAATTGCCCTCATGAAGAACATTGATTGCTTAGTCAGTAACTAGGAATCATTATAGATTTGTGCTGAACTTTCATTAAAAAAATGACTTGAAACTTTCAGCATGAAGCCAAACTAAACAGGACATCAAGCTATCATCATGGTATGGAGATATTTATTATTAGACATTTAATAGAAAACTGCACATTTGAGGGTACTTAATCTATGACAATCTACTATTGTCATTGTAGAAATGTAAATTTAAATTACAGAAATGTAAATTTGGTCCAGAGGGCTCTTTCATGGTTAAGAGAGCAGCAGTAGAGTGTGCATGGCATCTCTGAATCTCTCGCCCAGCATTAGCTATGATTGCTTCCAATTTAGCAGTCAAGTCACTTAACAGCAGGCCAAAGTGATTCCTCCATTCACACTCCATAGCCATAAGAAGCAGCGACCTTTGGGGAAATCTTCCATACACTGCTTGCTTTTCTATGCCCATCCATCAAGCAAATGAGCAA
The DNA here is from genome assembly GCA_017311185.1 of Proteles cristata cristata. Classification (NCBI taxonomy): domain Eukaryota; kingdom Metazoa; phylum Chordata; class Mammalia; order Carnivora; family Hyaenidae; genus Proteles; species Proteles cristata. Next base: position 14,681 of record JAESUZ010002634.1, read on the forward strand.
TCTATTTCTGCCATGGTACACTGCCACTTCAATGAATCCCTGAAAGACATCTACCACTACCAATTTGAATATCAGCAAACAAAACCACAAATAGGTCCAGTTTGTCAACTTTGTAGAGGATATTCAAGTCCAATGTACCTGTTCAGTTGATTGTGGAGAAAGAATTTTATTCTGAAAGAGCTTTATAATAAGTAATTGAGTGACTTTGATGCCCCCAAAAGATTTATAAGGTATCCTAGGACAACTTAAGTGGGTGTGCATAATCATACAGTCTGGTGTGTTACAACTCAGTTAGCAGAAAAGGATAAAGTTACAAGTAGTATGCAAGGAATTATGCTTAATCTGAAATTTACCTTACCTATATAGTAGCACACAGATAAAAATCCATATTATAGAAAGAAAAATGAGGTCTACAACTTTATGTTTTATACATGTATATGTATAATATATATATATATATATATATTTCTATCCTTCTCTACTGAATAATTTGACATATTAGCCAACTGGAAAAAATAGAAATAAGTAAGTTAAAAAAATCACCTTATTTATCATTTCTCTAGAATTTTAGTAATGTATCTAATAAAGATATTCAATTAATTTTTAAACTTAAACAGAATTTATACTGGTTTCAATGATATGCATAGATTAAGCTTTGGTTATAAATATACAGTCATTCTAAAAGGCAGAATTTCTAGGCATAGAAATAGCATTATAATAAAGTCATTCTGTGAAAAGTATATAAGAAAACATTTCAGAAGTTCTATAAATTTAATATTTTAGTATGATCTCTGAAATGAACAATGTAGTTACAATTACAAAATAAAATAGAAGCATATGTATTAAATATTTTAAGATCTCTAAAGTATTATTTAATACAGAAATCCTATCTTAGCTGAATTTAGGCAAAAACTATCTTCAAACATAAAAGATTTTTATTTTATTCTGTCAACTGCCTCAAAGAGGCTGCTGTATCATTATGTGATATAAAGGAAATTTGTAGTGCGTTTGAGAGAAAAAAGATAAGGGAAAGTAAAAAGAAGTATTTTTCATATAACAATGGAAGCTTACTCATACTTTGTTACCTGTGTAACAATGACTCCAGGCATATCTTTATTATTAAAAATTATTAGAGTGTCTCCTGAGGCTAACTGTAAACACCTTTTACAAGGAAAGACACCTTTCAATGATATAGGAAGAGAAGAGCAAAACTGGAATCATAAGGGTCTGAAACAGGGAAGCAATTGTATCATCGATTGAAGCCTTATATAAAGGAATTTTGTATGCCGTGCTTCTTTTCAGCAGTTATCTATATCAAGTTGAAAATTACCTATACATAAAGGAAAAGAATTTTATGACTACAATGGTAAAAAAAAAAAATACATGTGGTTTATCTACAGCACAAGAAAAACAGTTGGAAGAATTCTGAAGAGCACAAAAATTCTTTGCTAAAATTCAGTCAAGTATGTATAAATTTGCATCAAAAGTAGACTTAAAATACAATAAGGGGGGTATAAGAAAATGAATAGTAATGACTTATTCATTGATAGAGATGAGGGCTAGACTTAGTGTTAGAGAAAACCAGTGTCTTGCAGAAAATGCCATCTATTGATACTCCTGTTTTGAATTCCTTTTGTAAAGAGAAATACCAACTTTCACTCACTTATTTTTAAAAGTAGATAATAGAAGACATAACACTTTATTCAGTAAGGACATCAAAGTATAACTGTATATTTCATTTTCTTAGAATTCCAATTAAGGAAGAATAGAGGGAGAAGAGGTAAAAGAAAAAGAATATTGAGAGTGAGAGTGAAAAAGCAATGACATAAAAAAAATACAGGGTAGAATATATAAATATAGAGTGTGAGCTAGACAAGCATTATTTATAACTGGACAGTCAGCTTTAGAATGTCAATATCTACCTAAAGGCACTTTGACAGTTTACTAATTGATTACCATTATAACTTTTTAACTGAAGGAAATATCAAATCATAAAATCACTGAAATCTTAAATCATAGAATACTGAATAATTTAGAATGATTTTTCATAGACCACCAACTAGAAAACTAATATTTGAGGAAAACAGAGGTATCCTTGAGGAATTGTCAAAATTAAGCAGAAGCCTACATTCTTCACTCCAGGATTTGTAATTTTAGACTTTATAGTAACAAAAAACTTATGGTTGAAAGAAATACTAAAATTCGTCCAGGGTATCAACACTATTTTTCCTTGGGCAAGATTATTCATTTAAAATTTTTGAATTTAATTTTTGGAAAAGATAGAATAGGATTAGCTACTACACGTTTTCATTTTTTGTTTTCTGAGCCACAAGCTGAATCGTTAGACTGGAGATGAATATAAACATCCTTTTTAAATTTATGGAATAAGTGCATATTATCACTCATAATACTGAGTTTTATCTCTTAATTATTGTTATATTCTTCTTGTCAACATTAAATTATATTTTTATTATGGATAGGATTATGGAATTTATTGGCAAACCTAGTTTTCAATAAAGGATCTGCTACTTATTAGTTACTTAATTTCTGTCAGTTGTGGTTACCCCACTTGTGAAATAATGACTATATAACATGGACTTTGAACTGTTGTTAGGAGAAATATGTGTGAGCATTAATAAAATGTTTGACAAATTTTTAAGACTCGAAACCTATAGCCATTTACTATTATTATCTTTTATATAAGCACAAAAAACTCATTGGTTTTGTTGTCATGAAGTGGAAGTAATGCAGTTTATAATAGCCATTTTCTGTGTAGGCTAGTGAATGGCCATTTAAAGCAAATTTATCAGGTTAAGAATGATGACATTTCCTTCAAAGGGAGGAAACACAAAGATAAGGAAGTTTATTAGAATTGTCCTATGATTGCAAGTCTCAAATTTGAAGGATTCTCAGAAAAACACTAGACAGAAAAGCTAGCATTTAGAACACAATTTTAAGCTTTAAATATTTTTAATTAAAAAATGTAAATTAACAATTAAAAAATATATGTTTGTAACTGGAACATTGCAAAATAATTGATCATGCCACAACATCTCAATACATTTTCAGAAACTGATACTGTGGACAAAAATCTCTGACAGAAATCCAATAAAATTTGAAATAAGTAAATAGTTTTTAACTTTTTTAGAAATTTTATTTTTGAGAGAGAGAGAGAAAGCATAAGCAGGGGAGGGGCAGAGAGAGAGAGGAAGACACAGAATCCTAACAGGCATTAGGCCCTGAGCTGTCAGCACAGAGCCCGACGTGGGGCTTGAAACCATGAACTGCAAGATCATGACCTGAGCCCAAGTTGGTTGCTTAACCAACAGAGCCACCCAGGAAACCCCCCAAAATGTAATTATTTTTAAATGAGTTTAGAATTTTAAAGAGTTATGCTTCTAAATATCTCTGTGATATTTAGAAAAATATCGCTGTGAAAATAAATCTGTGGGGTGTCTGGGTAGCTCAGTCAGATGAGTGTCAGACTTTGGTTCAGGTCATGATTTTGTGGTTCACACGTTCGAGTGCCCCACATCAGTCTCTGTGCTGACGGATCAGAACCTGGATCCTGCTTTGGATTCAGTGTCTCCCTCTCTCTCGGCTCCTCCCCCCACTCGTGCCCTTTCTCTCTCTCTCCCCAAAATAAATAAACATTAAACAAAATTAGAAAAAGCTAAAATTTTCAATTTCATTTTATTTATGTGAAAATGCTATTGAGAACTCTTCATATCTACATATATGAGTTGCTCAAAATACTGTATTCAGAAAAATAAAAATTGTAGCTTAAATGCTTATAATGTCAAAATACTTAAATTAGCTAAGCATTCAACTCAATGTGACTTTAGGAAAAAGGTACATTGTAAACTTAAAGAAAACAAGTAAAAAGGTGTAAAAAATCTGAAAATAATAAATTATACATATAAACTACATATATGTAATTTTGAAAGCCCCTAAAATATGGTTACAATAACAGCTACTAGGCTGATTTATGATCTTTCTCATCTGGACATAGTACATAAACTTCTTAATAAATCTGTTACTGATCCCATTCTCTAGGAATTTTGGACTGGAGATAATGAGAGCTGTATTTCTAACTTCTGAAATTAAAAAAAAAATTAATTCAAACGGACAATTCAATAGACAATGTAAATGGCCTATGGCTTTCCTAAAACTGTTAATGAAAATATCAATGACAAAATTAGCATTTATTAATATGCCACTGTAAATGCCTTGCTTGATGATCCTTTTAATTCTTCAGAACAAAAACTAAGAATTATGTACTAGTTAAAAGCCCCTTTTGAGATGAAAATTCTGAGACATGGAAAGGTTAGTAGTCTGCTTAGATTCATTCAGCCAGTAAATATGTTTAGGCTTTTTGTTTGTTTTGTTTTTTGTTCTTATTTTTGTGTTTTTGAGTTGAAATAGTAGCAAAAACTTAGAAGTTGTTATTGGTTAAGTTTTTGCTATTTAGAGAAAGCTGGTCTACAGTGCTATAGAGCTACATAAGAGCAAAGAAAGGCAACATAACTTTTCTCACAGCTGTTAAGAGTTTGACTCTGGATTCCGATTCCTGATACCTGCAAAACACTTGTATATATTCACAGGCCCATAGTTAGTATATAATAACAACTGAGCCCTAAGTAAATAGAATTTTAAAAGACATTATACAAAAAAGGGAATAAAATTAACTTACACAAAGACTATATGAAGAAAAACTTAATCTGAGAACTTGAAGAAATAAAATATTAAGGTAAAATCTTATGTTAAGAAAATATCAATGTTCTTAAATAGCTAAATGAAAACATTTTCAATGTTTTCACTTAAACATGTATCTCAAAAATTAAAAACAAGAGGGGCGCCTGGGTGGATTAGTCGGTTAAGCATCTGACTTTCGCTTAGGTCATGATCTCACGGTTTGTGGGTTCGAGCCCCGCATTGGGCTCTGTGCTGACTGCCAGCTCGGAGCCTGGAGCCTGTTTCAGTCTGTGACTCCCTCTCTCTCTGACCCTCCCCTGCTCACGTTGTCTCTCTCTCTCCTAGAAATAAATAAAAAGTTAAAAAAAATTAAAAAAAAATAAAAATTAAAAACAAGAATAAAATAATAAACACAAATTTGACAATGAATAGTAATGAGGGTGATGTGTAATCAATCATATACACACACAGTGATAAAATTCTGAAAACTAAATGATATAAAATTGGCACAAGAAAAAATAGATAAACAGAGAATAGAAAGTCTGAAAGCAGATGTATGTTTATACAAACAAATGTATAGGTACATGCAAAACACGCAAGCCCACTTGTTAAAAACCGCATTAGAAATCAGTGTGAAAATTAAAGACAGTAATATTTTTATTAATACATAGAAACCTAGGATTCCATTTAATTCTAAATTTTTTTAAATATTTTTTATTTATTTTTGAGAGAGAGAGAGACAGAGCACAAGCAGGGAAGGGGCAAAGAGAAAGGGAGACACAGAATCTGAAGCAGGCTCCAGGCTCTGAGCTGTGCACAGAGCCCAAAGTTGAGCTCCAACTTGTAAAACACAAGATCATGACCTGAGTGTAAGTTGGACTCTTAACCGACTGAGCCACCCAGGTGTTCCTCCACTTAATTCTAAACACCAAAACAAATCCTGGGTAGATTAAACATTTAAATATTTTTTAAATGGAGCCATGATATTATTAGAAGAATTATATTCTTGGTGTATACTTACATAATCAGAAGTGTGGAAAATATTCCTAATTTTCTAAGTTTATAAAACCTTATAACAAAAAATTGATAGACCTGAATAAAAACATTATATTAATTAAAATAAATTATGAAAACAGCAAAAGCAAAATAACCAAGGATTAAAAGGACAAACTAGAAAAATTATGTTTCAAAAAACATATAAAATGAGGTAGGTAGCCTTAATGAAAGAGAACTTTCTCAACTGACAACTTTCTCAACTTCCTTAAAAATGTACAAAAATTTAGCTTCAGAGATGTTTACTTGAGATGTTTGTGACAGCAAACATATATACCAAGATGTCTTAATTGAATAATACACCATACATATGTAGTCCTTAATTACATTGCACAATGCTACCTAATGTTTACTGTATTGTTCCATGAAAACAATGTTCTAAAAAGTAACTACAACTTGAAAATCACAGAAAAGAGTAGGGAAAAAAAATAAAAACATGTTTCCTGTGTGGTCAGGGAAATCAGGGGGACATAAGAGCAATTATAGGAGCGATGGACTAGAAAGACACAGGATTTTACTTCAAAACATCGGATGACCTAAAACATGAATAAATAGAAAATGAGCGAGCACCAAAAAAAAAGTGCCCTATTAAGAATAATCCAGAGTACGGACAGACAAAAAGCAGTATGAGCAAAAATTCATACTATAAAGCAGCAAATGGATTCTGGAAAGCACAAAATTAAAAAAAATAACCACAAAACATATTGAATGTAAATCACAGAAGCACAGCAGCAGCAATTTAGGAGAGAGAATATAGACATTTCTTTGATAGTAAAGTCCTTGAAATAGAATGAACATCCTCTGGTTCTCCAGGACTTCTTATAAAAATGTAATGGGTAGAGGGGTGCCTGGGTGGCTTAGTCGGTTAAGCGTCCGACTTTCACTTAGGTCATGATCTTGCGGTTCGTGGGTTCGAGCTCCGCGTCCGACTCTGTGCTGACTGCCAGCTCGGAGCCTGGAGCCTCTTTCAGTCTGTGACTCCCTCTCTCTCTGACCCTCACCTGCTCACGCTGTCTGTCTCTGTCTCTCCTAGAAATAAATAAAAAAACATTTAAAAATATATATATAATGGGTAGATAGTGAGAAAATCTATAAACTTCTGCATTGTAATCATGAACAGAAAATAAATGAATAAAATGCATAAGAGCAGAAAGCAGGAATGTACTGGAGCTAATACTTGAGTGTTTACCTTCTGCATAGTATTTTAAGCATATCGTTTCATTTATTCTTCAGAATTCAAATCTATTCTTCAGAATTCAAATCTATGTGAAAATTTAAATACATTGAAGATGAGGAAACTGTGGTTCAGAGAAAACAGTCTCTAAAAAACTCAGGGATTTAGTCAGAGAATATACAAATAAAGTAAATGAAGTTTCTGACTGTAGAATCCAAGTGTATCTGACTTAGAAAGCCGTGGGTCCTTTCTCCATACACCTATGCAACCCAGCATAGCACCTCAGTATTGGTGCTTAACAAATATTAGCTGTGGCACTACCATCACAATAACAATAATACTATAATACCAACAGCTTCCCAATCAGGGAAGATAACATAATTTTAGTACTGATTAGGGTTGAATTAAAAATCAATGTTGGTTAGGCCTGTCACTATTGGTTTGGGCTCAGGTCATGGGCTGCCTCATGGTTTTGAGTTGGAGCCCCCTTCCCGCTCTGTTCTGACAGTGTGCAGCTGTCTCTCTCAAAATAAATAAATAAACCTAAAAAAATTAAAAAAAAAAAATTTTGTTTTTACTAGCAGAATATATATAAGGGAATGGTGGATTTAGGCAGGAATAGATGGAGAGGAGATTGAAAATATATTCTGGAGCACAATTGAAAAACAAAAGAAACAAGATGAAATTTAGAACCAATTTTTTTCACGAGATCTTAGTGTCCAAAATTCAATAGTGATTCATACTCAGAGACTCTGAAAAGAAGGTTTTGAAGGTGATACTCTTCCCTCCTTAAAGGCTTGTAAACAGGCTTTCCCTTTACTCTTCACTTAATAACTTGTTTTCTTTTAAAAACTATACGGCATCTAAAAGCTGCTTGTGAGACATTTATCTAACAAATGTCCAAAACTGCTTTATTTTCATGCTTCATTGGAACTCATCATACACATTACTCATTCTGCACATCTTAATGGACTCTATTTACATCTTTTAAAAAAATCGCACCTCAGTGAGTTACTTAAGCTACTAAAAATGAGAAATTTATTTTCTAAAGTATTCTTCCAAAGTATGTGCTCAGAAAATCTGGAGACTTGTGCAGAATGAAGTGATTATTAAATAAGTGACTGTTGTAATTACTAATATCTGGATTATAAATATCTCTATTAATATCAAGTACTAATTATCCATATCAATGACTCAAAAACTCTTGAAAATTATGCCACGGGAAGAAATGTTAATTGCCATTACAGTAGACATGAAACACATGTCAGCCAAATTGTTGATATAAATTCATTTTTTTCTGATGTAATATTCCAGTGTTTTACACCATGCTAAGGGCAAAAGTATAAAAACTAGCATTACCATCAATTAATCATGTATTCTCTTTGCCTTTTCTTCCCTCCTTCCTTCCTCTTTTCCTCCCTTCCTTTCTTCTGTAATCAAGAATTTGTCTAAGTGCTCTCTAAAGGAAAAACTGTGGCATGTGTATTGAGCATAGTTTTATGATCCAAATTTACAGGATATTAAGTAGTAATATATTTATGATAGTAATTGAAGAGTTATTTTTGAGTGTGTTACATTTGAAACCACTGATAGCATCATTATTATGTTGTAAAATATTGTCTCCATTTTCATAGCTAGCTAGCTATCAAGGGTAGTCAAACTATTTTGAATTTTCAGGCAATAGTGAGATTGGAGAAAGATTTTTCTTCCAGCATAATACCACTGGAGACTTGTAAAAGACTCAGAAGGACATTCAGAAAATTTCTGTTTGTGGCCACTGAATAGTCCAAAGCCTTTCAGCGGTATTTCATTGTGAGTTGACAGATATTGGCAAGAATGTGTGATAACTAAAAACCTTCACATGTAACCCCTGAGAAAGAAGATTGTGATAAAAAAAAAATGCATTGACCTTGGTAAAATGTTTAACGGATAACACATTCTCATTCATGCCTTTCACATATAGATCTGAATCTTTTGTGAATTACTACTTATAAAAGGCATGAGTGTATATATAGACTTGATTACTTTAACTGACTCTTCCATAAAAACTAAGTTAAATCTTATTACTCATTATAAGGATTTTAGCAGACTTCTCTGAATTATCTACAAGAGAATTAAAGTTCAAATTTCAGAGTTTGTGAGTTCTTTTATACCAAGGGATTGGCAGAGGACTGCAGAAATAACTCCACAGAGGTGTAGCAGAAGATAAATGAGTTCTTTTGAGTTCAAGTTCTCTTTATATCTTGACTAATTTAAAAAATGATAGGGTACTTTGTTTCCTAAGTCTAGTACCTACAGTGAATGGAACATTTCATTTTGATGAGGAATTCCAAGAAGAGTGAAGAAATCTCAAGGACAATCTTAAGAATATTTTAACATGTGCTTTTACAAGCAAAGCTACATTCATCTCAGATAATCAGAATTATAATAGTTCAGGGGCCTGGTACCAGATCTCTGTCAGGCAACCCTTCCCTGGATAATATATTCATTACAATTGGATCACTCATCAAAAACTTTCATTGGAAATATGCCCACGTGCACAGATAGGTGCAGATAAGACTATCAATATAGGTACCTCCAAGTCTATTTTTCTCAGATCAGTTAGAAATTACATTTTTAAAGGGCACATTTTCTGGACAGGTATATACTTACACTTTATTAAAATGTCTTAAACACCTTTTCAATGATTCTGGTTTATGGGATGCTAAAGACGTATGATCCAGAATCTTTCCAGGTATCATTCTTATAGAATTGGAAACATATTAAGTGAAATGTTTTTCCTTGAGGAGCACAGCAAAGTGAATCTTGTTTTCATTTGGCATATTGATATATTCTTTTACAAAAAGGTGTGTGTTTGGGATTCTCCCCTTTACCTTCTTATCCATGGACCTTTATTCTCATTGATTGGATGACCATATAAATTATTATCCAAATCAGTTCACTTTGGAGGGGGAAAGGAAATGTAATTAATTTTTTTTCTGATACAACAGGCATAAACCAAGGTAGTCCTACAAAAACCAGAAGGCATAGTAAGCCTAATCATCTAGAAAAACATCCCTATTCTGTCATAAAATACCTTATAGTGCCATTGTATAGAGGAGTGGCAGAAATTCCTTTTCGCTCAAAAAAAATCTATATTCTTTTTTTCCTCTGGTACATACAGCTAGACCATATTTTCCAGGAATTTTCAGACGATTTCCAGACCATATTTTATCACTCTAGTCAATGGAATATGAGCAAGAGTTAAAGGTGCCATTTCCACTGGCCTATAAAAACTTCCACTTTTGTCCTTTATGTCCTTTATCACTTCTGATATCTCACATGGCAATAACTTCGAGGATGACCCTGGAAATCACGTTTTGAGGATGATGGAGCTTTTATCAATCTGAATCTTGAATGACTGCACACAGAATGACCCTGCAAAACTGTTTACCTATCCAAACTGCTACCTTAGCAAGAAATCAACTTCTTACTGTTTTCTATGAGTTGAATTGTAGCCCTGCAAAATGCATTGAAATTCTAACCCTCAGTAGCTCAGAAGGTGCCCTGTTTGGAAACAGAGTTGTTACAAATGCCATTTGTTAAGATGAGGTTATACTTGAGTATGTTGGGCCCTTAATCCAGTAGGACTAATATCCTTACAAGAAGTGGGGAGTTTAGGCACAGACATGGGCACACAAAAAGGACATCATGTGAAGACAGAGACAGACAAACCAGAGGGAAGATGGTCATGTGAATACGGAGGTTGGGACAGGAGGTATGCTGCCATTAACTAAGGAATACCTGGTACTACCAGAAACAGGAAGAAGCAAGATAGGATCCTCTCCTAGAAATTTTAGAGCTAGTATTGTCCTGCCAGTGCCTTGATTCTGAAATTTCAGCTTCCAGAACTGTGAAAAAAAATACATTTCTGATGTTTTAAACCATTCAGCTTGTGACACTTTGCTGCAGCAGTACTAGGATACTGATATAATAGTGAAGCCACCTTGGACTTCTTTTCAATCTGTTCTGGATAGTGCTTAGCGTCACTTGATACAGAAGGAGGGACCATGATTCTGACCCAGTAGGATTTCAAAAAAAGCATTATTATTCATATGATAGGATGGACAAGACGAAGTTGGAAAGGGGGTCACAGTGGGACTGGACCAATTCCCCGGTTTCACAAATGAAGCAATTTTCTTCCCCTACAGTTGTTTTCAGGTATTTCTAAGGAATGAAATTCTAAGAAGTTTGTGATCAGCTAGCTGTCTTATTTCAGAATCAAATAGCTTTGCCAAGAAAGTGATTTGTTAAATAGTCTGCATGAATTGATAGTGAATCTTCCCCTATATATGACAGTTCTTATTAGTAACTACCTATGCTTAAATACAAAAATTAAATCTAATTCCTTTGAACTCTCTTTCCTGTCTCAAACACCAGGGACAGTAAGGTTTAAGCAAATTCCAAAATTATTCCATAACTTTTCCCTGTGCAAACTTTTCTTGCATATTCTCATTTCCTCTCTTCCTACTTAGCTCACGCCTTAGCCAAATAAACTCAAAAAGCAAGATCCATGTCTTAAGAAAGACTGCACTAATTTATAAAATAGCCTAAATAATCCAGTAATTTAGAAGGGAAAAAAAAGCTCACATACATTTGCATACAAATCCATGAATGACAAACATGTTTGTAAACAATAGCCTATGAGCTGTTTATGACAATGCATGTCGCTGGAATGGGTTTGCATTGTTATGTGAGAAAGACCCAAAACAGTATAAAGTCCACTTTAGAAAGAACAGAGAACAAAGCATTGTGATTACATTTAACATTCAAACAGGAGCCAAGCATCAACCAAAGCTATGTATCAAGCATAGTTCAGCAGAATCTGTAAGGCTTGTGTGTATTTACTACCGGGAAATGTAACAAAAGCATCTGTGATATACCAAGCAAATCAACAACAGCAACAACAGCAAAGCCCGAGATAAGCAAACAGGATCTCAGGAATTGCCACCTAAGAAATGTATAAAGAGCAGTGATATCTGATGCAGTAGACAGAGTATCACTGCACTGCATTCAGGAATTGCTAACACATGGCAGTCAACTGCAATGCTCAGCCAGCTCTCAGCCGGAGAAACATGCCTTATCCACAGGTTATAGAATAAACACAGATGCAGCAAAATGAGTCACCAGAGGAAAACAAAAATCTAAATTGAAGGTAAATGAAGCTTTGTGCACATGCATGACAAGAAATCCATTGAGCAAAACTAATTTTATATCCTTGCCAGGATGGCTGTCTTATATGTTGGAAACAGGGAACAGGAGGGAAAGGGAATTGTTATATAATAGCAGACCTTGAAGTGTACTAAAATAGAGAATGCCTTCAGTATCAGCAAGAAAAAAAAAAGAAAAAATATATTGTAAGAGGTAAAATTCATCCACAGTGCTATCAAATAGGATGAGGAAATATTAATACATAAAAGAGAGGAAAAAGATGTATAAAAGAAGAAAATATTGAGAATAAGAAAAGTGTTCAATGAAAGGTTAAGAAAAATGGATTAAGATCCTAGAAAAATGGCTTCCCTTGAAATGCACATAAAATGATGACATGAAAATCAATTATTCCCAGAATATATTTTTATCAAGTTACTATATAACTCTATTTTTTCAAAACTTACCATAAAATGGTATTTTATTTGAGTCAGTTATTAGTACAGAAAGGAAATTAATTTCTGAATTTGTCCACTAGCACAGGTTTTTCTATTCTTTCAAAACAAAAAGTCCATGAAACTCTCTCTGTCATTTTAACCTGATTCAGCCTCTGTAGTATGGCTGCACATTTGTGGGTATCTGGTATAACACTGACAGGCATTTCTTGAAGCAGAGGCTACGGTTAGCTCCCTTGGAAAACTTTTCTAGGATCTGTAATTTTTCAGTTCAAATTAACTGCAGAATTCTTTCAGTTCAAATTGCTTATTAGAGAAAAGAAGTGGGATTTTCATGTCTCGTTATGAGATTCGTTGGTAACCTTGATGTGAGTTAACCTTCGCCGCCTTGTCTTTTTAATGAGAGAGTAGCCTGAATGAATTTAAGTATTCCAAATCCCTTTTCCAAGTGCATCAATAGCATGAAGTGACCTTGGAAAGAATCTCAGCTCACCCATAACAGTGTCTTGGTAGAGAGCCATTTGGCCCTAATGGGAGCAGTGGGTCAGCTCATCCTGCCCATTTGGTACAGACCTGCTGTCTTGGGCACATGCTGCTAAGCGGAACCATCCTCATTTATAGCCCTGAGTGCTGGCTGCTGCATAGTGAGAAGGAAAGAAGAAATTACTCTCTCCCTACACTGATTCTCTCTGAGGTGAATCTGTCTTTGTTTCATTTGTTTAGAAGTCTATAACAGGGTAAAGATGCAAGGTCAGTCAGTGAAGCAATCTAAACCAGAGTTTTGTTAAAATAGTAGACCCACAGTGGAGACCTTACTGGTAACTGGGAAAAGATGAAGATGCATCAGCTGAAAGTTGTTGGTCTCCTTGGGAATGGAGATAGATTTGAATCTTTGTAAGAGAAAAGTATGATATAGTTAGACCGTATTAAGAATGGCTACATTGTGTAAAGATCCTGTAGTTGTTAGTTTTTCTTATTTTCTTTTCTTTGTGGAAGGAAATAAAAAATTAGGCACCAACAGGAACAGAACAAAAAGAAAATAATATCCAAGGAAAAGCAAAAGGCTAAGGGTAATATATTTGCCATCTAACAACAGACTTCCCTGCTTCTGAATTTTTTTTCATAAAACACTAACAAAACCATACATTTGAATCTTGATTCTCTGAAAAAGGAGACAGGAATCAAGGGACTTTTTGGTTGAGACTACACTCAAAGAGCATACAAGTACTTCTGTCCTGGTGGTTTGGAGCCCCTAAGGGCTAATAAAGACCTTTGAACTCATTATAATCAGATTTATTAGTGACTTTAAAAACTATTTGAATCCAGAATTGTGATCTGAATCTCACAATAGATTCCAATTCTGTAGTAAAGGAATTGGGCAGGATGAGGCAGAGAGAATTTAAAGGTGAAAATTTATTTAGAGAGTTGCAACTCTTGTTGAGATTTCTGTTTGTCAGCGTGGTAACTCTCTATTTTGTAAGCTGGATGGTGTTTCCCAGAGTTCCCTTTCTTGAACGTTTCTGGTTAAGATTGGCCACGGGCAAAACTGCGTAGGCATAAGTGAAGGGGTGGTCATCGTTATTCTTGGAAGATTAAAGTAGATCATCCAAGGTTTTGTGGATCTGCTGACTCACCTTTTTGATCTGGGCAACAACTGAGTTCCCATGGAATTTCTTCCTTGCACTTCTCCACATCCTGGCCTGTGTGAGATGGTCATGGATTCTGATGAGATGTATATAGTTCTAGCTTGTTCCTTGGGTCTCCAAATGTCACTGCTTTCCCACACATTCCCTTCCAATTGCCTGTCTAGTGACTTCACCATCAACACCAGGTAAAGAAGAAACAGCTGAACCAAGACTGTTTTACCAGCTTCTACAATCATGTTAGGTTGCATCACTCTGTGGCTCTCTATTCTACATCATTCCTCATGATTCTGAATGAATGCTGGCTGATATGGACTGTTGTCCCTAAGTGTTTTGATATATGCCTAGTTCTACTATATATTAAGATCAATTCTCTTATACTATCACACTCTATTTTACAATTATACTGCTGAACTTTCCTTATTAAGATACACATCGCTTAGAATTTTTTGATCCTTCATCAAAAAGAATAAAAATGATTCATATTAATAATTCAGTAGTGTCTTCATCACCTAATAATCCTCTACTCCCCTTTTCAGACAAAACATAGTTCTCCATTGTTCTATCTTTCCCATGAATAAAAGAGACATCAGAAGTATCTCACATTCAGGGTTTCTTTCCTTCAGGTCCACTCAGAGAAGTGGACACTTGTTGCCATTGGTTCAATTGTTTATTTTAATTATGATGATAAGTCTTATAATATGTGATCTTATATATTCACATTATTCACTAGGAAATTCCACACAAAATATAATAAATTTTTGCAGTTTAAGAAATTTACAGGCTAATAACTTACAACATTTTGATTTTGTCTTTTTTTCTTCCCCAAGTCAGTTCTTGTTTTAAGCTGTTGTCTCAAATTAATTAATGATCACATTTCCTTTTTTATTTATCTAAATTATATAGAGCACATTGTTACTGTGATAATTAACTTCAAAAAATCTCTCCCTCTTCCTGTATCAAAACTTCCTAGTTTAGATTTGACCAGAAAGGAATAAGATTGCATGTTTGAAGAGTCACAAATTCTTTCCTATCCTAATACCCCCAGTCTAGTTTCATTTAGTTATAGAGATTCCAAAGGGTATTTAAAAGAAGCTAAGTAGTTTCTCAAGGTAACAACAAATGCCATTTCACAAGGAATCAGACAGTTTGTCATATTTGAAATAAATTTCAAGTGGCAAAAAATTGCAAACAGTCAACCATAAGCAGTGTGTAATTTATGGGCAATAGTCATAAACACAAAACTATCAGCATAAAATTTCTTATCCTCATTTCGCAGTAAGAGGATGTTAACAGCTGGCAATCTGTATTTGTTGGAAATTAAATATTACTAAATAAGATTAAAGAAAAAAAAAAACCTGTCTCTGCATGATTAAATTCCCTTTTTAGCACACACTATTTAATTCCAAAGGTTCTGGACCTATAATAAACCCAGTTGGTTTCTCATGTGTTAGCTATGCTTAAAAATACATTAGAGGTTAAAATATAATTCTCTAATTTCAATAGCATGCACATATGGCTTTTTTGGCTACTGGAATGATGCTAGGTGTTCAGTTGCATTTGCTTTTTATGTATGCATATCGTTTTTTAAATTCACAAAATTCTTGTAGAAATATAGATGGATCCACACTGGAGAATGGTGATATCTTTTGTTGTCTTTTATTTTAATTTTTGATGAACATACACTCAGACTGTGTGATTGGAACAAAAAAATAAATATTTTGCAAAATGTTACATAGCATTTACTTAATCTTTATCAGTTATTCTGAATATGAGCCATATTTAAATTACTAGATAGAATTAGTCACACCTAGAAAAAGATCTCTCATGATGGAATAGCAACAGTGCTAGCAGTGATTATTGCTTTTCAAAGATACAGCTGAATAAAGCAATTCCTCTCTACTATATGCCATTATAGATTTTATGGAATATCTATTAGAAAGGTTAAAGGCTGACTCCTCCATAACTTAAAATTTGACAGTGCAGGTTTGTGACCTTCAAAAGATGAATTTTAATGACCCTGAAATCTCTCTTAGATAAATGGAAATATAGCCACATGCATGAGAAACAAGGATAAAATAAAGAGCCTGACAAGCTAAACAAAACAGAGAAGAGAGGTAGTTTTAACAGAACAACCATGTTAGTCTTTTGTTTTCTTTAGGAGGCAGTGTGATGCCAGCTAATCACATGGGCATAACAGAAGGTACTGTGGGCAGGAATATCAATGAGCTTGATTTTTCTCACCTTCAGGAAGTGGAGCAGGCTCTACTGGAGCAAAAGAAATCACCTTCTTGGGAAGACAGTGATACATTCTGCCCCCTTTCTCTTGCCCCAGAGCACCAGATAAGCAAGAGATGACTCGTTCTGCCTGTTCAGATCTTTGACTTTACAATTGGAAACTCCACTACCAATGGAGCCAACTGCTACCACAACCCCAAGGAAAAGTTTTTGACCAAGCAGAACAAATGTTTCTTTGACTCAGCATGTATGATGGCGTCAGCGTTGCTCCACCTCTGTTAAGACAAGTTTAAATCAGGCAGGCCGACCATAGGGATTATTGGCCTCAACATAAACCCTGATATTTCTCCAATGTTTTTCCTTTGTTTCTTCAACAGCAGAAGAATGGCCCCCTTAGCTAAGTGCCCCAGCAAAAGCTCAGTTAAATAGACAAGTTTTGCCAATACCAGCATAGCACAGAACAGCAGCACACCTCTGACACAGGAGTCCCAGAAACACTAAGAGGAAACAGGTAGGGCGGGGCATAGGATTTCCAGTCCTTTGGGGCTTAAGGAATAGTTTCAGTGAATAACTAAAAAAAGAGTTTTTAGGATAATGTTAAATAGGATGGAATATGATGCCCTTCAGAATTGCCATGTTGGGTGTCTGTAAATGAAAGAACACCACAGGGGAAGAAACCCCCAGACATTGGTGTTTGCTCTTTTTTTGTAGCGTATTCTTCTGTATCTGATTATTTATTGTAAGTCTCTGTCAAAAATATTGAGGGCTCTGTGTTTCTGTACGTATGATGGAGAAAGGGCAGGAGGAAAGGAGTTGACTGTGTGATTTGTAAAAGATAAATAATTTGTCTATGGTATTAAGGCTAAATTGGCATTCAGAGGGAAAAGATCAATGACTTAAGTATTCTTCATATTGCCTTGTACATGGTAGTTCAATTCAGTAAAGCAAACAAAATAAAACAAACAGAATGGCTCCTTCTTATGGATTTATATGGGCTCATAGTATTTGAGGTTGGAACTAATCTTCCCTCATTGTATTCACTCATTTAATAAACACTTACTGAGACCCTATACTGCACCAGTTAGCGATATAGGTACTATTCTGCCATTGACAAATCGAAGTCTCTTCCCTCAATGGAGCTTCCTTTCCACTGTGGGCAATGGAGAGAGGAGACAAAAAAGAAAAATTTAAAAATGACTTATCAAATGGTGATGCATGCTATGGGGCAAAATGAGGAAGAATGACGACAATAGCAGGGAGGGGAGAAATGGATTGTGATTTTTAAATATATTTCTCAAGAAAGGCCTTGCTGAGATGGTAGCATTGGAACAAAGATTTGAAGGAGTTGAGAGGATAAACCATGTGTATATCTTGTGTATGTAGCTGGAGAGAATATTGACTATAAAAATACAATAGGAGTATGCTCAGGGTGATTAAGGAACATGAAAGAGGCACATTACTGGAAAGAACAATGGTAAAGGTGGAGAATATGGGTAAGAAATAAACACCATGATTGCTCTGAGATAAGAAGATATTGAAACAGAAAGGTATATGAGCAAAAGAGAGATAAGATCTGACTTAGATTTTTAAACTATTGCTCTGTTATTCTTTGAAAACAGTCTAGGGAGCAGGCACAGAAATAGAAACACAGGAGGCACATCAATTCTTAATTTAGGTGAGAGATGATATAATGTTAAACGAGGTGGTGGCAGTGAGGGTGGTGAGAAGTGATATGATTTTGCTCATATTTGAAAAAATTATACCAACTTAATGGATTATATGTGGGATATGAGTAAATGAGAGACATTAAAGACAACCCCAACATTTTTAACCTGAGCACTTGGAAAGATGGAGTTGCATTTATTGATTTAGGGACAACCACAGAAAAATGGGTTGGGGTAGATATTAGTTTTGGACATGGGAAATTTAGAATGACAATTAGACATTCAGTGGTAGATGGTGAATAGACAGCAGGACCTATAAGTCAGGAGTTTAGAGTTGTGTATATTGGAGGGACAGATTGGGCTTCTTATATAGAGAGAATATTTAAAGTTTTGAGACTTAAGGAAAAATGGACACTTTTCCCTGATTCCATTATAATTAAGTATGTCGCATAATGGTTGAAAACAAACATTTTACTTTCTGAGATTAAAGCAAACTAAGATTTCTTTAATTGTCTCTGGTCCTGAAAATAATAAAATTTTGAATATTGCTCACAAACCTGGACTTCATAACAAAAAGAAATGATCCTTGAATTATAATATACTGATACCTGAAAATATGCATGCTTCTTATTTTGGAGAATTGAGAATTCAGTTGTAGAAAGTTGTTATCTTCCAGCCAAGATAACAGACTAATGTAAACTTAATCCTTGTCATAATTTTTGGTGTTTTTTTACCCTTTTAAATCTCTCTCATATTTTTATTTGGTAAATCAGTTCTGATGTGTGACTCCCTTGCACCCCCACTTTTCTTTTTCAAAATGGCATCCCCTGAGGAGTCAATCTAGATAGAGAAGAAGTCCAAATTGAGGACAGGCACTGGTTCCCAGTCCTGGCTCCCTGATAGAAATACCTGGGGAGATGAAACACCTACCTTCATGCAGGTACCGTGCCAAACCAATTATACCAGATTTCCTTGGACATCAGGCTCATATATCTGTTTAATAAAAATCCATAGGTTATTTCAAAGTGTAGCTAATGTTGGGAATTATTGATTGGAAGGTTGCAGAGATGAGAAAGAATGAGAATGAGAGAGAGAAAGGACAGAAGAGCACGAGTGTTGTTCCCAAAAGCTGACTGAAGAAATTGAAGGAGGGAGTTATCAGTTGTATCAAGTGCTACTGATAGGCCAAGTAAATTAAGTACTAAAACTTGTTCATTCAATTTAGCAATTTGGCTGTCATTTGTAAATGTGCAAAAGATGTTTCAGTGGCTTAAAAGAAAATGGAAGTTTCCTTTGCTATTCAAAAGCTTTTAGTATGATGTAATCTTTATTTTAGCTGTGTTGTCCTTGGTTATCAGAAAGGGGAGGGGTAGAGGGGGCAGGTGAAATAGGAAAGGAGATGAAGAGGTACAAACTACCCACTGCAAAATAAGTAAGTCATGGGGATGTAATGCACAGCACAGGGAATGTAGTCAATAACACTGTAATGACTTTGTATGGTGACAGATGGTAACTAGACTTATCATGGGAATTGTTTCATAATGTTTAAAAATATTGAATCACTATGAGGTACACCTGAAACCAATAGGATATTGTATGTCAATTATATTTCAATAAAATAAAAGGAGAAAAAGGAGGCAGGAGCATTAGAAAAAGACAACCTATTCGAGGACTTTTTCTCTAAAGGAGCGAGAAGAGGAATAGATAGTCGCTGGTGAGGCTGTGGGATTAAGAAAGATTTTTTTTTTTTCCAAATGGGATGCCTCATGTTTAAATGTATTTAGGGATGATTCTGTACATAGAGTGAACAAATTGCTGATAAAGGGATAAAAGAGGTGAATTACTGAAACATTGGCCCAGAATCCATGAAACGGATACAGCAATTGGATCCAGCAAATGAATGGTGGGTTTGGCCTCAAAAGAGTAGTATAAAGATTAATTTCTAGAGGAGGGAAAATAGAAAATGTGAATAAGGATGCAACTAGGTTGATAATTCTACAGAAATAAGTTCCATCTGATTCTCCATGAAATATGAAAGAGATCATCAAGTTAAGTGGATAAGAAGGAACAGATGTTAATGGTTTACAGAAGAGAAGTTATCCTGGAAGACTTCTTGACATGGGAGCATATTCATTGTCTAAAATGTAGATTTTCAGATTTCACCCTATATCTACCGAATCAGAATCTGTTTTTAACAAGGTACTCAGTGATTTATAATAAGATTAAAGTTTGAGAGGCACTGATCTAGAAAAAAGAGTGGGAGGGTTAAAGGGCTAGGAAAATATGATAGGACAGCTGTCGAATAGTCAGGGTTCACCTGAGGTTAATAATCATGAATATAAAGCACGACCAATTTGCATGGTTATGAGTTTTCATCCAAATGGTTCACCAACGTGGGTACAGGGAAAAAAAGCAAAAGGTTTGCTATAACCAGAGTTGATTTTGTTAGGAGAGGGCAGATTGATAAATAAACAGGAGAGTTTATGGTAATTTCAAGGGAGCGATGATTATGATAATCAGGGATTTAAGGTTTGGTAATGTAGGAAATAAAGACAAGAAACCTTTATAAAGACAAGAGGACCAGTGAAAAGGGAAGGTCATGGTGTTGCTGTTCCCAGTTCTGGAGGTTAAAAGACTGTTGGAGCTGGAGTACTCAATGGAGTAAGCTAGAAGTTTTTTCTCACCTCTTGATAATTATCACTGAATGCTAAGGATTTTACTTGACACAATTGCTTACTTCTCCTTTGTTTTTTAAAATCATTCCTATTGTACTGGATATTACTCATTTTCTTATCACATAGAGGTTCCCCCTCCTTTAAGGGTAGTTGTATATCTCAAAGTATTATTTTTGTTTGCATTTCCCATGGCTTTTTCTCTTGGACTCTCAGTGCAATGTCATATCTTTAATTTGACTCCAATAGGAATTATTCAATCTTTTGGAAAACTGGGGCCGGAGGGGGGGGATTACTTACTGAGGTCCAGAGAGAAGATTGCAGTTCATACCTGAAAAGATTATGGTCAATTTCCTGAAGCCATACCAGATTTAGGTGTGAAATGAAAGAAGAAGAGGCTAAGTGAATTGGAGAAGTTCTTGGAGAAGTTCTGAAAGAAGGACCTTTAATTAAAAATAACAGGTAGCTTGTGAGCAGAATGTCTCAGCTTTAACTTCTGTCTCTGATTACATTTCAGAAAACACCATCAACTACCAAGTATTACATTTATAAAGTATGGAGTTTGAAATATGGGCCATCAGAGTATTAGAGGCTGGATAACCTGTCCACTTTCACCAAACATGTTAAACAGGTAGGAAATTTTATTCAAAACTATTGAAATAGGAGTAAAGATTGTTGCTATAAAGGAGAGAGATTGAACTCAAGTTTGTGAGTTAAAGTTTCTGCGTGATAATTTTGGCACTACCCTTGATGGAATTCAAAATTCAAAACCAAACCCCAAATCAGTCTTAACTCACAAATTCTATATCCATACCTATTCATTTTTTAATGATTTACTAGGTCATTATCAACACTGTTTTGCCTTGACCATATATTTATTATATCATATATTTATATGTACTATTATGGTTCTAGTTTATATTAACATTTTAGGTTGTATAAAGTGATAATATTTGTATATATTATTACATATACTACATATTCATATGTACTTTTATTTGCTGTTTGAGCAATGATGTCAACATATGGCAAATGTGAGGAATTTGTTTGGTGCTGGCTTGGTGTTATTCTAGGATTCTGACTTGTTGAAGCAGATGTACCCAACTTAATGCAATACAACTTGCTCTGACCTAATAGGCAAGAAGCCGGTGTGTCTTGTGCACTGTCATAGCACCTCAAATAGCAGAGTGCCCAAACATAGTCCTTTAGAAATATTGCTAAATGTAGGTATATATTTTGAGTGCCAAACGATTTTTTACTTACTTACCAAGAAGAAATGATGTATGTGCTGTGTTGAAAGTGATATTATAGGGGTGCTTGGATGGCTCAGTTGGTAAAGTGTCCAACTTCGGCTCAGGTCATGATCTCATGGTTTATGAGTTTGAGCCCCATGTCCAGCTCTGTGCTGACAGCTTAGAGCCTGAAGCCTGCTTTGGATTCTGTGTCTCCTTCTCTCTCTGCCCCTTCCCCACTCACATTCTGTCTCTCTCTGTCTCTCAAAAATAAATAAATGTAAAAAAAAAAGATATTATAAAATAGTTGTTAAAAAACTTGAATTATTTTAAAATTTATTAAATGAGTTCAGCATTTTGGAAATCACTTCCCTTCTCTTTTCTTCCTTCTTTACTCTTTCTTTTCATTTCTTTCCTTTCCTTTCTTTTCCTTTAATAGAAATACAAAGATTGTTAGATAAGCAAATTGTAGGAATGGTAGCTTCCATTTATTATTCACTTAATTTTACTTGTTCTTTGCTAAATGCTTTTTAAAAACCTCACTGAATTTTTTAAAGACTTTCCAAAATAAATATTAGCATTTTATTTTACAGGTGAAAAAACTGAGGATCTTAGAGCATACAGACATAACAAGGTCTAAGCAAGGTCAAATGGATGGCTAGTCATGATTTGAAAGCAGAGATATATGACTGCAAAGTTCATGAACATATTACTATTTCCTAATGCCTCACATAGACCCAGTTATAGACAGGCACTTCCTATTTAGATTCAGATGTAACTCCAAAATGTGGCCAAACCTCCAAGGAACTTAATAATATCAGCTCATAATGCTGAAAATCAGTATATCTCTCAAACACTGCCATTTAGAATCTTGGTTATGTCCTAAGTAGATAAAATTTGTGTTTTTTAAATTATTTTATTAAAATTTTTTAAAACATTTATTCATTTTAGAGAGACAGAGTATGAGCGGAGGAGAGACAGAGAGAGAGGGGGACATAGAATCCAAAGCAGGCTCCGGGCTCTGAGCTGTCAACACAGAGCCCGACATGGGTCTTGAACTCATAGACCCCAAGATCATGACCTGAGCTAAAGTCAGACACTTAACTAAGCCACCCAGGGACTCCAGATAAAATTTGGTTTTGATGTCTTTTACACAATTGTAATTGTTCTCACTGAGAATATTTTTAAATGCTAATATCAAATAGTAATGAAAGGCATTCAAGAAAATGTTGAAGAAAGTTCTAGAAATGAAACTATATCTCCTTTTCATTTAGCTTAAGTGTCTGTTTTTAAAATATCTAGCACTTTCCAATCTTTTCCTTAACCTCAGCAGTTACTTTTTCAATTATCGTCATTTTGGCATGTTGATTAAATCAGCATTCATTGCTTCTAATGCTAAGAATAAAGTGGATGGAGAAAGGAAAATTAAGAGAAAGAACAAAAATAATAGAATTGAAAAGCAAAATCACTATATACTATTTAACGTCTGTGATAAAAATTAATCATTTCAAATATTGACAGAACTGGGGCGCCTGGGTGGCTTAGTCGGTTAAGCGTCCGACTTTCGCTTAGGTCATGATCTCGCGGTTCATGGGTTCGAGCCCCGCGTCGGGCTCTGTGCTGACTGCCAGCTCAGAGCCTGGAGCCTGTTTCAGTCTGTGACTCCCTCTCCTCTGACCTCCCTGCGTCTCTCTCTCTCTCTCTCTCCTAGAAATAAATAAAACATTTAAAAATATATATATATATTGACAGAACAAACAGTTTAAGAGGAAAAACACCTTTTATCTAATATTGCAGAGAATCTTGAATCTAGTTTTAAGAGATGAGATGTAATTTAAAATGTGGGTTAATTTAAACAAAAACTGCCTAGAGAAGGATTTTAGTAGCTTGAAAGCCTGGCTGAGACGAATCTTATTAGGAAGACAAAAACGTTTGCCAGAAAGGACTTTGTAAAGCCAAAATCAAAATACCTTTCAAGATCAATCAGAAACAAAAGTGTTTCTGAGCCTGTGCCAAAATTAATTCCAGTCTGAGCACATACAATGCTGTAGCAATTTTAATGATGCTACTTTAAGATGAAAACTCAGAGATATTTGGTGTCGAGCAAATTACCATGTGTATTTAAATGCTTAAAATTCTAACATAGACTGAAAGATTTAGTAGTAAATGAAAATGAACCAAATAATGGATTGTTTGTCAAAGATCAAAAACCTACACAAAAGCAAACAGACAATAAAATGTAGACCCTTCTGGGGCGCCTGGGTGGCTTAGTTGGTTAAGCGTCCGACTTTCGTTTGGGTCATGATCTCGCGGTTCCTGGGTTCGAGCCCCGCGTCGGACTCTGTGCTGACTGCCAGCTCAGAGCCTGGATCCTGTTTCAGTCTGTGACTCCCTCTCTCTCTGGCCCTCCCTTGCTCACGCTGCCTCTCTCTCTCCTAGAAATAAATAAAACATTTAAAAAAAAATGTAGACCCTTCTTTTGTCTGTTATTGTCAGAGGAAGAGCTCTTCTACCTAAATGAAATATACAGATAATTGACATTTACCCCATTGAGTGCAGCAATTACTTTAACTACTTTTGATGTATATCACTCTAAAATGAGTTACATACTTCTATGCCTTATTAAACAAGAAGAATTGAATATAGTCTCACCGTTCTTTGATGACCTGCAGTCAGGCAGATAAATGTAATAGAAAAAATACAGGCATGATGTTTAGACAGAATTAATATCGGGTTCCTCCAATTAATGACTTTGTGACCTTGGATAGGGTACTCTCTGACCTCTCAATTATTTCTATAATTTGAGATAAAAATATGTATCCTCTAAGACTATTGTGAGGATTAAAATATTAAGATATTTAGATTGTTGGTATATAGTAGATACTAAAAAAAGTTAGTGATCATTTTACCATGACATAATCTACATTTGGTTATTACAATTGTTGCAAGAGAATAATTGCATTCTAGAGAATGCCACAAGAGCATGCATAGAAAAGGATCTGAAGTAAATGGCCCGTATATGAAGGAATGCATTATTTACATATTAAAAGGGGACCTGGGGCAAAGAATAGTGCAAAACTTAAGGAAACAGAATTAATGAAATTGGGTAAAAGCGGAGAGGGAACATGAAATTAACACAGTGAATAAAATATGTTTATATATTTTAAAATGGATTATATAAAAAATGATAAAGATGTTTATATTTTGAGAACTAAATCTTCTCTTTCCATACCTCAGTAAAATTTGCCACAAACATGCAAATACCATGCAAGAATGTTGTAGATACTTTTGTGTAATATGTGTGTGGAAGCACCTAGTTATGTCTAGCATGTCCCCAGATCTTGACACTCTAGGCTCTAAAACTGCAACACCTATGAGAAAAAAACATCCATTTTCTACAATTGCACAAGAGATACCACCTTTACGCAGCAGGTCCCTTGCTTTTGTCCATGTTTAAATTTTTTGGCAGATAATGTCACAAATTCCAGTGTGTTGTGATAATTGTTTCAACAAAATCCTTTGTCCTATTTTTCACTTTTTGGCTAGTTTTGGTGACTTTGGAGAATAGAAGCAAAGCAAAGACCTTTAATGCCAATCATTAAGTAGTCTGATATCATAGGGGTGCCTGGGTGGCTCAGTTGGTTCAGGTCATGATCTCATAGTTCATGGGTTTTGAGCTCTGTGCCGGGCTCTGTTCTGAGAGCTCAGAGCCTACAACTGGCTTCGGATTCTGTTTCTCCCTCTCTCTCTGCCCCTCCCTCTGCTCATGATCAATCTCTCTTTCTCTCAAAAATTAATAAACATAAAAAATAAAATTAAGTCTGACATCATTAATTTCCACAGATTAAAACAGTAGTAATAGAAGAACTCTTATTTTATTCCTTAGAGTTGCATAGCTAATTTTATTTGGAATTCTCTTTCTTTTCTATAAAAGATGAATAAGTTACAATTGAGGAGAAAAAATCAAAGCAAGAGAGCCCAAAACTTGAATCAAATCCAGCATATTCTGCAAGTTTTTATATCAGTGGTTTAATTTTTCTGTCAATGGTCACAAACATATTATCTTCAGTACAGTAATTCCACAGCAAATTATGGTGTGTGTATATATACATATACACAGACACAAATATATATATAAATACACATAGTGTACATAATATCTACTATAAATACTACATATTTATTTTTACCATATATTTATTATATTATTTATATGTACTATTATGGTTCTAGTTTATATTAATATTTTAGGTTGTATAAAGTGATAACATTTGTATATACTATTATATATACTATATATTCATGTGTACTACAAATATAGGAATATAATGACAAATTCCTATATATAGTAAACTTAGAGTAATAAAAGAAAAAATCAGGTCAAATGTCTAATGGAACCCTAATAATATTTAAAAGAAACTGGCAATGGGAGAATCATGAAAATGTGCAAAACCAAAAAATAAGCAAGATTCTTTAAGGGAAATGACTTTAAGAGAAGAACAAAGGTCACTGATTATGTGTGCAAGTTTTATTTTCTTTTATATATTGGCTGGTTTTAAAGGGAAATTCCAAATTTTAAGATGAATCTTACTGGGCTGCTAAATCCATGGAGGACAAAGTTAATGACATTTTCAGTTTTCCTAATTACTTTATAATTATGTTTTCAATAAAGTGCAATTAATCAAGATTTATGCTAATTGGATAGAAAAGAAGAACTTCAACCCTTTCCAAATGATCAATGTAATAATCAAACTATATATAAATCCTGTATTGTATGATGACCCATTTTATAATTTTATTTAATAAGACATTTTTTTTACATATTATTAATACTATTCTATTCATTTGATTGATAGAGATGACTAAACTGCTCTTTCTAAGCATTATATAGAAATTCAAGGAGTTGCTTCTTAAGAAACCCTCTGTTAATTATGGCTTCTCTAAGAATGAGCACTGTGTCCAAGTGGGAATGTGTTGTTTCGAGAGTGTTTTACTTGCAAAAGCACATTGTCAAAGAGCTAATTAGAATGAGAACATGCTATGGGAAGGAACTAATGGGATAAAGCTTTCAAAATCAATCCAAAGTGAATTATTAATTTATATTAACTAATCAAGTCAAGAAATACATTCCCATTGTTGGCATCTTAAGGATACTGGTAGGAAGTCACAGCATCAGAATTTAGGTCATAGTTATAAATTCTCTACCACTAAGTCTCAACATATGCTATATATGAAACACACACATATTATGCTGTTATTGCCCTCAGTATTCAGGTATCTTTCAGAGCAATTGTAGTAAGATAAAAAAAAATTGCTTTACATTCATTTATTCAGTCTTAATGCTCTATAATTTTTGTGTGTGATGTAAGATTCTGACCTTATTTTATCATATCTGCCTGGACAGCTTCCTGTAAACTATGTTATAGGTGGTTCTACTGGCTATAAACTCTATCAGGTTTTTTTTCTCCCCTGAGAAAGTCTGTTTCCTCTTCATATATAAGGATAATTTTTTCTGGCTATAGAATTCTGGTTTGGTAAGGTTTTTTCTTTAAGGATTGTAAAGATTTCACTCTGTTGTCCACTTTTTTGCATGGTTTCTAATGAAAAATCTGTTGTAATTTTTACCTTTTTTCTATTGTATAAGAGGTGTCCTCCCTAACCCCAGCCCGCACAGATTGCCTTCAAAAAAATTTTTTTTCTGTTACAGTTTGTGTATGATATGCCTAGTTTGTTTGTTGTGCTAGTACTTATTTTCTCTGATGTTCTCTGTGGTTTGTTGTCTGTGGGGTGACTTGGGTGCATAGTTAGGTGTCTGTCACTAATTTTGGAAATTTTAAAGCCATTATATTGTTCAAATACTTATATCGCTCTGTTCTCTTTCCTTTACTTCTGATATTACAATTACACATGTGCTATGCTGTTTAATATATCATAGGACAGGTATGCTTTGTTTCTGTTTTTCTGACTCTTTTATTTTCCTCTCTGCATCTCAATTTGTATAGTTTCTATTGCTCTATTTTCAAGTATACTTATACTTTCTTTTTTAAAAGTTTATTTATTTTTGAGCCGCAGAGAAATGGAGAGGCAGAGAGAAGGAAGAAAGAGAATCCTAAGCAGGCTCTGCACTGTCAGGGCAGACCCCAATGTGGAACTCACAAACCATGGGATCATTAACATGAGCTGATACAAAAGGTCAGATGATTAACCAATTGAGCCACCAAGGTGACCCAACTCAACTTATAGTTTCTTTGGCTGTATGAGTCTCCTACTGAGCCCATCAAAGGTATTTTTCATTTCTGGTTACTATTTTTGTGTGTGTGTGTGTGTGTGTGTGTGTTTATAAACAGTATATGTTTATACTGTATTTTTATACTATATATGTATGTATATGTATATATAAATATATATTGTTTCTTTATTCAAGTTTAGGTGAGATACAATGTTATACTAGTTTCAGGTGTATAACATAGTGATTCAACAAGTTTATATTTATGTAATGCCCACTGTAAATGCAGCTACCATCTGTCAGAATACCATACAATTGCAATACCATTCACTATATTCCCTATTCTTTACCTTTTATTGCCATGACTTAATTCCATAACTGGAAGCCTGTATTTCCCACTCCTCCTCACCCATTTTGCCCATCCCTCACCCCCTCCACTATGTTTTTGTATTTATGGTTCTTTTTCTGCCTTTTGTTTGTTTGTTCATTTGTCCTATTTAAGAAAAAATCATGTTTACTTATTTTTGATAGCAAGAGACTGAGCACAAAACAGGGGAGGGGCAGAGAGAGAGGGAGACACAAAATCTGAAGCAGGCTCTAGGCTCTGAGCTGTCAGGGACTTAAACCCAAAACCATGAAATCATGACCTGAGCCCAAGTTGGATGCTTAACTGACTGAGCCACCCAGGTGCCCCATTTATCTTATTTTTTAGATTCCACATAAGTGAAATCATATGGTATTGGACTTTCTCTGTTACTGTGTTTTTAATTTCTAGTATTTCTGTTTGATTATTTCTAATAGTTTCCATCTTTGTGTTGAAATAACCTGTCTGGTCTAGCACATTTGAACGTCTTTTTCATTAAAGCCTTCAACATGTTAATTAATAGTTATCTTAAAATCTCGGGGCGCCTGGGTGGCTTAGTCGGTTAAGCGTCCGACTTTCGCTTGGGTCATGATCTCGCGGTTCGTGGGTTCGAGCCCCGCGTCGGGCTCTGTGCTGACTGGCAGCTCAGAGCCTGGAGCCTGTTTCAGTCTGTGACTCCCTCTCTCTCTGACCCTCCCCTGCTCACACTGTCTCTCTCTCCTGGAAATAAATAAAACATTAAAAAATTTAAAAAAAAATTAAAAAAAAAATCTCTCTTACAATGTCAACATCCTGTTTTATATGAATCTATTTATGATAATTGCCTTGTGTTTTCAGACTGTTTCTCCCCTTGCCTTTTGCAATCCTGTGTAATATTTTGTTGAAAGCTGGGCATGTTTTAGGGCAATAGATACTAAGACAACAGCCCTGTAAAGTGAGCACTAGTTAATCTAGTCAGAAGTTGTGCTGTGTTTGAAGTATATTGTTGCTGTGGGGCACTATAAAGAAGGCTCAGATTCCTCTAACGATCTTGTGTTTTTTCTCTTTTCTTGGCTTCAGGCCTTGCTGATCTGAGATGCTCCTCAGAGAGAATCTGTCTCCTACAGATTTCCCAGCTGTAGTCCACTGGGACTAATACAGATGTGTTAGTATAGAGGTAGAGTGTAGGTCAGGAAGCATATAGTAATGTGCTGAGTATGTCTCAGTCTTTGGGGTACACAGTGGGCCCGTGTCTTGGGTGCATGACCTTCACAGATGTGTCTGTCCTTCCTCCATAGGTAGAGTGATTTTCTTCTCCCCATTTCCTTTTTCAGCTGTATTGCTTGCCCTCCAGTTCTGTCTTGGTTCTTGGGGTGCTCTTCTTTGCAGATTAAGATGATAATTCTTTAACTCTTTCTCTTAGATAACACAGTGTTATGAGCTGAAATATGTGTCCCCTCTCCCCCAATTCAAATTCATATGTCAAAGCCCTAAACTCCAGTATCAGAATGTGACTATATTTGGACACTTGACCTTTAAAACACTGGTTAAGGGGCACCTGAGTGTCTCAGTTGTTTAAGCGGCTGACTTCAGCTCTGGTCATGATCTCGTGGTCCGTGGGTTTGAGCCCCACATCAGGCTCTGACAGCACAGAGCCTGGAACCTGTTTCAGATTCTGTGTCTCCCTCTCTCTCTGCCCCTCCCCAGCTTGTGCTCTGTCTCTCTCTGTCTCAAGAATAAATAAATGTTAAAAAAAAAATTACAACACTGGTTAAGCTAAAAATCAGGCTCTTAAGGTGGGGCTTAATCCAATTTGACCAGTGCCCCATTATGAAGAGGAAATATGAACACACAAAGAAAAACCAAGGATACATGTATATAGAGAAAAGACCATGTGAGGACAAAACAAAAAAGTAGCCATCTACGAGCCAAGGAGAGAGGCTGCCAAAAGAACCATTTTTTCCTGATATTTTGGGTCAGAATTTTGGCCTCTAGAAGTGTGAGACAATAAACTTATTTCATTTTGTTTAAGCAGCCCAGTCTATGGTATTTTGTTATGGCAGCCATAATAAGCCAAAACCCAGGGAGACTGACTGGGTGGATATCTCATTCTCCAAATGAGACGGATTTTTGTATGTGTTCTCAGGTTCTATTCTTCCCCTACAGACTGACCTTTTGTTTGGTCAGGAAGAAGGTTTTTGGTGTCCATTCTCTATTCTCCCTAGATGAGCTTTCTCAGGATTCTTCATCGTCCTGTGAGAGCTGGATCTTTATACTTGTGAAAGCCTATTAGAGTTCCTGAACAGAAAAACTATAAAAGAATGGGAATTTTCCTGTTATTGTATTCCCCAGGAGATTTGCACTCTGTTTCTAGCTCATAATCTCGAAATTTCTAGTGTAATGTTCGTATAAAATTGTATGGTGCCCAGTGGTTTCTTCCACAGGGAAGCAAATGCTTGGCACCTAGCTCTCCTTGCAAGTGTATTTCTTTGGGATGGACACTTGTGACCTCAATTATTTGATGGTTTTACACATGTACACACACACACACAGAGTTTTTTTTTTTAAATGTTTTTATTAGAGAGAGAGAGAGAGAGCGAGCAGTGGAGGGTCAGAGAGATGGAGACAGAATCCGAAGCAGCCTCCAGGCTTCTAGCTGTCAGCACAGAGCCTGACGCGGGGCTCGAACTCACAAACTGCGAGATCACGACCTGAGCCAAAGTCGGATGCCTAACCGACTGAGCCACCCAGGTGCCTCCACACAAATCAGTTTTTGCATGTCCAGTTTTTTTTCTTGTAAGGATGGAAACTTCTTTTTTAGTTAATTACATCTCTAAGTTTAAATTGGAAGTCATGCTAGGATATCTTAAAACTTATAAATATTACATAAATAATGAAGCATAACTTACTGTCACAGACAAAGAAGGATTCTATTTAAGTGGAGAGTAATACTGAAAGCTGAAATATGCATTGTCTGTGGTGAATATGTAATATCTTTTCAATGTCTGGATTCCACTTCTTATCATACCCAATTTCATTTAGAAAAATTTTCTTTTTCCCCCATGTCCACTAACCAATGGCATATTTCTTAGGCTAGACTAACATATTGTCACTTGTTGAAAATTGGACTATGAGGAGAAGGCAAATGGGAATTAAAACAGATAGATTTTCAGTCATGCCAAGGTTATAAAATTGACCATTATCATCTTGCTATGGGAATGATATTTTGTTTCTATTTTTTTTTTTTTGATTCTTGAGATAGCTTAGTGTCTATAATTTTAAGTCTGATTTTCTAGCATTCATTGGATTCTGTGTTCCAAATATCTTTCCAGTAGAATTCACTTTGCTTGATTTGGGTAGAATGAGTTTCTGCTTCTTGAAATCAAATAATCCTAATAGAAGATGCTGCTATATGGCTTATTAGATTGTAAATGCAAGTTTAGATTTTCAGTGCATTTGTTTATATATTTTACTTACCTCACTATAATGCTTGAATTTGTATAAGTTTGCGCTATCCTTAAAGCTTGTTTTTGGAAACAAGACATTAAGGAATTGCAATAATTAACCTGTGAAGTGGTTCAAGCACGGGCACACTCAGCAGGGGTGGCTGAAACTAGGACAGGTGTTGAGTAGTTCAGCCAAATGTACAGTTGGTTGGAACACAACAATCATCTGAGTTGATTGTGAGAGTTAGGTACACAGAAGCTGTTAACTGTCCCTGTAGGAGTTCTCCTACTTTCTTAATCTGTCCTAGATATTTGACTCTATGAGCTACTGTTATCGCAAGGGTAGCACTGATGATGCACAATGGAAGATGGTTGTAATAACTCACACATGCAGCTAGTGAATAAGAGGCAGATATGTTTTATGCTAAGATAAATAGTTTTTACTATTTATACATATCATTTTTATATAAAGAAGAGTTTTCTAAAGGAAGCATTTAAACAAATGTTAGTATCAAAACAAAATACTCAGCTTACTTAAAATAGAGATTCAGAAGGAAAAGAAAGAAGCAAAAACATGACTAATAGGCTAACAAATGACCTTGTTCATACTTATCATCTAACTGCATTGCAGCATAACTGGTCTAAAGTTTTCATTTTTCATTTGGTCATGTGTGTCTTGAATACAATACAATATATTTTATATTTGCATTTTCAACTCTAACACTGAGTCTGACATACACTAACTTCATAGTATAGTTTTAAAGAAGAGATACCTGAGTCATGCTAAAAACTAAAGAGAAATCAGTCAATCCATTATTGCCTTTGTACTTTATTTTTTATTAGTAAAGTTGTTGGAATAAAGTGTTAGAATAAGGAGAAATGAAAAATCGCATCATTGGGCCTTCCATTCATATCTGGTCTGGGTCTTTAGTTGTTTACCTCTAAGAATTATGAAGGTAAAAAGAATATCTAGATAATTTAGTTAAAATGAATTTTGCCTAAATTAACTGACTTAAATGCAGTTTAAAAAGACATTATTTTCACCCTCCATATTGTCCATATCCTAACACCATATCTGAATATGTTACTTTATATGACAAAAGGGACTTTGCGTATGTGATTAAAATAGAGATCAAGATGCCTAGGTGGCTAAGTCACTTGAGTGTCTGACCCTTTTGATTTCAGCTCAGGTCATGATCTCATGGTTCATGGGATCAAACCCTATATGGGGCTCTGTGCTGACAGAGTGGTAGTTGCATGAGATTCTCTCTCTCTCTCTCTTTCTCTCTCAAAATAAATAAGCATTTAAAACAAAACAAAAATTAAAGATCTTCAAATCAAGGGATTATCCTTTCTTATCCAGTTGGGCCTAATGGAATCACAAATGTCAGTGTAAAAGGGAGACAGGAATACTGGAGAAGAAAAATATAAAATGATGAAGGAAGCTGAGTCTGGAGTGATGTACTTTACAGATGGAGGAAGGGACCATGAGCCAGAGAGTTCTAGAATCCAGAAAAGGCAGAGAAATGAATTCTCCCTTAAGGCTTCCAAAAGGAATGTAGCTTTTTCTAATCTTTGATTTCAGCTCTATGAGAATAGTTTGGGATATATGAGCTTTAGGACTATGTTATAATACATAGAGTTGTTTTGAGCCATTAAGTCTGTGGTAATTTCTTATAGAAATAATAAGTAACTAATGAAAAGGTATCTATGATATGAATACTAGGCATTTTATAGTTTCTATTTAATATCCTTAACTGTGCAAAATAGCACTATTATTTACTTAAGATATTGAAATGAGATCAATATGTAGTTGTAAATTTATAATGACTATCTTTTTCTAATAGTAAACATAACAAACTTGAAGGTAAAATTATGCTAAATAACACTTTTGATGACCAGAATAATGATAGATCCTACAAGTTTCTCAAGGCAATATTGCTCATGCTATTCGAAGAAGTTGCATAGTAAATAATGCATGGAAAGTTAGATTGTTTTCAATTTTAGTCTTTGGCTCAATTTACTATTACATGAGACAATTTAAACACATTTAGTTTTTCTGATAAAAACTACAGAAAAGTATTCTATTTTCATGAGAAATTCTAAATTTAATGATATATAAACAAATAATTACATCGTGTGATGTCTTTATTGACAGACACATAAATAAGTTAAATAGCAGAGGAGAAATGAAAATATTTACATTAACATAAAAAGACTCAAAATAATTTCCTGAAGGAGGTGATGTCCTTGTCTCTATGCTAATGAGGCTTTACTGGATGTCTCTAGTTCATAGTTTTTCCTCCCTAATTTTATCTAACTTTAGACATATGCACTTGGATGTTCCAAAGGGCCTCAAATTCACCTTGCCCAAAACTTAACTCCTCCTTTGTTGAAAGAAATCCACTTATCCAAATGTACTTCCTCGCTTTTTGAAGGACACCTATATTTACCCATTCTCTCAGACACTCTGTCTGGGAATCACATTTGATTTCCAAAGCAAAATATACGCCTTAGTCTAGTTGGCTGCTATACCAAAAATATTATTGACAGGGTGGTTTGTAAACAACAGAAATTTATTTCTTACAGTTCTAGAAGCTGAGAAATCTAAGATCAAGGCACTGACATATTTAGTGTCTTGTGAGGCCCAGCTTTGTAGTTCAGAGTCAGCTTAGTCTTCTTCATCATAGTCTACCAACTGTGTCCTCACATTGTGAAAAGGTCAAAGAAGCTCTCTGGGGTCTCTTTTATAAAGAACATTAATCTTTTTCATAAGGGCTTTGCCTTCATGACCTAATCACCTCCCAAAGTCTTACCTCCATATATAATCACATTGGGCATTAGGATTTAACATGAATTTTGGGGAGTCCTAAACATTCAGCCTATAACAATGTACCATTTATGTTTATGGCTTCAAAAATATGTATCCCAATCCAGCGTTTTAATCTTAATTTCAGATATATATACCCTCTATTGCCTAAGTAGTGCCCTTAGATTTCCAGACCCCAACCACTCACCTTCAGTAATGTGGCTATAAATGTGCAAAAATTTCTGTCTCTTCATTTTTTTGAAGTTGTATTAGTGTTATTAGGAAATGTTTTAATGATGTTAGGATAATAGAGTCATTAAATGATCTTAGGATAATAGAAGCTAAGGAATTTCCTAGAAATTAGTCTTCCCAGTTTCCCCTCCTGAGAAAGTTGCATATAAAAAACGTAAGCAGAATTCAAATTAAATACCTACATTTTTTTTACAAAGCCAAGTTCAGTATAAAAGCTATTGTAAAGCTATATTAGGAAACGTGCTTTACATAGCAAGCCTCAGTATGTTCTCCTTCTACAGCAGCACTGCTCTCCCTTGCCCTTAGTCTTTTTAATGTATTAACTAAGAGAGAATTCTATCTGCCCATAAGCTAATTCTTGGGCACTGAAATTCCAGTAGGGTTTCTTGCCAGCCAAAGATCATCAGTTACTCTAGGAAACATCAAATGGAATAGAACACAAGCAAAAATGTTATGAAAAGAAGGAATGTGGAGGAAATAATCAATGTAGAGGGCAGAAATGAACTTAAGTTACATGATTAATGATGCCAAAGAAATGGAAGGCAGTGTGTCCCAGCAGCAAGGACAGTATATTAGAAGATGGAAATTCATATAATAAAAAAGAAATACTAGCAATGGAAAATGGAAGAACCAAAAACATAAGATTCAGGATTTATTCAACAAGTATTCAGTATTTATTGCTCTCTTATTATGGCACAGACTACTCTCAGCAATTGGAACATACCAGTGAACAAAAGAACTGAAGATGTCTATCTTCATGGAGTTTCTATTTTAGCATGGGAAGTCAGAGTCTAAAATATACTTGAGAAATATGCAAGGAAACATAACTGAAAAAACAAAATCCATTGGACTGTGAGAGAGAAATAATAAGAAAATTAGAGAACCAATCTGTGAGTTTCAGTATCTAACAAATTCTAGTAAAATGCAAGAAGACAACATGGAGCTATAGAAAAAGTATAGCTCGGTGCCTCCATGCAGTCGTACACCACCAGTCACGGATCGCCTGCTCCCTACCTCACACAGACAGGTTATCTGTCGCTTGCTTTGTGACTGCACACCACAACCAGCCCGGCCAAATTCACAAACTTGCTAGCTGTCTTGTGGTTTGAACTGTATATTCTCTAAAAAGGACCAAACCTTTTTTAAGTTTGTCCCTCTAAGGTATTGTCCCTCATTCCCATGGCACTATATAAAGTTTTCGTATCTTCCTCTCTGAGAATTTTATATATTTAACTTGTCATGTTTAACTTACGTGTAGTTTTTATCTCCTGATTGGACACAGCTTTCTATACCATTTTAAAGGCATATTCAGTCATTCAAAATCTCAAATGAAAGCTTTTATTCTAGGACCTTTTACAATATGTAAATGAGGGCATAAACCAAGAGGAAAGAAAATTTGAACTTTAGAAAATAATGGATCCAGTCAGGGGCAAGATGAAGAGAATTTCCAGGATGGTAGTGAACAAAATCCTAAAATACATCAATTACAGCATGTCTGGAGAACATTAATCTAGAATGGAATAGCGGGACCAATGGTTCCGGGTCAGATATTTGAACAACAAAACCAAAATCTGTTATACTGACTTCTGTGTTTAAATGCATTAAGAAGAGTTAGAATTTAGTTCCAGGGCTGGAATAAGAATCAGTGACAGGCACATAGAATACTAAAGGAAAATGTAATTATTAACTCCAGATAAAAGTAAAGAAATAATAACACTCTGTGGCTGAATTTTAAGCATTACGTATGTATTGCCAAATGCCAATATTAATTCACTCAAAATCCTGTAGATTTCGAGAGATGGGGACATGTGGCCATGTCAGAATTGGAAGTTAGAGAGTGCTATA
Source organism: Proteles cristata cristata (assembly GCA_017311185.1). NCBI lineage: Eukaryota > Metazoa > Chordata > Mammalia > Carnivora > Hyaenidae > Proteles > Proteles cristata. Next base: position 51,615 of record JAESUZ010002634.1, read on the forward strand.
TTCTCTTCCATAGCAGATATTGACTTAAAGTTAAAAATCAAGATAGCAGTAAAAACATTATTTTTAAAAATGAAGTAAAAAGAGCTAATACATTTAAAAGACATTTATGCGACTTGGAGTTCGGTAAGGGTAGATTGAGAAGAGTTATTTTTTGCTGTACATTTTATAGTTTAAGCTAGGTATATGAACTGTTTAGCTGGGAAGAATATTCCAATTTTGTGAAATCTTTGGGGTATTAGACATCCAGATGAAGAATATAAGCAGATGTAGATCTATTCCATTCTATCTCATCCTCATCCTTACACATTAATGATTTAAATATCAGTAATACATTAAATTTTATATATAGTAGTTTAAAAAGTGTTTTTATATGCATTATCAAATTTCTTTATGCTAACAAGCCTATGAAGTACAGAGAGCAGGAATCACTATGCCTGAACCAGGATTATATATATTTATACATATGTAAGAAGTACATCTCTTTGTAAAATCTAGAAAACATGCATACTGAAATCCTTAAATTTTCAGGAAAACTTGAGGTTTATCAAGCAATTAAATGAGTAATAAATGCCAGGATGTTGTACAGGTAAAGTGACCATACCTTGTAGGTAGGAAGCATATAATATTTAAGTAAGATATAAAGAAATTTGTTCTGTGCTGTCAGTCAAATGGACCTAAATCATTTTGTTTTGTTAATAGAATATTGACCATGAAGTAAGTTTAAGCTGGTGTCTTAAAAATAGAATATAGATAGGAATATACACTAATCAATAACCTCAAAGAGTTTAGAGTGAAATGTAGAGTTTAAAAATGTAATTATAGTGATCAAGTACGTTTTTATGTTCCAAGTACTGTACTAAGTGATTTACATTTGTTGCCTCCCTCAGTATAGCATCTACTCTAGGAGCTAGGCCCTCTCATCCTTGTCCATTTACAGAAGATGGAGCCAGGGCCTTTTAACTGATATGCCCAAGGTGGCACAAAGCTGGTAAGCATTGGAGCAGGTATTCAAACCAAGGCAGATAGGCTCTAGAGACAACATGCATAATAATTATACTTTTTTTTTCAAATTAAATATGATAGGAATAAAAATATATCATGAAAGTTAAAGTTAAGAAAAAATAGATAACATCATGAAGGATTTTATTTTAAGGATAAAATTCATATCATTGTGCCCTTAAAAACTACCACAGTGAATAGAATACTTAGGCAGTTGTATAGCAACACTTTAAGAAAGGTAAAGATAATTATAACAGGAATTCAAAGAAGCAGAATCATGTGGGAGGAGACTTCTAGACGAATAAAAGTTATCTTTAGAAGCTTAACAGTAAGGTGGTTGCCATAAGTATTAAGAACACAGTACTTGGAATAAGCCTGCATGTGTTTGCAACCTGGCTGTACAATTTACACTCTCTAGTTCCTCAACATCTTTGTTCTTGAGTTTTCTCATTGGTTAAAATGAGATATTGATAATATCTAATTCATGGACTTCTAATGAAGGTTAAATCATTGCTTCATATAACATGCTGAGAATTGAGTTTGGAACAGAATAGGAGCAATTAGAGGTTTCAGATACCGTTGACCTTGTGGTCATCCTCCTCCTCATTATTACTATTTCCATCTTGTAAATATCATATTTATGTTACCACATAATAATTCATTGGTGAGAAAGTGTGCTATAAAGAGTTTACATTATAAACTTTTTGTGTCTATTTATTTATTTTCAGGGAGAGAGAGAGAAAGAGTGAGCGAGCATGCAGGGGAGGGGCAGAGAGATAGGGAGAGAGAATCCAAGCAGATGCCTCACTGTCATCACAGAGCCTGATGTGAGGCTCAAACTCCGGAAATGAGGTTTACATTATAAAAGACAAAGGACAGCAAACGGTTAAGAAGATAATTTTATTTAGGCTTTTTTTTGTATTAGAAAACATTCATTAATGAGGAATGTCTCAAATAAAAGGAAGGGATCTGAAGTTTTATAGAGGCATATAAACAAGCAAGTCATCTGTGAGTTTTATGGGGCTCATGATAGAGTTCAACATATCAGCCCTTTCTTTCTTTCTTTTTTTTTTTTTAATATTTTTATTTATTCCTAGGAGAGAGAGAGACAGCGTGAGCAGGGAAGGGTCAGAGAGAGAGGAAGACACAGACTCTGAAACAGGCTCCAGGCTCTGAGCTGGCAGTCAGCACAGAGCCTGACGTGGGGCTCGAACCCACGAACCGTGAGATCATGACCTAAGCGAAAGTCGGACGCTTAACCGACTAAGCCACCCAGGCGCCCCTATCAGCCCTTTCTTTTAAGACAAATGTTAATTGATGAACAATTCTGATTTGATCATAAACTTCCTGAATGAGGTGAAACAGCATGTAAGAAATAGTCTCTGGAGGATTTTATCTGTGTTTTTTCGTTTTTTTTTTTTTTTCTGTAAATCAAGTTCCATTATCAGATGCCTGGTTCAAAGTTGGGGACCTTTTTTCATGACAAAGGTTTTGTTGTTATAGAAATCAGGCATCTTATAAGAGGGAAGCCTAAAATGAAAAAGAAATATCAGTATAAGATTGTTTTAGAGTAAAATGTCTAATGTTAAACCCTGAGATTAACCAGTCTAGCAGATTCCAAAATGTTTTTTTTTTAATGTTTATTTATTTGAGAGAGAGAGAGAGAGAGAGCAAGTGGGTGAGGGGCAGAGAGAGAACCCCAAGCAAACTCCATGTGTTAGAGCAGAGTCCCATGCCAGACTCAGTCCTATGAACCGTGAGATCATGGCCTGAGTCAATATCAAGAGTTGGATGCTTAATTAACTGAGCCACTAGGTGCCCCTCTAAGAGGTTCTTAGAAGTTATTCAGCACTACTAGTTTAATTCTTAAAGTTCTTTAATTAGGAAATTGTTTTCTTGGTGACGTTGACCACAGTCTTGGTTACTTATTGTTTGAATGACTCTAGTATTTTGCCAGACTTCTTTATGTCCCAGACAAGGGCTTGTCCAAAAGGATTCTGGCTCATCCATGGTCTTTTGCAATGGTGAATCCTTCAAGATTTATATCAAGTAGTTGGCTTTTAGCTTGAAGAATTCTTAGAGCCTGAGGGAAATGGCCAGCCCCAAGTCAACCCAGAGTCATAATAGTGACCTAGGCAGTCATGTTTTACTTCTCTGTGATATCAAGTTAGACAGAAAAGAGAAATATTGGAAAAATAAGTTTGGAGAATTGTAGACAGTGTTAGAGAAACTTATTAAAATTGAAACGTTGTTAGGGATTGACAATTTGGACAAAGTAATTAGATCCAGTCTAATTTACCAATAGGTATGGAATTTGGTGGAGGTCAACTGACTCTCTACCAGGTAGGACAATTTACATACCCATTAATTACCTGTAATTTAAAAGGAAGTGCAAAATATCTCAAAAAACAATGAACAGGGATGGAATCCATTAACACAGAAGAGTATGCTACAGATGATGAATAGTTTACTGATGAAACACAAAAATTTTTTGGAGAGTACACCCTCTTTTGGTCAAAAGAAATTTCAAAGAAAGATTATTCTTGGTCACAAAATAAGAGTGGCTTCACTAAATTGGGCTAAATTATTTTCAAAAGGAAAGAAACCATAATTGACCATATTGACCTTCATAAATTTGGTTTGCTGGATGTTTTCATTAAAAAAAAAAAGTCAGGTTGGACTTAAAAGCCTCATAAGCCTAGAAATGAAGTCAAGAATTAATATGGTAGGAAGAATAATGCCCCCCTCTCCCCGTGAAATATACCATAATCCTTGAAATCTGTGAATATGTTGCCTTACATGAGAAAGGGGAATTAGAATTTCAGATGGAATTAAGGTTGCTAATCAACTGACTAAAATAGTGAGCTTATTTTGGTTTATCTAGATAGGTCCAATAATCAAAAGTTCCTTTCGTATGGAAGAAGGAAGAGAAAAAGTGTCCAAGTCATATAATAGGATAAGAAATCAAACTGCAGCATGACATCAGTGAGATCAGGTGGAATAGAAGACACTAACCTTTATTCCCTACAACAACAAACAACAACAACAACAACAAAACTACAACAAGAATTAGTTATTAATGAATGAAAATAGGCCTAGAGGGACTCAAGAATAAAATTAATAATTTACAGAATGTCATTTCTGTAATGAGGACCCAGCTTCTCTTTTTAAATTTTTTTAATGTTTGATTTATTTCTCAGAGAGAGAGAGAGACAGCGACAGCATGAACAGGGAAGGGTCAGAGAAAGAGGAGACACAGAATCTGAAACGGGCTCCAGGCTCTGAGCTGGCTGTCAGCATAGAGCCCGACACGGGGCTCGAACCCATGAACCATGAGATCATGACCTGAGCCGAAGTCAGATGCTTAACTGACTGAGCCACCAAGGCGCCCCACCCCCCCCAGCCTCTGTCTCTTAAAAAAGAACAACTAGAGGGGCGCATGGGTGGCTTAGTCGGTTAAGGTTAAGCGTCCGACTTTCGCTTAGGTCATGATCTCGCGGTTCGTGGGTCCGAGCCCCGCGTCCGGCTCTGTGCTGACTGCCAGCTCAGAGCCTGGAGCCTGTTTCAGTCTGTGACTCCCTCTCTCTCTGACCCTCCCCTGCTCATGGTGTCTCTCTCTCTCTCTCCTAGAAATAAATAAAACATTAAAAAAAAAAAAGAAAAAAAAGAACAACTAGACAGCCATGCACAACAAAAATAGCCCTGAGGGAGCCCAGGTGTTCACTCAACAAGGTTCAGCAACACGGTGCAGCAAAAATCATAAATATAACCACACAAAAGGGTAGGAAGAACAGTTTTATTTTGACTATATCATTCCGTCCCCCAAATAGGCACTGCTCAGAGCCAAGAGTTACTCTCCACGGGAAAGAAGAGTGGGGTGAACAACTGGCTTCCCCAGCATTTTGGGCTCTGCATTAAGGATGTACTTCTATCCCCATGCTCCACTGCCCCAAAACTGAGATGTCTAGAGATGGTTAAGAACAAGGAAAAAGGGCAGAGGCTATTGTGAACCAACAAGAGCCTGTAAAGCAACCAAATGCATTTATTTGAGGTCTTATGGATTACAATTTCAGTGGATTGAAACTGAAGGTGTGTGATCCAAATTGCAAATGGAGTGTATGTTTATAAAGGCAAAAACCACAGGTTTTATATAACTTGTTTTGAAGGAATTATGATGGATGCTGACCTAGCTAAACTGCCTATCTAATACATAACCAGATTTTTAGCTAGTAAATACCTCTATTTCAGTCCAAAGTGGAAGGTTGTGTTCCAGAAAGTGGTCCAGATACAACTGGTGAATTGTTATAGACAAAGGTCAAAGTCCATGGTATTCCAAAAATTGAAACAGGAGACATGCATAGGTCTTGCTTTCTCAACGTCTTTCCACCTTATTTTAATGACTGTCTTTGTAATGCTTACTTTACTTTGGAATCTTATTTCACACTATGAATATTGGCCAGGTGGTGGGAATGACCATGGTTCCCAGTTGTCCTAATGGTCAGCTCTGCAAAGAATGACAGCAGCCTTCAGTGCTGAGGACTGCAACTGTCTTCCTGGATGACACAGATCCTCCAGCTTTCATCACTGATGACTTCCTCATGGATCCCAACAGTCCCCTCTGCAGAGGACCCTGGCAGCTTTTGCCACTGAGGAAGTCAAAAGCCATTATAGTCCTGTGAGTCCTCTGCAGATTTCACTGAGAAGGTTTTCAGGCCACAGGTTTTTGCATCAGCAGATGCCAGCTGCCTGAGCCCCTCCCTACTTCCCTTACTATGGCAGTGACCACTGCCACCATATAGACACCAGCAGCCAAGTTTGTGCCCCAAACCAGCTCTGATCAACGTTGCAGCCTGCTCTGATCCCTAGCTGCTGGACCTGATGGTGTTGCTAAAAACCCCAGTAGCCAGTGTATCTACTGTGAGTCCCCTACAGCTCTCACCAAGGATCCTGCAGTTGCCCATGTCATGGACTCCAGATGCCTGAGCCAACCAGACACCAAATACCCTTCACCTTGGAGCCACAACATGCCTCTGCAGTTGGTGTCCTGTATCACGAGCCTGGACTTTATTAAAATGAAAGTACACTCTCAAGGTGGAATAGCAGGCAGGTTCTGCAAGGTGGAACTGGCCCCTTGGCTGTTTTCGGATTGGTGGTAATTGGGTTTCTCTGGTCTGGGAGGAGCTGTGAGTACAGTGGGATGGTCTCTAAAGGAAGCTGCCTCTAATCATTTGAGAAGCATTACCCACAGGTTGGGAGGGGGAGTTTTTCACCCTACAAAGTTTGTACCAGAACTGTCATGGCAGCCTTTCTCCATGGTTGGCAGGGGGTGGAGGTGAAGGGGTGGGGCGGGGTACTTCCTGCATTGCAAATGTATTATAATCAGCCTAGGGCTTACCCTGTGGCAAAGGTGGAAGAGGACAGCACAGGTTTCATACCTGTGGCTCTTGATAAGTCAAGCCCAAAGTCTTAGAAGTGTCAAGGTCAAGATTTTGTGCCCTCAGGCTTTTAATGTGTAGCTTACTTATACCATACTTGCCTTCAGCTCATGTCTCTATCATTCCTGCCTCAAGGCCTTGCAACTTGGCCTCAGGGCATTCCTTCCACTGCTCATGGCTAGTTCTATCTAGCAGACACACATATAAGGCTACCAGGATCAGGAAGAAAGAGGGAAACATGACTCTCCTAAAGGCAAGCAGTAAACCTGCAATAAGTGACTCTATAGAAATTTAGATCCATCAATTATGTGACAAAACATTCAAAACAGTTGTCCTAAAGGTGCTCAGAGAACTTCAAGAAAACACAGATGAACAATTTTATGAAATCAGGGAAATAATACAAGGACAATTAAGCACCTACAGTATTGCAGTGGAACAAAAATTAATAACTGCAGAGAAAGGATTGCTGAAGAGATGCTCTGAGCTGAGATGTCTGGAGACAGTGAGGAACCATGAACAAGGGGAGGAACTGTCCGTATCAGCCATGCAGAGGGTACCACCATGATTGCTGGTGGCCTGCTCTGTAGTAGACCCCTGTAAACCTTTGCCCCTGAGCACCTCAACAGCCCCCACAGAAGTCAGAGATTCCCTGAAGCTTTCACAGCAAAGAGCTTCCTAGTGTTTGTCTTCATGGGCCTAAGCAGCAACAGAAGACAAGGGCAGATTTTGCCTTTGAGGTAACCAACAGTCATTGTTGTGGAAGCATAACACCCAAAACTTATGGGATGAAGCAAAAGGAGTTCTAAAAAGGAAGCTTATAGCAATAAATGCCTACATTAAGAAAAAGGAAGACTGGGATGGGAGGGATATAATTACATTTATATCTGAAAATTGCAGAATGCAGAAGGATGACTTTTGTCTAGAAATATTCTTTTCTGCCATAGGCTATCATTAGAGTGTTTACTGTGTGTCAGAAATTGCTATGCACTTTACATGGATTATCTAATTTAATCTTCACCATAACCTGATGAGCGAAGTGTCTTTGCTATTCCCACCTCATAGATGAGGACACAGAACCAGAGATGTTGAGTAAATTATTCAAAAGCTCATAGCTAATAAATGGCAGATTTGGTTTTTTGTTTATTATGCAGAGTATTTATTTCCTCTGTTGACAATCTTTCTTTTGACTCATGTTCACAACTAAAAATGGTTTGAGATGCATTTACCTATAGTAAACCAGCATTTCTAAGTTTTAAATTTTTTTTTAAATTTTTTTAATGTTTTTTATTTATTTCAAGGAGAGAGAGAAAGACAGCGTGAGCAGGGGAGGGTCAGAGAGAGAGGGAGTGACAGACTCTGAAACAGGCTCCAGGCTCCGAGCTGGCAGTCAGCACAAAGCCCGACGCGGGGCTCGAACCCATGAACCGTGAGATCATGACCTAAGCGAAAGTTGGACGCTTAACCGACTGAGCCACCCAGGTGTCCCCTAAGTTTGAAATTTTAAAATAAGCTCTTGTAAACTAAAGCTAATGTATTAAAATTGTTAGATGAAGTTGATCTGAAATAACAAAATGTAACCACTTTGGATAAGATTGTAGAACACTCAAGTTTCAATGTGATCATCTAGAATCATTTCTGCCCCCAATTTTTTTCTTTACAAATTTCCTATGCTATTTATTTTCATCTATATTTTTTGTATTTACAAACTTCTAACAATTAGAATGAGTTATTTTTAAATTTTATTTATTGTCAAGTTAGCTAACATGTGATGTGTACATCATAGATGTTTGGTTTGGGGAGTAGATTCCAATGACTCATTGCTTACATACAACCCGGTGCTCATCCCAACAAGTACTTTCCCCAGTGCCCATCACCTGTTTTCCCTTCTCCCCTACCCCTTCCATCAACCCTCAGTTTGTTCTTTGTATTTAAGAGTTTCTTATGGTTTGCCTCCGTCTCTGTTTGAAACTATTTATTCCCCTACCCTTCTGCCATCGTCTCCGTTAAGTTACTCAAATTCCACATAAAAGTGAAAACATATACTATCTGTCTTTCTCTGACTGACTTATTTCACTTAGCATAAAACCCTCTAGTTCAATCCACGTTGTGTCAAGATTTCATTCTTTCTCATTGCCAAGTAGTATTCCATTGTATATATAAGCCACACTTCTAACCATTCACTAGTTGATGGATATTTGGGCTCTTTCCATAATTTAGCTATTGTTGATAATGCTGCTATAAATATTGGGGTTCATGTGCCCCTATGTGAAACCCCAATATTTTTGAAAAATTTCAAATTCACAGAAAAGTTGAAAGAATGGTACAATGAATACCTGTGTATTTTTGACATAGAACTAATGTAAACATTTGATGGTTGCATACTGATTTTAGTCCTTCTCCCCTTCCCTTCCCTTCTTCCTTCTCTTTTCCCTATAGTTTCCTTTTTTTCCTAAATCATTTGAGAGTAAGTAACAGGCATCATGACATTTCATCCTTAATTTATTCTCCTAAGAATTCACCAAATAATGTTTTTTTCCCTATCTTATTAAGGTATAACCAACAAATACAATTGTTAAGATATTTTAAAAAATGAAAAAAAGTCAAATAAACATTCTAAGTTTATACCTAAGTGTCCATTGATGGACAAATGGGCAAGGAAAATGTAGAATATATCTATAGATATAGAATAGAATATTCAATCATAAGAAAGAAGGAAATCCTGCCATTTGCAAAACATAGATGAACCTTGTGGGTATTATGCTAAATGATATAAGTCAGAGAATGACAAATACATGTATGATCTTATTCATATGTGGAATATATAAAAAACCAAACTTCTAGAATAGAATGGTGGTTTCATGAGTTGGGGGGTAGGGGAAATGGGAAGGTATTGATCAAAGGGTAGAAACTTCCAGTTATAAATTCTGAGGATTTAAGGTACAGCATAGTAACCATGGTTAACAATACTGTATTACATGCTTGAAAGATGCTGTGAGAGTGGAGTTTTAATATCTCACAACAACAACAAATGACAATCATGTGAGGTGAAGGAAGTATTAACTAACTTAATGGTGGTAAACAGTTGAGAATACAGCTTTTAGTCCTAAAAAGAGTAAGTTTTGAAAATCTAATGTATCACATGGTGAGCACAGATAAAATGGTATTGCATACTTCAAATTTGCTAAGAGTGTAGAGACACCTGGGTGGCTCATTCAGTTAAGCATTGACTCTTGATTTCAGCTCAGTTCACAGTCTTGCATGCATAAGTTTGAGTTCTGTGTCATGCTTCTCACTGACAGCATGGAGCCTGATTGGGATTCTTTCCTCCTCTCTCTGCCCTTACTACGCTCACATGCTCTCTCTCTCCCTCTCTCTCAAAATAAATAAACTTAAAAAAAAACACTTGTAATAAAGTTTTCATACCTTTTGGCTTTAAAACCTTATATTGTTATGGAGATTGGTTGAACAATAATGTGACCATACCTAACACTAAAAATGGTTATTTGGTAAATTACATGTTATACATATTTTACTTAATTATTTTTCTTTAATTTAAAAAAGAAAGAATGGAAATTGACATTTACTTGCTGACTTTGTGGATGGTCGAGGGTGATTGCCAGCCAAGGAAATAGAAATGTGGGCAGCTTTGAGCTCTAAAGGGTAAGGGAAGGATCCTTCAGAAAGGAATGTACACCTCCTGATATCTTAACTTTCATCCAGGAAAACCTATCTTAGACTTCTGAACTACAGATGTGTAAGGTAATAGATCTATGTTGTTTTAAAAATTCATGGTAATTTGTTACAGCAGCAATAAAAAACTTACATAAACTGGACATCACCTGAAATACCTATAAATTTGAGTAAAATTTATCTTTTCTTATAGTTCCCAAATGTACCAAGTTTCCTAGGCTTGGCAGGAAGTGACCTTCCTTACACATCTTTATGGCTGGGAATCCGATATGCCAGGTATCAGGGCAGTTTTCCCAAGAGGGCTTTGTGATCACTGGTTTCATAAAATTCAACCTTAGTTCCCTAAAATTGTCCGGTCCCATCTTATTAACTGAGTATATCAAATATGATATTCCAAGCAAGGACTTGATCACATATGTTTCCATATGTCCTACTAACAGGAAAGATGATTGTTATCAGCAAAAATGATTTTATTTGGGAATACTAGAGGTGTAATTTGGGACAAGAAAGCTAGGGTACAAACTATAGGTGAGTCCAACAGATGAAGGAGAGGAATATTCTGTTGAGGAGAAAGTTGGGAGTGGTTGTTTGAACTTAAGCCTATTGGAGAAAAGTAAGAGTTCAGGGTAATGATGGTTTTTCACTGCTAAGTTTCTAGGATAGTTGATTAGGGAAGACAGAATCTTACTGAATCTATTCAAATAATCATATTTCCACAAAATAGGAATACTTAGATTTTCTGAATTGTAGAAGGAAAAAATATATCATTTACAAAAGTTTCATTTCAGTTTACAAAAGCATAATTTACTAAATTGTTATGAATTATAGATAGCTTAATAGGAAAGGTATAGAGATTCCTTATATGTCCAGAAAACTAGCACATTAGACTATGAAAAAGGGGCACCTGGGTGGCTCAGTTGGTTGAGCATCAGACTTGGGCTCTGGTGGTGATCTCACAGTTAGGGAGTTTGAGCCCCACAACTGGCTGGCTGTGTCAATGTGGAGCCTACTTTGGATCCTTGGATTCTCTCCTATTCTGTCCTTTCCCTGCTTGTGCTTTCTTTCTCTCAAAAATAAATGCACATTAAAAAAACATGAAAACGATTTCAAGCATAATCCACAATCACCTCTTATCAATTCACTAAGTCTTATGTAATTAATCCTTTTTAATGGTCTATCTTGGGTTAGCATCTCATGAACTCATCTGTTTCTTACCTGGAATTCTAGAAATTCTGACTCAGTCCAATGAACTGGGTCTCAAGTTTTATAAACACTGCTATCAGAAATTACCTTGTGTGGTGCCTGGGTGGCTCAGTTGGTTGGGTGGCCGACTTTGGCTCAGGTCATGATCTCATGGTTTGTGGGTTCGAGCCCCGTGTCGGGCTCTGTGCTAACAGCTAGCTCAGAGCCTGGAGCCTGTTTTGGATTCTGTGCATCCCTCTCTCTCTGACCCTCCCCTTCTCACGCTGTCTCTCTCTCAAATAAATTTTTTAAAAAGTTAAAAAAATAAAAAAAAACGTATCTTGCAAAATCCTTTTCCATAGATTTCTGACATAGTTCTTTGTTAAAGGTAAAGAATATTGTCTTCCAGCTAATTACAAGTGCTTTCAGGACAACAGCAGAACAAAACAAAAACTATCTGCAGGTGATAAGAGATTTTAAAAGGCTGTGGTTTACTTAAAACTGCTAAGTTTCAAAATTTGAAAGATGGATTAAAAATTCATTATAAGAATAACAAGAAACTTGGTTGTTTTGCAATATTCAAAAGACAAAAATCAACCCTCCCCCCATTTTTGGGTATTTATAAACATGACTTATAAGCCTATGTAAAAATAGTACATATTATATTTAAGTTAAAAAATGAAAAACCATAATACTTACAGAGAAAAAATTCAGATATAACATAACAATATAGCAACATAATGTACCACAAATAGACCAAGCATGTAGTTAGTATATACCAAGAATATATAATGACTATCAAGTAAAGAAATTCTGTAATTCTGGAAAGGTCCTAAACATTTGTATATTAGTAATGCTCCATAGTTAATTGATGTAAATTTTAATTTTGAAACCAATGATATGATGCTATTTTAAACAAAAGAAGTAAAGTTACAACAAAGTTAACATTAACTGAATTAGTGACTGAAAAAAACTATACTTCATCTAATATGCAAAGTAGTCAGAAGATTCTAACAAATAGAAACACATCATGCGGGCGCCTGGGTGGCTCAGTTGGTTAAGCGTCCAACTTTGGCTCAGGTCATGATTTTGCGTTTCGTGGGTTCGAGCCCGGCATTGGGTTCGGTGCTGGCAGCTCAGAACCTGGAGCCTGTTTCAAATTCTGTGTCTCTCTCTCCTTCTGACCCTCCTCAGCTCATGTTCTGTCTCTGTGTCAAAAATAAAGAAACTATAAAATAAAAAGAAACATATCATGGGCAGCAAGGACAATGACAGATCTCCATGAACTTCCCATATAGTGTATGTTTTCTTTCTTTATTTTTTCTAATGTTTTATTTATTACAGAGAGAGGGAGAGAGAATGAGAGAGAGAGAGAGAGTGCACGCGAGAGAGAGCAGGGGAGAGTCAGAGAAAGAGGGAGATACAGAATCCGAAGCAGGTTCCAGGCTCTGAGCTAGCTGTCAGCACAGAGCCTGATGCGGGGCTGGAACCCACGAACTGTGAGATCATGACCTGAGCCGAAGTCAGATGCTTAACCGACTGAACCAGCCAAGCTTCCCTAGTGTACGTTTTCTAAATTAATATTACTTTAGCAATATAAATTTAATCCAAGGAAATCTCTCCCGATTTGACATCTCTGTCCATGAAACTCATCAATAGTAACATATCAAATAAACCTATTTTTGGATCCTCCCCCCTTTTTTTTTTTTTTTACGAAACAAAGAACAAATCCTTTGTGAATCGTCTGACAAATCTCAAAAATAATCTTAAGTGCAAAACTTGATTTATTGTTCAATTTTTAAAAACAATAGACTATTTTTCTAAAATTTTAATTTATTTTTGAGGGAGACAGAGACAGAGTGTGAGTAGGGGAGGGGTAGAGGGAGAGGAAGACATAGAACCCAAGACAGGCTCCAGGCTCTGAGCTGTCAGCACAGAGCCCAATGTGGGGTTCAAGTTCACAGATCACTGAGATCAGGACCTGAGCCAAAGTCAGACACTTAATCGACTGAGCCACCCAGGTCCCCCAGAAGTAGACTGTTTTTAAGAACAGTTTTAAAGTTACAGAAAATATGAGCAGTAACTGTAGTGTTCCAATATCTTCCTTCTCCCCATTCCTCAATTTCTCCTATAACTAACATTTTTATTAATGTGGTATATTTGTTTCAATTGATGAACCAATATTGGTACATTATCATTGGCTAACATCCATACTTTAGATTAAATTTCAGTTTTTGTTGTATAGTTCTACATTTTGTCCAATGTACAATGAATGTTATGAATCAACCATTACAGCATCATACCTGAGTGTTTCACTGCATTATTCCTTTTATTTCATGTATTCATCCCTCCTCCCAACTGCTTTTCCCATCTTAGGCCATGACAACCACTGATCTTTTAAAATGTCTCTATAAATTTCCCTCTTCCAGAATATACTATAGTTAGAATTATATAATCATGTAGCATTTTAGAAGAATCTCTTTCACTTAACAATACATATTTAAGGTTGCTCTGTATCATTCTGCAGCTTGATGGCAGCTCATTTCTTTTTATTTGAATCACCTTCTGTTAGAGAAATGTTGTTTCTGTTCATCTATTGAAATGTCTTGGTTTCTTCTAATTTTTGTCAATTATAAAAATTTCTATGAACCTTTATGTGCAGGTTTTGTGTGGATATGTTTTTAGCTCCTTTGGGTAAATAGCAAAGAATGTGATTGCTGGATTATATGGTAGACTATGTTTAGTTCTGTAAGGAACTTAACTGTTTCCAAAATGGTTGTACCATTTTGCATTTCCACCAGCAATGATGACATGATGCTTTGTCTTTGTTTATGTTTTAGATTTTAGTCATTCTAATAGGTGTGTGGTGATATTTAATTTTAATTATTCCCTACTGACATGTAATGTTGAGCATCTTTTAATGTGCTTATTTGCTATCTGTATCTCCTTCGTTGAGGTGTTCACTCCGATCTTCTGCTCACTTCTCCACTGGGTTGTTTCTTAGTTTTTAGTTTTTATTATTTTTTTAAAAAATGTTTATTTATTTATTTTAAGAGAGAGAGGGAAAGGGAGAGAGGAGATAAAGAATCCTAAGCAGGCTCCACGTTGTCAGCACAAAGCCTGATGTGGGGCTTGATTTCATGAACAATGAGATCATAACCTAAGCCGAATTCAAGTCAGAAATGTAACTGACTGAGCAACCTAGGTGCCCCAAGTTTGTTTTTTTAATGTTGAATTTTAAGTTTCTTGCATATTTACAATACAAGTGGTTTTTTTTTCTTTTTTAATAATCTCAAAGTCCACTTTATTAACTATCATCTACTAAAACAGGACTAAATAAAAACTGGAAAATCACAAATTTAGATTATAGTTGCCATGAGATTAAAGATGAAATCACAAATAAAATTCATTTTATATATTTTTTTACAAATAGTTTATTGTCAAATTAGTTTCCACATAGCACCCAGTGCTCATCCCCACAAGTGTCCTCCTCCATGTCCATCCCTCCCTCCCCCCACATCCATCAGTCCTCAGTTTTTGTCAGCATTCAAGAGTCTCTCATGGTTTGCCTCTCTCCCTTTCCCCCACCATTTCCGCCCTTCTTCTCCCCCTTGGTCCTCTGTTAAGTTCCTCCTAATCCTATACGTGCACACATATGATATTTGTCCTTCTCTGCCTGACTTATTTCGCTCAGCATAACACCCTCAAGGCCCATCCATGTAGCTACACATGGCCAGATTTCATTGTTTCTCATTGCCATGAAGCATTCCATGGTATAGATAAACCACATCTTCTTGATCCATTCGTCCGTTGATGGACACTTAGGCTCTTTCCATGTTTTAGCTATTGTGGAGAGTGCTGCTATGAACATTGGGGTACCTGTGCTCCTATGCATCAGCATTTCTGGATCCCTTGGGTAAATTCCCAACAGTGCTATTGCTGGGTCATAGGGGAGTTCTATTGTTAGTTTCCTTAGGAACCTCCACACTGTTTTCCAGAGGGGCTGTACCAGTTTACATTCCCACCAACAGTGTAGGAGGGTGCCCGTTTCTCCACATCCTCGCCAGCATCTAGAGTTCTCTGATGTGCTCATTTTAGCCACTCTGACTGGCGTGAGGTGGTATCTCAGTGTGGTTTTGATTTGTATTTCCCTGATGAGGAGGGATGCTAAGCATTGTTTCATGTGTCTGTTGGCCATCTGGATGTCCTCTTTGGAGAAGTGTCTGTTCATCTCTTCTGCCCATTTCTTCACTGGGTTGTTTGTTTTTTGGGTGTGTAGTTTGGTGAGTTCCTTGTAGATTCTGGATATCAACCATTTATCTGATATGTCATTTGCAACTATCTTTTCCCATTCCGTTGGTTGCCTATTAATTTTCTGGGTTGTTTCCTTGGCTGTGCAGAAGCTTTTAATCTTGATGAGGTCCCAACAGTTTATTTTTGCTCTTGATTCCCTTGCTTTTGGGGATGTGTCAAGTAAGAAGTTGCTGCGGTGGAGGTCAAGGAGGTGGTTTCCTGCTTTCTCCTTTAGGGTGTTGATAGTTTCCTGTCTCACGTTCAGGTCCTTTATACATTTTGAGTTTATTTTTGTGCATGGTGTGAGAAAATGATCTAGTTTCATTCTTCTGCATGTTGCTGTCCAGTTCTCCCAACACCATCTATTAAAAAGGCTGTCTTTCTTCCATTGGATATTCTTTCCAGCTTTGTCAAAGATGAGTTGGCTGTATACTTTTGGGTCCACTTCTGAGTTCTCAATTCTGTTCCATTGGTCTATGTGTCTGTTTTTGTGCCAATACCATACTGTCTTGATGATGACAGCTTTGTAGTAGAGGCTAAAGTCTGGGATGGTGATCCCTCCCGTTTTGGTTTTATTTTTCAGGATTACTTTGGCTATTCGGGGTCTTTTGTGGTTCCATACAAATTTTTGGATAGTTTGTTCTAGTTTTGAGAAGTATGCTGGTGCAATTTTGATTGGAATTGCATTGAATGTGTAGAGTGCCTTAGGTAGTAATGACATCTTAACTATATTTATTCTTCCTATCCATGAGTATGGAATGTTTTTCCATTTCTTTGTGTCTTCTTCAATTTCCTTCATAAGTTTTCTATAGTTTTCCTCATACAGATCTCTTGTATCCTTGGTTAGGTTTATTCCGAGGTATTTTATGGTTTTTTGTGCAATTGTGAATGGGATCAGTTTCTTGATTTCTCTTTCTGTTGCTTCATTGTTGGTGTATAAAAATGCAACCGATTTCTGTACGTTGATTTTGTACCCTGCAACTTGGCTGAATTCTTGGATCAGTTCTAGTAGGCTTCTGGTGGAGTCTGTCAGGTTTTCGATGTAGAGTATCATGTCATGTGCGAAGAGTGAAAGTTTGACTTCCTCTTTGCCAATTCTGATGCCTTTGATTTCCTTTTGGTGTCTAATGGCTGATGCTAGGACTTCCAGCACTATGTTAAACAGCAGTGGTGAGAGTGGGCATCCCTGTCGTGTTCCTGATCTCAGGGGGAAAGCTCTGAGTTTTTCCCCGTTGAGGATGATGTTAGCTGAAGGCTTCTCATAGATGGCTTTGATGATGTTTAAGTAGGTTCCTTCTATCCCAACTTTCTCGAGAGTCTTTATTAAGAAGGGATGCTGTATTTTGTCAAATGCTTTTTCTGCATCAATTGACAGGATCATATGGTTTTTATCTTTTCTTTTATTGATATGATGTATCACACCGATTGATTTGCAAATGTTGAACCAGCCCAGGAACCCGGAATGAATCCCACTTGATCTTGGTGGATGATTCTTTTGATATGCTGCTGGATTCGATTGGCAAGGATCTTGTTGAGAATTTTTGCATCCGTATTCATCAAGGATATTGGCCTGTAGTTCTCTTTTTTTGCTGGATCTCTGTCTGGCTTGGGAATCAGTGTGATGCTGGCTTCATAAAATGAGTCCGGGAGTTTTCCTTCGCTTCCTATTTTTTGGAATAGCTTGAGAAGAATTGGGATTAATTCTGTTTTAACTGTGTGGTACAATTCTCCAGGGAAGCCATCAGGTCCAGGGCTCTTATTTGTTGGGAGATTTTTGATCACTGATTCAATTTCTTCACTCGTTATGGGTCTGTTCAGGTTTTCTATTTCTTCCCGTGTGAATTTTGGTAGTGAGTGTGTGTTTAGGAATTTGTCCATTTCTTCTAAGTTGTCCAATTTGTTGGCATGTAATTTTTCATAGTATTTCCTGATAATTGCTTGTATTTCTGAGGGGTTGGTTGTAATAAGTCCATTTTCATTCATAATTTTGTCTATTTGGGTGCTCTCTCTTTTCTTTTGGATAAGTCTGGCTAGAGGTTTGTCAATTTTGTTTACTTTTTCAAAAAACCAAGTCTTGGTTTCATTGATCTGTTCAATTGTTTCTTTGGTCTCTATGGTGTTTATTTCTGCTCTAATTTTTACTATTTCTCTTCTTCTACTGTGTTTAGGGCATTCTTGTTGCTCTGCCTCTAGTTCCTTTAGGTGAGCTGTTAGATTTTGGACTTGTGCTTTTTCTAATCTCTTGAAATAGGCCTGGAGAGCAATGTACTTTCCTCTTAGGACTGCCTTTGCCCCATCCCATAGATTTTGAATTGTTGTGTTTTCATTTTCATTTGTTTCCATATATTTTTAAATTTCATCTCTAATTGCCTGATTGGCCCATTCATTCTTTAGAAGGGTGTTCTTTACCCTCCATGTTTTTGGAAGTTTTCCAGACTTCTTCCTGTAATTGATTTCAAGTTTCAAAGCATTGTGATCTGACAGTGTGCATGGTATGATCTCTATTCTTTTATATTTATTGCGGGCTGCTTTATGTCCCAGTATGTGACCTATCTTGGAGAATGCGCCATGCGCACTTGAGAAGAAAGTAAATTTGCTGGCCTCAGGATGTAAAGTTCTAAATATATCCGTCAGGTCCATCTGGTCCAATGTATCTTTCAAGTCCATTATTTCTTTAGTGATTTTCTGTCTGGTTGACCTATCCATTGCTGTAAGCGGAGTATTAAAGTCCCCTGCTATTAGCACATTCTTATCTATAAGCTTGTTTCTGTTTGTGATTAATTGTTTTAGATATTTAGGTGCTCCCATATTCGGTGCGTAGACATTTATGATTGTTAGTTCTTCCTGATGGATGGACCCTGTAATTATTATGTAGTGCCCTTCTTCATCTCTTGTGATTGTCTTTAATTTAAAGTCCAGTTTGTCTGATATAAGTATCGCTACTCCGGCTTTCTTTTGATTTCCTGTAGCATGATATATATTTCTCCATCCCCTTACTTTTAATCTGAAGGTATCTTCCCATCTAAAATGAGTTTCTTGTAGACAGCATATAGATGGATTTTGTTTTTTAATCCATTCTGCTACCCTATGTCTTTTGATTGGAGCATTCAGCCCATTTACATTCAGTGTTATTATTGAAATATGTGGGTTTAGAGTCTTTGTATCTTTTGTAGGGTTCATGTTTGTGGTGGTGTCTCTGGAATCTTTGTTCCTTGCAACCTTTCCTTCAGAGCATCCCCCTCAGGATTTCTTGTAGGGCTGGCTTCGTGGTGACAAATTCTTTCAATTTCTGTTTGTTTGGAAAGGTTTTTATCTCTCCTTCTATTTTGAATGACAGGCTTGCTGGATAGAGGATTCTTGGCTGCATATTTTTACTGTTCATCACATTGAAGATCTCTTGCCATTCCTTTCTGGCCTGCCACGTTTCAGTAGATAGGTCTGTCACCACTCTGATAGGTTTCCCTTTGTATGTGAGGGCCCTTTTCTCCCTAGCTGCTTTCAAAATTCTCTCTTTGTCCTTGTATTTTGCCATTCTTAGGATGATATGTCGTGCAGAAGATCGATTCAAGTTACGTCTGAGGGGAGTCCTCTGAGCCTCTTGTATTTCCACATTGACTTCCTTCCCCACGTCGGGGAAGTTCTCTGCTATAATTTGTTCCAGGACTCCGTCAGCACCTTTCCCTCTCTCTTCCTCTTCTGGGATTCCTATGATACGGATATTGATGCGTTTGACTGTGTCGCTGAGCTCTCGAATTCTTCTTTCCTGTTCCTGGATCAGTTTGTCTCTTTTTTTTGTCAGCTTCTTGTTTTTCTATCATGGTGTCTTCTAAATCACTTATTCTCCTTTCTGCCTCTTCAATCCGTGCATTGGAGGCCTCTAATTTATTATGTATCTCATTTATCGCATTTTTTAATTCTTCATGCCTATTTTTATTTTCCATTCTGTCTGTAGCCATAGTTTCTTTGATGTCCCCTATGTTTTTTTCAAGCCCTGCTATTAATTTTACCATTATTATTCTAAAATCTTGTTCAGTTATGCTGCTGATATCTGTTTTGAGCAGTTCATTAGCTGTCATTTCCTCTTGCAGTTTCTTTGGAGGAGAGCTCTTTCGTTTCGTCATTTTAGTTAGCTTTCCGGCTCTTGCTGGTTTTAAAGACCTGTTATGCTCTCTGTTTCTATGAGCGCTGCTATATCCACGAAGACTCTTTGACTTTCCAAGGCCTATCCTTTCAGAGATTGTTTTTTGAATGGTATCCCTCGGTCACTCTTGTTGGGACCTTAGTTATTTTATTTTCCTATTCGTAGTGATATTTGGGACTTTTCACCTTGTGTACTCTAGCTTGTTTCTTGAGGTAGCCCTGGAAAAGAAAACAGACAGACAAACACACAGGGAGCAGGAGTACACAAACGCACAGGCTGATTCAACTAACATGCAAAGCGGAGGGAAAACGAAAAAGTTAATAGAAAAGACGGAGGAGGGAGGGCGAATAATAGGGAGCATAAAATACATAAAAGGGTCAAAAAGGGGAAAAGAAAAGGAAAAAAGAAGAAAACCGATGGACAAAGAACGGTTTAAAGCATATACCTGGATTTCCCAGCTACAGTTAAATAGCCTTGTGTATGCAGTGCTGGTTGAAGAGCATAGAGAAAAAGAGAGAAGGCAGGGCGAGACAAGGCCGATTTCGAAACAGAATGAACAGGCAGAAGGGATAAGAAGCTTTTTTCAAAGAGGTAAAGGGTAGAATATGGTTGGATAGGTGAGAGAAGGATGCTGGAATTATTCAGAGAAACTATATGGTCTAATTACTCCTGAGAGAAATAGCTGAAAAAGTCGGTAGGTGTAGAATTTACATTTTCAGAATGGACTTGTTGTGATTGTTTAAGCAAGCTGGTGACCAGTGTTAATCAGGTCAGTGTTTTGGGGAAAAAAGCGAGAAAATAGAAAGAAGAAGAAAAAAAGAAAGAGAAAAGAAAGGGGGAAAAAAAGAAAAAAAAAGGAAAAAAAAGGAAAAAAGAAAGAAAAGAAAAAAAAAGGGAGGAGGGCACCTCTCAGGCAAGGATGGGCGTGGTGTGATTCAATGCCTCAGGCGGGAGTTCTGCTTTGGCTGTTGTGGGGAGGAGAGTGTCGGTGCTCCAGTCCCTTCTTGAACCCCGCGTTGCAACTAGCTTTTTTTTTTGGCCTGTCATCTCCCTGTCCCGGGGACGCAGCCGAAGTTGGTTGCACTCTTCAACCCAGGCCGATTCCAATCTCCAAATCCCAGTCCGCACGCCCCGCTGAAGTTGCCTTAGACACAGCGTCCCAGACAACCCCCTCGGGCTATACCAGGCTCCCTGCTGAGCTCTAGGGGCGGAGTCAGAATCGCAGCTTCCTTCTCTGGGTCTGTCTGGGGCGCATGCGTGGGGACTTGCCTGCCGGGTCCGCATAGCCTGAGCCCGCTGGAGTGAGGAAAACCGGGTCACTCTATGGCTCGTCCCCCGAAACACGAACTCACAGGCAAATTTCCCAGTTTTTAGCTCTTTGCCTTCCCTCTCGAGTTCCAGCCAGCCAGGAGCGCGGACGCCCGGTGTCTGCGCGGCTCTTTCAGGGGTCCCAGCTGCCCTGGAGCTACAATGGCGGCAGGCGCACCGCCGCCGCTCTGAAATCCAACCTCCAGAGCGGCACAAAGAAGCAGTTTGTGTGCTCAGCTTCCCCCAGGACCAGTTGTCGCGAGGGGACCTGGTGTGCAAGTATTTGGCAAGTACGGTCTTTCTATGCACCGAGCGGAGGTTTTTTTCCCCCCGAGTGGAGGTTTTTCTGTTTTGGACTCTCTCCTTTTCCCCTCTCACTCCCCGTAGAGGGTAGAGGGGGATCGCCTCCCACCCTGGAGTCTCCGATCCCGGCCCGATTTTACCTTCCCCGGTTCACACTCACGTTAGAAGGCTTTCTCAGTGGATTCTGCGTCCTTTTTCTTCCAGTCTCTCAGGTTTTGTAAGGTTTCCAATGGCTTCAGATCTTTTCTGTGTGATGTATGGGCGCGAGTGTAAGTACGGAGCTCCTTACTTCTCCGCCATTTTGCCCAATCCTACAAGTGTTTTTTAATCAGATATATGTTTTACAGGTATTTTGTGCAAGTCTGTGGTTTGTCTTTCCATTCTCTTAAATAGTATCTTTCATGAAGCAGAGTGTTTAATTTTAATGAAGTCCAGCTTATTATTTTTTTCTTTCATGGACCATGCTCTTGGTGTTTTATCTATAAAATTTATTGTAAAACCAAAGATCATCTAGATTTTCTCCTGTGTTATCATCTAGAAGTTTTATAATTTTACATTTTATATTTGGATCTATAATCCATTTGGAGTTAATTTTTGTGGAAGTGTGGTCAGTGTCTAGGTTATGCAACTAGATGTCTAGTTGTTTTAACTAGATGCCAGTTGTTCCATTTGTTTGAAAGGATTTCCTTTCTCCACTTGATTGTCTTTCTTCCTTTTTTTAAAGGTCAGCTATGTATGTTTGTTTGGGTTTATTTCTAGGTCTCTGTTCTATTCCATTGATCTATTTGTCTTTAATTTGCCAACATTACACTAGCTTTTTTTGTGCCTATGTGTCTGATTTGTGTTTACTATGCTAAGATGTCTTTTTGATAACTGTAAAAGAAATATTGCCCAGAGAACTAAGAATAAATGTGACAGATTAGTTTTGTATAAACTTGATAAGCACCAGTAAAGTGCAGAATGAGAACAAATTGTCTAGAAATAACTATAAAAAGATGGATTCCAAAAAAATGGAGAAACTGAGCATATAGAGATTCAGCCAAATCTATTTAATGAGTTTCAATGTCATATAACTCTTGAATTCACGTAGTGAATTTCCAAAAAAACCCCCTAACATATGAGTTTCTTAGACACCCTGAAGTTCTAGGGTATCTTCTGTAATAAGTATAGAGAGCCAAGAACCAAATGCCTAACACTGTTGAATTGGTTAGACAAATGACAAAATGTTTAATTCTTGGCATTAATAAACATTCCTCACTTGGAAAAAAATTTAGTGTTTAATCTGCAAAGTTAGAATAGAGAATTAACACAATGTGAACACAAGTAAAATATGACTAAAAAGAAAGGTATAAATAAACATGTTAACAGTGCTATATTGCATAAGGAGCTATATATAAAGAACTATTTTAATTGTGTAGCTTTTCATTTTCTCTAATAAACACATTTATTTTTATTTTTTATTTTTTTAATGTTTATTTATTATTGAGAGAGAGAGAGAGAGAGCATGAGCATGGGAGGAGCAGAGAGAGAGGGAGACACAGAATCTGAAGCAGGCTCCAGGCTCTGAGCTGTCAGCACAGAGCCCAACGCAGGGCTCAAACTCACAAACTATGAGATCATGAGCTGAGCCAAAATCAGACGCTTAACCAACTGAGCCACCCAGGTACCCCAAAACACATTTATTTTTTAAGAAACTTTATTGAGAAATAATTTACATACCACAATATTCACCTGAAGGTCTACACTTCAGTGATTTTCAGTATTTTTACAAAGTTGTGCAACCACTGTTATAGTCCAATTTTAGAATATTTTCATCACACCCTAAACAGACCCTGTACCCTGTCAGTCAGCCACTGTTTCCTCTCCCCCCAACAGCCCTAGTCAACCACTAACTGACTTTCTGTCTCTAAATATTTGCCTGTTCTACACATGTCATATGAATGAAATCATACTGTATGTGGTATTTTTGTAATGGCTTTCCTTCATTGCAAAAGGAATGAAGGGTCATTCATGTGTTTATGTATCAGTACTTTATCCTTTTATGATCAAATAATATTAAACATTTAATTTATCCAGCCATCAGTTGGCAGACATTGATTCTACTAAAACAAAAGTACTTCTCCCTCATATTTACTTTTAAAACTAAGAACTAAATTATGTAAAAATATTTGTATTTTGCCTTAAAAAATACTACATGAATATTTGCACATATACATATATCTTTATATGTATTGTGATGATAATGGTGTAGTCTATTGAAGGGTTGCCTGGGTTAGATATTAGGGTCAAGAGAGAAGAAAAGGAATATGTACACTTGCTGTCATTATGTGGCTTATTGTTATTCCAGGGTCTCCACATCCTATTTGTAGACTCATTGTTTCTGATAAAATGATGACCATATACCTAAGTGATAAGTTGTTCCTTTCAATAAAAGTAACTCACCCTATATAATATTTTTTAAATGTTAATAAGAAAATCAATAATTTTGGTATCAGGTGCAAAATATACGTGTCCAAGTATAACCTATTATTGTGTTTCATAGTAAATCTATATAAAATAATTACCTAGACTCCAATTAAATTGGTAAACATTAAGACAAGGTCATAAAATCATAGATACCTTAATATCAGCAAAACTTTGAATATCCAGATATGTATTTAAAAATCAGCAAAATTGAAATACTCAGGTCATATATTAAATAAAATTTATTTTTTAAATTCAAATATATGAAAATTGAAATATTCAGAAGACTCAGAGGAAATACTTAAAGAAATATCTCCAGTTATAACAAAAGACAAAAAGATACAGAATTTATTGGAAACCCTATGAAGGTAATTGCACAAAGAAAAAAAATACATTAAAATAAAAATGTAAAAAACTTATCAAATAAATAATAAAATAAGCTTAAAGAAGTAAAGGTCTCATAAAACAATGAAAAAACTTTTCATATGAAGTTATAATTCATTATGGAACTCAGAGGTATGGGGATAAAGAGACTCTTAAAACTACTGAGACATAAAAACCCATCACAAAAAGAATTAGAATGACTTCACTAGTGTTGAGCCTTCAAAACTTCTTGTTCTAAATTTCTAAACTGGAATTCTATAGTCAGTTATAGTGTGAGTGTGAGGGAGAGAATAATGATATTTACACACAGGAAATATCTTTAAAACTTACTCAGTTTATTAGCTACTAGAGAATAAGCTCCACACCCAAGAAAGAACATCATATTGATTTCTTTCAGAAAACTGAAAAAAAAAACAACAACACCTTATAGGTTAAGGTGATGCTCTGGATAAACATGAAGAGAAATCCCAGAATGACAACTAAGCAGCACACCTGGAGAGCAACTGGCCATATTGGAACATTGGAATAGGAGAAGAATTAGTCTGGGAGGGGTATTTTTCAGGAGACAAAGCAAAACAAAACACCCAACAAACTTAAATAAATAAATCACATATTTATATACATATCTATACATCTATAAATTATATACTTATATACGTATTTATATTAATAAATGTTTATGTATAAATATATAATATATAAATCTCAACAAGAAGAGGTTTATGTTTCTGTTGGTGATAAATGGAAAAGTGGAACATAAACCAAAAAAAATTTAATTTCCAGTGAAATTAAAAATTGTACAGTCATGGATATTGATTTGTTGAACATTAAACCCTTAGTGGTTACAATGGCAGGTTACCATATTGTCTGTCCTAAATTCCAATCCCTGAAATTGGGATGCTTCTATATTAGAAGTGAATGAAGAAGGGAGGTATGCGTGGAAAATGTATATGAGAGATCTAAATTCTTATATTCCAGTTGTGGAAATGTTATATTCAAAACTCAAACATGAGGAAGTGGCAATGCATGTACTTTAGCTACAAACTGAGAGGCATCGGAAGAAGAATCATTATGAAAAATTGCAGATTATTGTCTCCTGAGATTAATAACTTAGTAAAGTGGATGAGGAGTGGGGCATATAATTGTCTTTTTAATTTTTAATTTATTTTTTAAAGTTTATTTATTTTTGAGAGAGGAAGAGACTGAATGTGAGCAAGGGAGAGACAGAGAGAGAGAGGGAGAGAGATTCCTAAGCAGGCTCTGTGCTGTCACCTCAGAGCCCAAGGCAGGGCTGGAACCCAGAATCCATGAAATCACCACCTAAGCCAAAATCAAGAATCAGATCCTTAACCGACTGGGCCATCCAGACGCCCCCCAACTACTGTATTTTTAAAGATTATAACATTACTTGAATTTTGAAACTGACACATATATATTTAATTTAAAATGGAGTAAATTTAAAAATAACTATAGCAAATATATATATTTACTTCTATCACCTAAAAAAGTGGAGGGAGCAGAGGAGAAATGAATGGCAAGTACTATCCTGATAGCACCTTTTATTCTTTAGTGAGGAATCCCGAACTAAATAAAATACCAAAACTAAGGACTATTTGGTTATGGGAATGGGAATCTCATGGTTGCAATTTAATAAAAGGATTCTTCCATTTCATTCTCCATAATCAAACGATCATGCACTGGTCGTAGTTAATGACTGAAGAGCTCCTTTAAAGAGTAAGCAAGGTGCCTTTCTTGACTGACTATCCACATTCTGTTTCCAGTGCAGCCAGCACTCTCTAATATAATTCTACCTAGCTGCTTCATATAGATATTTTCCATTAATATGTTTCTGTTTAGTGTTTTGCAAAACTTAATTGCTACATGAGTAATAGATGCATACATAGGAATGAATTTGTCCCATACATAGCTATTTCTATCATCATTATACTTTGACAGTTGTCTGCTGACAGTGAAAGGGATGGCATTTTATAGCCTCTTTACTCCACAGATTTAAATGTTTTAGGTGATAATTTTTCCAAAAAGACACTTTTAGGATGCAGAGAGAAACATAAATGATGAGAGTGTCAATTATAGTAATGCATTCACATAATAGATGTGTGTGATATATTCACATAATAGATAAACAGTGTGGCATGAGAACCGCTAGTCTTGTTCTTGTTACTAATAATATGATGCCAATCAATTTCCATACATGTGGGTAGTAGCTCGTGAGGCAGGTAGTAAAAATGAGCAGACATATTATTCCTATTAGCACCTTAAGCACACAAAACAAGGTATATTAGGCCATATTCCACAAAGTGAGAACAGGATCCGAGCAGAGATAGTCTCTCATCCTAAACTTTTTCAAAGACACTGCAAATACAATGTGACATTAATGTTTACAGAGAAATGGTAGCTTGTGAGAGTATTTGGACATTAATTTGCAGAGTAATATCAGATAATGGTCGAATCACTGTGAGCTCTCCAGGAAAGAATGTGCAAAGTAGCTCTTTAAGGTGACAGATTATGCCTCTCTTACAGGAGGGATTTTTTTTTTTTCTTACAAGAAGAGGGATTCTGGGGCACCTGGGTGGCTCAGTCAGTGGAACATCCAGCTTCGGCTCAGGTTATGATCTCCTGTTTTCTGGGTTTGAGCCCCACGTTGGGCTGTGTGCTGACAGCTAGCTCAGAGCCTGGAGGCTGTTTCAGATTCTGTGTCTCCCTCTCTCTCTGACCCTCCCCTGCTCATGCTCTCTCTCTCTCTCCCTCTCTCTATTTCTCTCTCTCAGAAATAAATAAAACATTTAAAAAATTTTTGGAAAAAAAGAAAAGAAGAGGGATTCCTTTCTTTTTTAAATGTTGATTTATTTTTGAGAGAGATACTATCACTGTAGTATTGGCAGTGCATATGACTTTGTCACTAATAGAAATCAGAGATTTTATATATCACAAAGCATTTATTGCAGATATTTTGAAATAAGTTTATGTTCATTAATATTCCAAAATTATAGTTACTAGGCATACTAGTGGAATTTATTATTTTAGACGTTAATAAAGAATGATATAATTTTGTTTTTAATATTTCAAAACTTCGTTTCAATATAGTTTGGTTTATATTTAATTATGTCTAGTTTATTTATTTAGGAACATTATTCTGAAAAGGAGTCCAGGCTTTATAAGAGTGGTAAAGTGATCCATAGGCCAAAATATGGTTATGTGTCTGTGGTTAAATTCAAGGGTAAAAATGTTATTCATGTTTCAGGACTGAGTACTCAGGTAAATGCTAGGAAGTCAGATGTTATTTAGGAATGGCTTTGATTTTTTTTCTTCCTTTTGAATGTAGAGCAGAAGTGGTGGATGTTTTAGAATTCTTGTAGAGCATGTACAGGTCTAATGTAGGAACATGAACTGTAAAACTTTTGTAGGCCTTTAGAAGGTTCAAAGTACTGCATTTTAGCACTGAACTGGTGGGGGAGGAAGAGAGAGAATACCTGGACATATGGAGGTAATGGATAGGGATTCCAAGTGTTGTTGGGGACATTCTAAAATGGCCACAGTGTGATTTAGCCGTCCATTTTCACTTATTGATTTTTCACTGGTGATCAAATTGAACTTGTTTGTTCATTAGAAATTGCTTCTGGCACCTGATTTTTCCTCCATTTTCTCTTGGCTTCTCTTTTTTCATCTAAATCATGTCATATTAATCCTCATTGCCATGTAGCAACAGAATATGACATTCCTGAGAGAGGAAAGGCCATGGTGACTTACAGTCTTCTGCTATAGCTGCTCAGACTACATACAGTCGGTAAGCCATCAGTGTTTCCTATGTTTTATTTTTAGTTCATTTAGTTTTTTATTAAAAGTTTTATTTTTAACAATGCAAGAATTGAAAATTAAAACTACCAGCTATAGGTTAGGGAGTATTTTCGTTTTCCATCCTTTTTTAAAACAGAATTACGTATTTCTTTATATATGTATGTATGTGTGTATGTATTTTGAGAGAGAGCGCGAGTGAACACGTGAGCAGTGGAGGGATAGAGGGGGAAGGAGAGAGGGAATCTTAATGTGGCTGTACACCAAGCACAGAGCCAGAGGCGGGACTCAATCTCAGCCTGTGAGATCATGACCTGAGCAGAAATCAAGAGTCAAATGCTTAACCAACTGAGTCACCCAAGCTCTTTCCATTCTTAATTTGGCATCTAGTCAAACATACTCAAAAAGGCTTACTGAGTTTTCAAATATGTTATTGGTGAGAGAAAAGCAATTCAGAAGGTATATCTCAGCCTATCAGTTTTAACCATTCTTCAGGAAGCCTTTATGAGTGCATCTCATTGGTGCGCTTACTCACTTGAAGCATTTTTGACATTTATAAGTTTGATCTTTCTTCACACCATGTGTTGTAAATCAATACAAATGGGAACTGGTATTTTATGTAAACCTTGCATAGACTATAGATAGCTAGGTGCACTGCCGCTGGTCAACAAATTTTAATTAAAAAATACTGGGGAATTTTTTCACAGAAACAAAAAAAAAGTGATGGTGGCATATAATAGACATTTCCCCCCCAGTGTTTACATTTGTGCTACTTATCATGAGAAATCTGCAACATAGTGGTCTTATTTTGCATCATGGTTAAGGATAACTATATTTAAAAAAAATAGCGATGCCTTTATAATGATGATCCTTTAAAATATATTTGCTTTAGGAGTTCTTCTCTGGCTAAAACTCTCTCATTGTTTATTTCTTTGAAATGTTTTGTTGTTATTCTTGTTTCTATTTACCACACTCTTACTGAAGAAAACAAAACAAAACTCTACTTCACTGTATTCATTGACTCTCAAATTGTTCAGACACTGATTACATTATCCTTCTCCTGTTCTCCTTTGCTTCAGGTCTTATATGCTAAATGTTTCCTAGTGGTTTCTTAGTAGTACTGAGATGACTTCTAATCCAGTTTAAGACATTTGATTACCTTGTGCTAATTCTTCAATTTTGGCAATTTGATTACTAGCATTAGAATCCATTTATATGATCCACAATTTCTTATCATAGAGAAAAATGACAAACCAATGGTAAATGCCTTTGAAAATCTCATCCTCACCTGATGGTGGATAATAGTTTAACAACTTTGAATGAGAGTTGAAAAACGGTATATTGTTTTTCCTTCGCTGAAACTTTTTTCCTTTTTTATATCCACAGACACTTTATCTCTACTGAAGCTAAAAAAAAGCCTTTACACATAACAGTATTTAAAAAGGAAAAAACAAAACAAAACTTTTTTTTTAAAGTAAGAAGTAAACCCTGATGTTTCTTGCCACCTTATGTGTAACTTTTTTTATATTCCATAAATCTTTCTTCTTTTTAAAAATTTATTTACAACTGATACACAATATTAGTTATAGGTGCAAAACATAGATACTTGATGTTTTTATTTATTATGAAACTATTACCTTAACAAATCTATTATCTGTCATTATATGAAGTTACTGCAATACTATTAATTGTATTCTCTCTGCTGTACATTATATGCCATGGTTTATTTATTTTATAACTGGAAGTTTGTACCTCTTAATCCCTTTTACTGATCTTGACCATCTCATCAACTCCCCCCTGGAAACCACCAGTTGGTTCTTTGTATCTGTCAGTCTGATTCTGTTTGTTTTGTTTTTTAGATTTCACATTTAACTGAAATCATATGGTATTTCTCTCTTTTTTTTCTTATTGTAAATTTTTGTCATCTAGTTTGGGTAGTTTCTATGATGCTTCAATCCATTCATATCAGTACAGTATACTTATTTAGAGCATGAACTTCGGATCCAGACTGCCAGGGATTCAATGTTGTCTCTGCCACTTCCTGGTCATGTAACCTTGGGCAAGTTACTTAACCTCCTTTGCCTCCTCATCTCTAAAATGGGCACATTCTATTGGACAAAGAATGAAGGCTGCCCACACAGAAAGTATTGGAGAAATAAACTACATATCTTGATGGGAAGAGTAGTGACATCACATTGCAAAGAATCCTTGATATAGGGACTATAATTTATTGAAGGCCATTGACATCAAGATATATCACTTGTTGATTAACTAAATCCAAAATAGATCTTTTTATAGGATAACTATCTGCTTTAAAGGTGGGAATATCCTTAGCCTACAATATCCTATATTTCTTTTCACCAGGTTAAGTTTGGATACTCTGAAGGACAGAATGAGTGTTTCCTACCAACATGTTCTTAACAAAGCTCTTTTCTTAGTTTAAGCAAAACCTTAAACTTTAAAAATCTTAGATTTTTTAAAAGGAGAATTCTGTTCTTTCATCAATGATCTAAGTCATTTTGTATATGCCTTTTTGTTGAAATATATTCATCATAATTATCTACCAAATTTATTTTTAAAAATGCCTATTCCTACACTTAATTTGACACTCTTTGGCAGGTGAGAACAAGATATTTTCCTTCTCTTTTTTTTCTAGCTTTATTGAGATATAATTGACATACAACATTGTGTAAGTTTAATTGGTACAACATGATAGCATACATATTGCAAAACAATTACCACAATAAGTTTAGTTATACCTTCACCTTAAAGGATTATCCTCTTGTATTTGTTGTTTTGGTGAAAGCATTTAAAATTTACTCTTGTGGTAAAGGAAAAATTCTTCCTCTATGCTTCAAGGTCTTCCAGCTGAATTAAGAATTAAATTTACATGAGACAGATTAGCAGGAGAAAAAAAAATCAAAGCTTTATTCCATGCACATGGAGGCTCAGTAATGAAATGAGATCTAAAGAAATGACCAAGGCAGATAGTTTTTATATATTTTAGACAAAGAGAGAATATATTTGTGAGGAGTTGACAGCATAAAGGCAACAGGTGTTTGAGAGTTTTAATTAGTAGGGAATTCTAAACAGAATTTAAGCAGAGGTAGCAGATTAGAAAAAAAGTAACAAGGTTTGTTTCTACAGCTTTCTTGGCTTTAGAGCCCCTGTCATTGGTGATAAGGATGCCTTTTTACTTCTGAGTACATGAAGGGTATTTTTATATGGGAAATTTCTTTCCTGCTTTCACTGGACAGATGGGGGTTTGATTGTCTTTGCGTTGGCTGTTTCTTAAGTAACTTTTATTTAAAATAATCAGTATGCCAAAGTGGCACAGTTTAGGTGGCCTGCACTTGGCCTGTACACTCTTAGCAACTTTCAAGTATACAATACAGTTTTGTTATCTGTGGTCACAATGTTGTACATTATATTCCCTGAATTTATTCATCTTATAACTGGAAGTGTGTACCAACATCTCACCATTATCTGCATCCCCCAGCTCCTGGCAACCGTTGATCAACTCTCTTCTCTCTGTGAGTTCAGCTTTTCTAGGTTCCACATATAAATGATATGAAGTATTTGTCTTTCTATCTTTGATTCATTTCACTTAGCTTGATGGCCTCAAGGTCCATTATGTTTTCACAAATGGCAGGATTCCTCCTATCATGGATAAAAAATATCCCATTGTGTGTGTATGCACGTGTACGCATGTGTGTGATATATGTATGTGTGTGTGATATGTGTATGTGTGTATACACACATGCACACATTTTATTTACCCATTCATTCATGGATGGACACCTTGGTTATTTCCATATTTTAGTCATTATGAATACTGCTGCAATGAATGTTGGGGTGCAGATTTTCATCCAAGATGGTTATTTCATTTCCTTGCATTGATATCTGTGGTTTGAGAAAGGAGTCTCTTCTTCTAGCCTTTCTCAGCAGTCAGAAGGGACTGCTAACTTGTTTCTCTGCCCTGGCAGACTGTACAATATGCTCCAAAGCAGCCTAGCATCTCTGGCCATGCTTCCTGGTGGAGTGAGATGGTGACTTGCTTCTCTGTCCAGATAGGGCTCTAGAATGGTCTCCATGGCTAGGATGGCCACCTTAACTGAGAGGAACTGAGAACTGTTGGCCAAGCTTACTGGGCTGGATGGAGCCACCAGATTCACTCTGCGGATGAAGAGAGCTACTAGTTGGGATCTCTGCTGGGCCGCTATTGCCAGCTGGGATTCAGCATGCTATCTGCAAACTCTGCAATGAGCTCTACCCCTCTTTCTCTAGATCATTCTCCCAGTGATTCCTGTGAAGCAATACCTAAGTAAGCTTCCTGAAAGCATCCCATAATGCTGGGGAAGCTGGATATCCACCTTGGGCTCTCCTTTTTCCTCTGGGGAAATTATAGATTCTCAGTTCCATGTGGCACCTGCCTATGAGAGGGGTGATGCAGTCTAAGTGAAACTGTGCCTTTTACCTTTATGGTTTTTTTTTCCTTCTTTTTTGTTACAACTTCTGTGGTCCAACAGGATATTTTAGTCTCACCTACTGGTTCTGGATCTTTACAAAGGCATCTTGTCTACAGATAGTTGTTAGTTGCTTTGTCTGTGAGTGGAACTAAAGCCAAGAACAATCAATTTCACTTTCTTGAAGATGTCATTGTGTATTTATCTTAGTACAAACTTTGAGTAAATCTATGCATAGTAATAATATTAGAGAACCAATGGTTTATTAGATATGGGGCTTGTATGTTGGCTGTATGAAAAAAATGCATATGTGTTGTTTTAATACTCAGAAGCCTCTATATTTTTCTGTAGTATGACAGAAGTTGTGATAGCCCTGGTTAAATGTTTCCCCTTATTATTAAATGTTTTCCGCTTTATGACATTGGGACCAAGGTAATATGTCTTCTGTATTCTAACTCAAAGGGCCAGGTATACAGACTCTCCCACTCTTGCTCTGGATTTAGCGAAAATTCTGATCCAGTGAAAAGAATAGCTTGTGTGCTTTAAAGTAAAGTTTGTAACCAGCAGGGACTGGGGAGATCCTCTTGGATATATAGTATATTAAGTTCCAGAGGAATCCTCATAAATAAAGGCAGGGCCTTGAAATGGAGATGGAGTCTTACACACATACACATATAAGTTAAAAGTCACCAGAATTTAGGTATGTAGTTAACCTTCATTTTATTCACAAGCTATAGGTGTCAATGTCTTGCCAGGAAAATATTTCAGGAAAGAACTTTAATTAGATGCTTTTAATACCCTTGGAAGGGTGGGGGGAAAATGTCAGAGAAAGTGCATGATGATCTCAGGAAATTTTTAAGTTGCAGAAATTATAGGAAACCAGGAATGCTAAATTCAGCTACCTGCAGTATCTAATTAATCAATTCATAGGGGAATATCTAGAAGACATAACATAACCTTTCTCTCAGCCAAAGTCAATGTGCCTGCCCACTGTTGTTAATAGGACAAAAATAAGTTTTACGTCTTATCTATCTCTAAAACCTTATGAAAGCGGCTTTCTTTGGCAGAATCTAAACTAGAACTCAGCTACGAAGTTGGTGTGGAAACCATAGTTTTCTATGTATCTTGCTTGAGAGATACAGGAGACAACTTAGAGAGTTTGGCATATTGTTGAATGTAAGTAGATATTATGTATACAGCCTAAGCCATAATCATACATAATATTATTCTTCCATTTTCTTAGGTTAAAACAACTGGGAAGCTCATTAGAATGTAGGTGCCTAGTGTATATACTTGAATATTTAATTTTTAAATCAAATTTTAAAAAATGACTACATTTTCCTCACAAAGTAGTATAGAACTTAAAGATACACTTTACAATGTAAAAGACAATAAAAAGTTTGGCATGAGGTACAAAATGTTAATTTTATAACAAAAAAATTTCTAGATTAGTCTTAAGAAGTCTTGAAGCTCTTCATGTTTCTATAATAAGGGATCAAGTAAGGATCTCCCCTATAGCAATTTTAAGGATTCTAAATGTGAATGACTAGAAAATTTGAAAGAAATATACCTTTTATTTTTGAGGTAGGTTAAATTATATCTTAAGTATTTATCTTACTTATAATGTAAATTACATTCATCATGTAATTATCTTAATAAAATATGTATGAGTAGAATTATGCCCAAAGTATAGAGGCAGAACTTATTCTCAAAAGTCCCTTTCTCATCTAAAATATGTGACTTTCCAATTTTGGTTGATTTAGGAAAAAGAAGCAGATAATATTCTGTTAAATTTTCCTAGTATTTAAGTTACTTCAGACCAAGTTATATCTGGCCTGAAAGAACTATGTCTCCAAGGAAACTTAACCTTATTCTCTTTAAAAATCTATAAATACTTTCTGGGGGCTGCCTCTCTTACTCTCAGAGGCTTCTCATAACTTTATAGCAACTGGTGGAAAATTTAACAAAAGCATCTTAAGTTCATTTCTTTTCAGTTCCGAACTTCGAGTACAAGATGAACTTTTTATGAAGTTACTTTTCTCCTTTTAACCCCTTTTCTTACCCCCATCGGCATCATTTACCTGATTATATCTGGCCGCACTAGCCCGTAATCAGAAGGATGCTTCTTTGTTCAGTGTTCCAGCCTCCTTTGGGTCAGTGCCACCTTCACTGACATGAAGTTGGTCTTCCACTATTCTCTATATCTGTGAGCAGCAGGACAAACTTTTTTTCTCTTAGTGCAATAAGATTGATAACCTGACAAAGCAATTACAGTAAAACTCTATTACAAAGCACTACACTATTTCACAGATTCGATTACACCTTGGGTCAAACTATGAGCACTGTGTATATTGTGCATTTCTCTTAATATAACATGGAAGGAGCCTACAAGGTAGGTGTTATCTTATCCTCTGACATCAGCCTTATTATAGTGGTCTCTTTTATTGCATTGATTCATGTTGCTACATAGAAAAAAATTACGTTCTATGCAATTTTCAAGGACTAGTAGATAAACAATGTCAAAAAATAATATCCGGCATCGCTTTGTCTTGTAATATATAAATATCCCATTATATATTGTCCCAGTTATGAAATATAGTTGGTGATTCAGAGTAGTAAGGCAAATATTTTAGAAATGATTTTCTATGAAAGATGTTATAAGAAGATATGATATTTGGCTTAAATAAAAATGTTTATTTATATGACGGATGCTAGCAGAGAGATTGAATGCCTGCCTGTCACATACCTTCATCCCATAGTTCTGCACACTCAGATTCACCTTGTGCTGAGACTACCACTCCATGCACTGATCTCACGTCTTCAGGACTGACTTATCCAGTAGACTCAGTGCCTAAGACCATACTGCTTTTAGGAGGCTGCAAAAATAGTTTGATTTCTTTTAAAATCAGAAGAAAATAATGTTTTAATATATGATAGTAATATATTTGCCTTTATGCAAATGCAGTTATAAATGAAAATTTTAATTATTTTTTTGGTAGAAGAGGCCCACCACAGTCATAATGTGACCACACATGTCTCTACCTTCTCCATGGTTGCCTGCTTGGCCAGATGTGTCTCCAGGATGTATAACATCCTTGGGGGAAACAGGGAAGAGTTCTGGAGCCAGGTGAACAATTTTCAGAGACATTTGAATGATTTTCCTGGAAGAATCAAATCCTGTTTCCTTCTACTATACCTTCACATACACTGTAAAGCATGTTAATATACATGCTTTCTGCAACCCTTCCTGAAGTATAAATTCAACTTCTTTCTTTCCAGAGAGCACAAACGAAGGCTGACTCTACACTTCACCACCAATTTCAATCTTTTATTTATTTCTGAGAGAGAGAGAGAGAGACAGAGAGACAGAATCTGAAGCAGGCTCCAGGCTCTGCGCTAGCTTGCAGTATAGAGCCCAACACGGGGCCTGAACCCATGAACCATGAGATCATGACCTGAGCCGAATTCAGATGCTTAACCAACTGAGCGACCCAGGCGCCCCAATCTTTTAAAGTATAAAAATGTTCTTATAGCTTTCTTCTTCCCAGTTACAGTTTCTTTTATAATAACAGATTTATTAAGATATAATTCACATACCATTCACATACAATTCAGTGGTCTTTACTATGTACACAGAGTTATACAATCATCATCATTACCTAACTTTAGAACATTTTCATCATCCCCAAAGAAACCGTGTACCCATTAAAGTCTTTCTTTCTTCTCTTCCCCTTATGCTGGAAACCACTAATTTACTTCCTGTCAACAAGGATTTGCTGCTTATATGTTATATGGGATCAGATAACATGCAGCCTTTTGTGATTTTTTTTCACTTACCATAATATTTTCAAAGTTCAGTTGAAGCATGTATTTGTACTGTGTTCCTTTTTATGGCCAGATAATACTCCATTGTAAGTGCATTACTTTTGCTTACTCATTCATAAGTTCAGAAACATGTGTATAGTTCCTGATTTTTGGCTGTTAGAAATAATTCCGCTTTGAACATTTGTGTACAAGTTTTTGTGTGGACATGTATTTTCAATTCTCCTGGATTTTTACCAAGGATTAAAATTGATCATATGGTCATTTAACTTTTTGAGCTATTTACAAATTGTTTTCAAATGTAGTCAACTCTTGAACATCACAGGCTTGACCTGTGTAAGTTCATTTATGCATGATATTTTTTAGATAAATGCAGTACAATACTATAAATGTATCAGCTCTTCCTTATGATTTTCTTAATAACATTTTTTTTCTCTACTTGATCTTAAGAATACAGTATAGGGTGCCTGGGTGGCTCTGCTGATTAAATGTCTAACTCTTGATTTTAGCTCAAGTCCTGACCTCACAGTTGAGGGACAGAGCTCCCTCCTGAGTGTGGAGTCTGTTTAGGATTCTCTTTCCTTCTTTCTTTGCTCCTCACCTGCTTATGCATGCACACCTTCTCTCTGTCTCTGTCTTTAAATAAATAAGCTTTGGGGCGCCTGGGTGGCTTAGTCGGTTAAGCGTCCGACTTTCACTTAGGTCATGATCTCTCGGTTCGTGGGTTCGAGCCCCGCGTCAGGCTCTGTGCTGACTGCCAGCTCAGAGCATGGACCCTGCTTCAGATTCTGTGTCTCCCTCTCTTTCTGACCCTCCCCTGCTCGCGCTGTCTCTCTCTCTCCTAGAAATAAATAAAACATTAAAAAATTAAAAAAAAAAAAAGCTTTTAAGAAAAAAGAATACATTACATACCATATATAAAAATATGTTAATTGACTATGCTATCAGTAAGGTTTCTGGTTATTCGTAGCTATTCTGAGAGACTCATAACTTATCCACAGATTTTCAACTGTGCAGGGATCAGTTGTTCAGGGGTCAACTGTACTTCACATTTTTACATTCCCACCAGCAATTTTGAGTGTTCTAATTCTCCACATTCTCACTAGCACTTGTTACTGCCTATCTTCTATTTCAGTCATTCTTGTACATGTGAAGTAGTATCACATTGTGGTTTTGTTGAGCATTTCCCTAATGACTACTTAAATTGAGGATCTTTTCATCTACCTAGTAGCCATTGCATATTTTCTTTGGAGAAATGTCTATTCAAATGTTTTTCACATTTTTAATTGAGTTATTTGCCTTTTTATTTTTGAGTTCTAAGAGAGTTCTTTATTTTGTACCTACAATGACATTATCAGTAAATGATTGCAAATATTTTCACCCATTCTGTGAATTATCTTTGAGTATTCTTGATAGTGTTCTTTGAATCACAAATGTGTTTCATTTTAATTAAGTTTATTTTAACAATTTTCTAGTTCTTTTATTAATGTGCTTTTGGTGTAATATCTAAGAAATTATTGCCTAACCCAAAGTCACAAAAATGTATTACTATATTTTCTTTTGAGCTTTACATTTTTATTTCTTATATTTAGATCTATGATTCATTTTGAGTTAATTTTGTACATGATATGAAGTAGGGAAGCAAATTCATTCTTTTCCATGTGGATATTCAGTTGATGCAGCACTATTTATTGAAACAGCTATTAGTTCCCCATTGCATTGTCTTGATAACCTTGTCAAAAATTAATAGACCATAACGTAAGAATTTATTTCTGTATGCTGGGTTCTATTTCATTGACCTACATGTCTATCCTGTGCCGGTACCATATGTCTTGATTAATGTAGATGTCTATAAGCTTTGAAATCAGGAAGTGTGAATCCTATAATTTTGTTCTTTTCTGTCCAAGATTGTTTTGGTTATTTTGTCATTTGAATTTGCTTGTAAATTTTAGGATCATTTTCTCAGTTTCTAGTATAAAGATAGCTATGATTTTGATAGGGATCACCATCCAAAATCTGTAGATCATTAAAGGAGTATACTCGCTATACTAATCTTCAATCTATAAATATGGGATATTTTTCCATTTATTTAGGACTCTAATTACTTCTGAGTGTGTTTTATTATTTAAATGTTCATTTCTTTCATTAAATTTATTCCTATTTTTTCTTATTGGTGCTAATATAAATGGGTTGTTTCCTTAATTTTATTTTCTGGTTGTTTATTATAACTCTATTTCTAGAAATAGAGTTGATTTTATTTATTGATTTTTGTATCCAGTAACTTTGCTGAATTCATTTCTTAGCTCTACCATTTTTTTCTTGATGGATTCTTTATGACTTTCTACATAAAAGATCATGTAATCTGCAAATAGAGATAGTTTTCCTTCTTCTTTTGCAATCTTGGTACTTTCTATTTTTATCTTTTGCCTAAAATGCCCAAGTTAGGAATCCCATTCTAATGTTACATAGAAGTAGAGGGCATGTATAAAATTTATTTTTGTCTTGTTTCTGATCTTAGATGAAAAGCTTTCACCATTAAATATGATATTAACTGGAGATTTTTCATAAGTATGTTTTATCATTTGAGGAAACTCCTTTTGGCTACTGTTTTGTTGTGTATTTTCATAATGAAAGGATATTGGATTTTGTCAAATGCTTTTTCTACATCTATTAAGATGATCATGTGGTTTTTGGTTTTCTAAATAATGTCATGTATGCATAGATTGTTTTTTATATTTAGAACCACCCTTGTCTTATTGAGATAGACCCCACATGAATTTGGTATATAATGTTTTACTTGTTGGATTCAATTTGTTGGTATTTGGCTGAATATTTTTGCATCTATATTCATAAGGGATGTTAACTGGTATGATAAAGTTTTCCTTGTTATATCTTTGCCTGGTTTTGGTAGTAAGATGTTGTTGCCTCATTGAATGATTTGAGAAATCATTATTCCTCTCTTTTATAATAGAATTTCTGAAGGTTTGATGTTAATTCTTTGAACATTTGTTAAAATGCACAACTGAGGTGATATGGGCATTGGCTTTCCCTTGTGTTTTGATTACTAATTGAATATCTCTATTTTATAAACCTCGTCAGATTTTTTTCTTTTTTTGAGTCAGTTTCAGTAGTTTGTGTCTTGCTGAGAACTTGTCCGTTTTTTCTAAGTTATGACATTTTTTGGCATACAAATTGCGGTACTTTATATTATCTAATAGTATTATCTTATAATATTTTTTTCTGTAAAGGAGATAATGATGTTCCTCTTTTTCTGTTATTAGTCATTCAAATCTTGTCTCTTCTTCTTCGTTACTCTTGGTAAAGTTTTGTCAATTTTGTTTAAATATTCTTAAAGAAACAACTTTGGATTTTGTCAGTTTTCTCTATTTGTGTTTCTGTTTCTGTCAGTTACTTCTGATCTATTCTTTGTCTCCTTCTGTGTGCTTTGGGTTTTGATTGCTTTTCTGTATTTGGTTTCTTCAGGTGGAAAGTTAGGGTGCTCATTTTTAATCCTTCATTTTTAATACAGGAGAATATAGCTAGATGGCAAGATCTATTTGAATTTTTTGTATTGGTGATACCTTCTATTTCTATACTCATCTTATGTCTAGTTTTCTATCTATTACATGAAGTAGTATACTGAAGTCTCAAGGAATTATTGATTATTGAATTGTTGAATTGTTATTTTCCCTTAAATTCTGTCCATTTTTGGTCCATGTATTTTTAGGCAGTATTTTAAGGACATATATGATTATAGCTGTTATTCTTCATGATAGATTGAGACTTTTGTCATATAAAATGTATGTCTTTGTCTCTAGTTATAATTTTGGTCTTAAGTCTATTCTGACTAAAACTATATAAGCTGCAGCTCTTTTATGGTATATGGTATATATACCATATATATATACATATATATACACACATCTATATATTTCCTTCCTTTCACTTTCAATTTATTTATGTTTTTGAATAAGCTGTATCACTTACAGATAGTTCATTTTTTTAAGTTACTTCTGCCAATTGTCAGTTTTTAAAATATTAAATGTATTTAGGTTTAATTTAATAATGTAATTACTGATAGAAAGAACTTTAAGTCTGACACTTGCTATTTGTTTTCTATTTCTCTTAAGTCTTTCTTGTATAGGTATTACTTTGTTTTTTACTTCTTTTCAAAAAATAGATCTTTTAACTGTACTACTTTAATTCTCATGTTTCTGTTATCATATCATATTCAGATCCCCTGAAGATTACAATTAACATTCTGTTAAAAATATCTAGTTTATTGTAAGACAAACTTAATTTACACAAGGTACAAAAACTTTGCCCCAATATAGATCCAAACTCCCCTTCTTCATCCTATTTTCATATAAACAAACACTTTTACATGAGTCCATTAACACAGTTTTGTAATGATTTATTTGTATAGAAGTGAAACACTACAAAGAAAAATACATTTATAATGTCTTTTAAATTTGTCTATGGAATTATTTTACTAGAACTCTTTATTTCTTCCAATGAATTTGAGGTAGTGTCCAGTCTGTTATTGAAAGGACTCCTTTTAATATTTCTTAAGTGGTAGGTCTGCTAGTGATGAAAACTCCTACTTTTGTTTATTAGGGTGTGTCTTAATTTTTCCTTCAATTTTGAAAGATAGTTTTGCTGAATACAGAATTCTTGGTTGACATTCATTTTCTTTCAGCAGTTTGAATATGTCATGCCATGCCATCTGGCATCTATTATCTGATGAAGAGTCAGCTGCTAATTTTATTGAAATTTTCCTCATATGTGAGGAGTTGTTTTTCTTTTGCTGCTTTCAGCATCCTTATTGTTTTTGCCTTTTGTCAGTAACACTATGATGTGTCTATCTCTCTAGTTTATCCTTGGAGTTATTCTTAGCTGGGCAGATAAATATTTTTCATCAAATTTCAAATTTGGAGAGTTTTTAACTATAATTTTTTTCAGATATTATCTCTGCTTCTTTCTCACTTCTGTCTTGAGACTCCAATTAGGAATATGTTAGTATGCATGATGGTAAGCCACAGAATTCTGAGGCTCTATTCATTTTTCTTTATTTTTTCTGTTGCTCAGATTGTACAACCTTAGTTGACCTATCTCCAAGTTCAGTATTTTTTTTTCTGTTTCTTCCAAACTGCTGTGTATACCCTCTACTGAATTTTTCATTTCAGTTACTACAGTTTTTAACTGCAGAATCTCTCTCTCTCTTTTTTTAATGGTTTCTGTCTCTTAATTAATATCTATTTGGTGAGATATTGTTTCCACAGTCTCCTTAATTCTTCAGACATGGTTTTCTTTAGCTCTTTGAAAATAACATATCAGCTGACCTGAAGCTAAATATTAAGTCCAATGTCTGGACTTTCTAAGGAAGGGTTCTATCGATTGTTTTTTATCCCATGTGTGTCTCACAATATTTTATTGAAACTTCCATTTAAAATAGTATAATGTGGGATCTGGCAATTCAGATGCCTCCCTCCCTCAGGGTTTGTGATTACTGCTGACTGTTTTTTGTTTTTATTGTTCTTATTGATATTTGTTTTGTAACTTGCCTTGGTTAATTCTAGAAACTCAGTGTGGCCACTGAAGTCTCTGCTTGGTTAGCTTCATTATCAGCTAATGATTAAAACAAAATAGTATCTTCTTGGAGCGTATAGGTGGCTCAGTTGGTTAAGCTTCTGACTTTGGCTCAGGTTATAATCTCATGGTTCATGAGTTTGAGCCCCATTTTGGGCTCTTTGCTGATAGCACAGACCTTGGAGCCTGCTTCAGATTGTGTCTCCCTCTCTCTGTCCCTACCCCACTAATGCTCTCTGTCTCTGTCTCTCTCTGTCTCTGTCTCTCTCAAAAATAAATAAACATTTTAAAAAAAGTATCTTCTTGAATGCATTAACCAATAAATCTTGTAGACTTAACAGGAGAGCTCTGTGTTTGTGTTGGTATCTGCTTTCAGTACTCTGGAAGGCAATTTACAACTCTGCCTTAGCTTTCAATTTCTCTTTGTCAGAGCTGTATGGTCAAGAGAGCTAAGAGATAAGGTCTTCTTTTGTCTTTCTTTGGCAAGGAACCAATTGTTGTATATGGCCATTATCTGCTTTGATTTCCAGAAATAGGGTAGAGCTTTCAAGGTCTCATAGTAATAGTATTTTCCAGTTTTTTACTTTTAAGTTTTTGATCACCCTTTTCTTTAGTCCCAGTTGTTATTGTCACTTCAGGAAGGTGAGATTTTAAAGAATTGCCAATGATTGTGTTAGATTAAAAACTCATGGTAAGGGCTATTTGCCATGAATAATCTCTGAATCAAGTGCAACAAAGACAAATCCTGAGAATTAAGCTTTTGGGGCACCATATAGAGAGGCAAACAGTGACATTTCTCTGGGATGGAACTTTATGGGAAGTTCTTAATCCATCCTGCCTTCTCTAGTGGTTGCTAGGCTGCTGATTTTCACAGTTGTTTCTAGCCAGGCTCTTGGTTTTCAAAATTACTGTGCAGTAGGGATAAAGGGATGTGTGTGGGGCTAGTTATAGCACTTTCTTATTGATGTTCAGCCTTTTTTTCTTTTTTGAATAATGATCCTGGTTGTTTCAGACTTTGGTTAATTTTTAGAGTTCCGAAAACATTGATTTGTCCAGTCTATACCAGCATTTATTTGCTTTTATGGAGGTGCAGCTTTTCAGAGGTCTTGCTTTTCCATTCCCTAAGTTCTACTTCCGTAAATATATTTTCAGTGTACATGTCTAATGTTAACCTAAATATTCTTAGTACTCATATCCTTAAGTAAAGAAATATCTAAAAAGGGAAATATCCAAAGCAAATATATTATACCATCCTGGCTTACTAAATTCAAGAGTAAATTTACTGTGGATATGGGTCTAACAGGAACCCCTATTTTTTTTCATTCTGGAAAAAATTATATCATATAATGTGAAAATAAAATGGACAGCATGTTTCTTGGTTTGATATTACTTGAGATTGCTTTCTAGGTCTGGAACTTGTTCAGAACATTTCTTACAGTTTAATTTCCAGTTTCTTTAATAAAAGAATAATGTGTTCTGTATGGTGAACAAGTGTTATAGTTCAATCCTATATGTAAACTGTTGTTCAACATTGTGGATTGTGTATTTCCTTTATATAACTACCAAATTAGAGAACTTTCAGATGATCCATCTTATAGACAAGTCTGCATGTAAACATTATCTGCTTAACCTACATCTATAAAAACAGAATCTATATGTTCCCCAATAAAAGAAGACTGTTACAATGCCTCATAACCAAGATATACTGCTATATATCTCTTTGCCATCTTTTAATAAATCATTTTCTTATACAAAATGAAGAGAAAAAAGCTCCACATGGTTTTTCAAGAAAGATATAAAAATTTACTCTCTGAATTTAGATGATTCTAATTATAAAGTGGGGAATAATACACTAAATGTGTGGTTATCATTATCATTACTTACAAAGTATTTACTATGTAAATACATTTTGTGTATTGGGGCTGCTATATTTCAAGATAAAATATATAATTTGGGCCAATGATCATTTTGTAGCACTGTATTCCTGATAACTTGAATACACTGGTCTGGGAACTATTGCATTGAAATAATATTTGCTCCTCTCATCACAACGTCCCATGACCCACTTGGAAACTTCTTTCTATGTGCATAACCTTAGGAACTGCTGGAATAAAGAAACTGATTCCTAAAGTGCAGAGAGTGGTGGCTTGAGGGCAAAGAGGAAGGGGAAATATGCTTCCTTCAGGGAACACAGTAAGAGTCCACTAATCCTTTATTTTTATTTTTTATTTTATTATTTTTTAATTTTTTTTGATATTTTATTTATTTCTAGGAGAGAGAGAGAGAAAGCGTGAGCAGGGGAGGGTCAGAGAGAGAGGGGGTCACAGACTGAAACAGGCTCCAGGCTCTGAGCTGGCAGTCAGCACAGAGCCTGACGCAGGGCTCGAACCCATGAACCGCGAGATCATGACCTAAGCAAAAGTCGGATGCTTAACCGACTAAGCCACCCAGGTGCCCCTCACTAATCCTTTAGATTATGACTGCTGCTTCATAGTTTTGGACTCTCTTCACAGTAGACAAATAGTCAGGAAAAGGGAGTTTATACCTTTAATGTCTGCATTCAGTAATACTTTTCTCAATGCCAATGTGAGCATTCTACAACAGGATATTATTATTTATGTACGGTTATAACTCCTTAGGCTTTTCTTTGACTTAGTTCTTATCCTTGGGGTGATGTGAGAAGAAGCAGATATCATCCTGTATGTAACAAATTCTACTGTGGGTGAGGATCACAGAAAAATTTGGCATTTATAGAAAAGAAAGAGGCAGCTGTCCTTCCTTTTCTTCTAACAGTTTCTTTGAAAGTAAAATGAGGATTCTGGGACTTTACACTTTGGAAT
Source organism: Proteles cristata cristata (assembly GCA_017311185.1). Lineage (NCBI taxonomy): Eukaryota > Metazoa > Chordata > Mammalia > Carnivora > Hyaenidae > Proteles > Proteles cristata. The sequence goes on from JAESUZ010002634.1 coordinate 96,343, forward strand.
CTAAATAAATGTTTCTGAAAAAGATGACATTCCCATACACAGCTTTATAACTCAAGGGATATCTCCATACCTTTGGGAGGTAAGTGGATATGAAAAATATAAGGGGTGTGGCAAATACTGGTGCTACATCTATATCCTTCAAGGAACTCCAGACCATTTCTAACTGATAGTACATGCATCACTTTGTCTGAATGTGTGTGTGTGTGTGTGTGTGTGTGTGTGTGTGTTTACTGAAGACTTGGAAGTTAACTTTGCACAGATAACAGTTTGAAATATCAGGATAATTAACACTCTTTGAGAGCATACTAATGACATGATTAAAGGAATCTTAATAAAAAACTCAGCTATTCTGAGAGGCATGTTCTCACATCATCTCTTAAAGTTTTTCTATGGAATTACATTTTTTAAAAATGTTATTATCTTAACTGTCAGCATTGCCAGAATGATCCCCAGGTGACTTATCCCACAGTGATCTGTGGTGAAGGGTAATAGATCATGCTTTTTTTAAAAATGTTTATTTATTTTTGAGCAAGAGAGAGGGAGAGAGAGGAAGATGGAGAATCCCAAGCAGGCTCCACACTGTCAGTGCAGAGCCCTGTGTGGGGCTCAAATGAACAAACTGTGAAATCATGACCCGAGTTGAAAGGAAGAATCAGATGCTTAACAGCTTACCAACTGAGCCACCCCAGTGCCCCTATGATAGTAGGGTTGCTGAATAAGGTGTTGATGTATGCAACGTAAAAAAAAAAATTGATAGCTGGTGAGCAAAAGACTGACATTAGTTCCACAAGTGGAAAATTATTACTATTTACCCAATTTTCAGGCATTTCAAATCCTGAGCATATGGATGGAAGTGGAGGCTAGATCCATTTTGTGAAGGACTTTTATTTTATACCACTTACAAAGATGAACTGAGCTATGGGTGCTTCTAGTTTCATACTTGAAATACTGCTGTTACTCATTAATTGGGTAACTCTGCATACTTAGTTCTGAGTGGGACCTAGAACACTGCAATAAGTATAGATCCAGTCTGCATTTTTCTGTCACCTGGGCCACCTGTGTTGCCATATCTCATCTTGAGCATAAGCTGGGAATCTTTCCACATTCTGCCCCAGAACCTAACCTAATGCCATGGGAAATCCACCTCCACATAAGTACACGCCAAAAGTAGAGGTTAGTTAAGGCACCAGGATCATCCTGTAACATCCTAGATGTTAAGAGCTGTTTTATAAATGTTCTAGATTTCTGTCTTTAAAACACAATTTTTACCTATGTGTTATAAGTTTCTAAGGAGTTAGCAGCAAAATAAAGCCTCTCTATTGTTACAAAACAACCTCGACTTCAATTAAATCTATCTCTGTTTCACCCTCTCAGCTCCCTCACTTTTATTTCTTGAGATAACCAACCAAATAAAGCACAATAGACCCACAAAGAACTGCCTTCCAGCATGGATTTATTGATATTTTAAATAGTTTATTTGTTTTCTAATTTGTTAATTTATAATTTTACCATTTTCATCTTTCCACTCTCTTAGGGTTTAATTGTTTTTATTTTTCTAGCTCATGGGATAGTTAGTTGGCTCATTGATTTCTACTTTTTTTTCTTCCTTATATATGCATTAAAGGCTATTGATTTTCCTCTAAACACAACTACATGGTATTTTGACATGTTTACCTTCCATTATTACACAGTTAAAATATGTTTTCATTTCCATTTTTACCTATAAATATAAAGCTTAATTTTCAATATATATTTGGCAATTTCCTAATTAACTTTTTGTTGTAATTCTTGATTTCTACCTTAATTTCACCATAGCCATATTATACATTTCATAGAATTTTATTCCCTGGAAATTTTTTGAGATATGACTAAGGCCTAACTTGTAGTTTATTTGGGTAAGTGCTCCAAGGGCATTTGAAATAATATTTATTCTATTATTTTAGTTACATTGTTTTATATAGGTCACTTTATAGAATTGAAATTAGTTGAATTAGGTTTCTGAACAGAATTTTTATATTACACATTTTTTGGTCTGCTTGTTCTGTCAATCACTGAAAGAAATTTTCTAAATCTATCGTTCTGATTATGAATCTGTTAATTTTTCCTTTTAGTGCTGTCAACGTTTGCTTTATATGGTTTGCAGCCATTTCATTTGGGTGCATACTTACTAAGTATTGTTATCATTTGCTGATAGATTAATCCCTTTAAGATTTTGAAACGTTCCTCTTCTTCTTCAGTAATACTTCTTACCTTAATATCTACTTGTCCTGATATTAATATAGAAAATCAGATTTTTAAACAGTATGTGCATTGTGTATCTTTTTGTCACTATTTTAAAGCTTCTGTCTTTAAACAAAAGAGATGTCCCTGAAAACAGCATATGACTGGCTATTTCTTTGTTGCCTTTTGCATTTTTCTAGAGTTCAAACTGACAAATCTTAATATTTAATTCATTGACACTCAAAATAATTATTGTTATAGTTGGGTTTTATCTACCATAGTACTGATTGGTTTCTATTAGTTTCTATTGAGTGTATGTTAATTTACTAATTTTTGTTTTCTTTTGGATATATAAATTATTAAAAAAATTTTTATTTCATTCTTTGTTAGCTTGTTAGATATAAGTGCTTTTACCTTTATTTTATTAGATGCTTTGAGTATCTCTACAAGAATTATTGATTTGTTAGTACTTCCAAATATGCTTACCAGTTAGATTTTTTAAGACTCTCCATAAAGTTTTAGGACATTGGAATACTAACATTTAGTTTCTTCTCTGCTGTGATACTGCTATAATACATTTTAATTTTACACACTTTTTATGATGTCTAGACCTTAATAATTGTTTAGCACAAGTGTTTCTCCTTTCTATAGTTCTTCACTCTTTCCAACATTTCTGTGTTTTCAATCTGCAGCAATTTTCTTCCTTTCTGAGAATGTGCTTCAGTTTTGGTTTTAGTGGAGATCTACCTTCTGTTTGTCTAGTGATGCTTTAATTTCATATTACTTCTGAAGTTAACTAGCATATATTTCTAGGCTATATTGGATTAACCCTTTCAGAGGTGTTAATTATAAACTATGGAAAAACACTTTTAAAAAAGCGTTTGGAAGTACTAGAGATTCGCTAAGACTATAAAAAAATTAGAGATTAAATTATTAATAGGAAATGCTGAATGAGAGTTGTGCCTATATAGCAATTTTGTATGTATATTTCATTTATATAGCTTGGGACATACCCTATTCTTGGCAAGTCTTTCTGGTTTGAAAAGTTAGAGGAGAGAGCTTGACAAAAGAGAATAAGGTTTTTAAAAAATGAAGTAAATAATGACAAAAATTTCCCAAATATGATGACAAATATGAACTCACAGGTTGAAGTAGGATAAATACAAATAAAATCACACCTAATTACATTGTAGTCAAACTATTTGAAACCAAAGGAAAGAAAACAATCTTTAATGCTACATAGAAAAATGTTTTTTATATGGTGAAAGAGACAAAATTACTAAGTATTTGGAAATAAAGACGTGCAAATCTTGGATCAAAGAAGTAATAAATTATGAAATTATAAGATATTTAGAGTGAATTGATAATGAAAATACAGCATGTTAAAATTTATAGGATACAGAGGAGGGAGGCAGGATGGCAGAGAAGTGAGGAGCTCCGTGCTTGCACTCGCGCCCATGCATCACACAGAGAGGATCTGGGGCCATTGGAAACCATACAAAACCTGAGAGACTGGGAGAAAAAAGGACGCAGAATCCACTGAGAAAGCCTTCTAACGTGAGTGCGAACCGGGGAAGGTAAAATCAGCCCGGGATCGGAGCCTCCAGGGTGGGAGGCGATCCCCCTCTACCCTCTACGGGGAGTGAGAGGGGAAAAGGAGAGAGTCCGAGACAGAAAAATCTCCGCTCGGTGCATAGAAAGACCGTACTTGCCAAATATCTGCACACCAGGTCCCCTCGCGACAACTGGTCCTGGGGGAGGCTGAGCACACAGGCTGCTTCTTTGTGCCGCTCCTGGAGGTGGGGTTTTAAAGTGGAGCGGGTGCGCCTGCCGCCATTGTGGCTCCAGGGCGGCTGGGATCCCTGAAAGAGACGCGCAGACACCGGGCATCCGCGCTCCTGGCTGGTTGGAACTCGAGAGGGAAGGCAAAGAGCTAAAAACTGGGAAATTTGCCTGTGAGTTCGTGTTTCGGGTGACGAGCCATAGAGAGACCTGGTTTTCCTCACTCCAGCGGCGGCGCGCCTGCCGCCATTGTAGCTCCAGGGCGGCTGGGACCCCTGAAGGAGACGCGCAGACACCAGGCGTCTGCGCTCCTGGCTGGCTGGAACTCGAGAGGGAAGGCAAAGAGCTAAAAACTGGGAAATTTGCCTGTGAGTTCGTGTTTCGGGTGACGAGCCATAGAGAGACCCGGTTTTCCTTGCTCCAGCAGGCTCAGGCTACGCGGACGCTGCAGGCAAGCCCCCGCGCATGCGCACCAGAGTCGACCAGAGAAGAAAGCAGCGATCCTGACTCCGCCCCCAGAGCTCAGCAGGGAGCCTGGAATAGCCCGAGGGGTTGTCTGGGAAGCTGTGTCTAAGGCAACTTCAGCGGGGCGCGGGCTGGGATTTGGAGATTGGAACTGGCCTGGGTTGAAGAGTGCAACCAACTTCGGCTGCGTCCCCGGAACGGGGAGTTGACACGCCAAAAAAAAAAAAAAAAAAGCGAGCTGCAGCGCGGGGTTCAAGAAGGGACTGGAGCACCGTCACTCTCCTCCCCACAATCGCCAAGGCAGAACCCCCGCCTGAGGCATCGGATCACGCCACGCCCATCCCTGCCTGAGAGGTGCCCTCCTCCCCCTTTTTTTTTTTTTTTTTTTTTTTCCTTTTTTTTCTTCTTTCTTTTTTTCCCCTTTCTTTTCTCTTTTTTTTTTCTTCTTCTTTCTCTTTTCTCGCTTTTTTCCCCAAAACACTGACCTGATTAACTCTGGTCGCCAGCTTGCTTAAACAATCACAAGTCCATTCTGTAAATGTAAATTCTACACCTACCGACTTTTTCAGCTATTTCTCTCAGGAGTAATTAGACTATATAGTTTCTCTGGATAATTCCAGCATCCTTCTCTCACCTATCCAACCACATTCTACCCTTTACCTCTTTGAAAAAAGTTTCTTATCCCTTCTGCCTGTTCATTCTATTTCCAAATCTGCCTTGTCTCACCCTGCCTTCTCTCTTTTTCTCTATGCTCTTCAACCAGCACTGCATACACACGGCTATTTAACTGTAGCTGGGAAATCCAGGTATATGCTTTAAACCGTTCTTTGTCCATCGGTTTTCTTCTTTTTTCCTTTTCTTTTCCCCTTTTTGACCCTTTTATGTATTTTATGCTCCCTATTCGCCCTCCCACCTCCGTCTTTTCTATTAACTTTTTCGTTTTCCCTCTCACTTTGCATGTTAGTTGAATCAGCCTGTGCGTTTGTGTGCTCCTGCTCCCTGTGTGTCTGTCTGTCTGTTTTCTTTTCCAGGGCTACCTCAAGAAACAAGCTAGAGTACACAAGGTGAAGAGTCCCAAATATCACTACGAATAGGAAAATAAAATAACTAAGGTCCCAACAAGAGTGACCGAGGGATACCATTCAAAAAACAATCTCTGAAAGGATAGGCCCTGGAAAGTCAAAGAGTTTCTTGGATATAGCAGTGCTCATAGAAACAGAGAGCATAACAGGTCTTTAAAACCAACAAGAGCCGGAAAGCTAACTAAAATGACGAAACGAAAGAGCTCTCCTCCAAAGAAACTCCAAGAAGAAATGACAGCTAATGAACTGCTCAAAACAGATATCAGCAGCATAAGTGAACAAGATTTTAGAATAATAATGGTGAAATTAATAGCAGGGCTTGAAAAAAACATAGGCGACATCAAAGAAACTATGGCTACAGACAGAATGGAAAATAAAAATAGGCATGAAGAATTAAAAAATGCGATAAATGAGATCCATAATAAATTAGAGGCCTCCAATGCACGGCTTGAAGAGGCAGAAAGGAGAATAAGTGATTTAGAAGACACCATTCTAGAAAAACAAGAAGCTGACAAAAAAAGAGACAAACTGATCCAGGAACAGGAAAGAAGAATTCGAGAGCTCAGCGACACAGTCAAACGCAACAATATCCGTATCATAGGAATCCCAGAAGAGGAAGAGAGAGGGAAAGGTGCTGAAGGAGTCCTGGAACAAATTATAGCAGAGAACTTCCCCGACCTGGGGAAGGAAGTCAATGTGGAAATACAAGAGGCTCAGAGGACTCCTCTCAGACGTAACTTGAATCGATCTTCTGCACGACATATCATCGTAAAAATGGCAAAATACAAGGACAAAGAGAGAATTTTGAAAGCAGCTAGGGAGAAAAGGGCCCTCACATACAAAGGGAAACCCATCAGAGTGGTGACAGACCTATCTACTGAAACGTGGCAGGCCAGAAAGGAATGGCAAGAGATCTTCAATGTGATGAACAGTAAAAATATGCAGCCAAGAATCCTCTATCCAGCAAGCCTGTCATTCAAAATAGAAGGAGAGATAAAAACCTTTCCAAACAAACAGAAATTGAAAGAATTTGTCACCACGAAGCCAGCCCTACAAGAAATCCTGAGGGGGATGCTCTGAAGGAAAGGTTGCAAGGAACAAAGATTCCAGAGACACCACCACAAACATGAACCCTACAAAAGATACAAAGACTCTAAACCCACATATTTCAATAATAACACTGAATGTAAATGGGCTGAATGCTCCAATCAAAAGATATAGGGTAGCAGAATGGATTAAAAAACAAAATCCATCTATATGCTGTCTACAAGAAACTCATTTTAGACGGGAAGATACCTACAGATTAAAAGTAAGGGGATGGAGAAATATATATCATGCTACAGGAAATCAAAAGAAAGCCGGAGTAGCGATACTTATATCAGACAAACTGGACTTTAAATTAAAGACAATCACAAGAGATGAAGAAGGGCACTACATAATAATTACAGGGTCCATCCATCAGGAAGAACTAACAATCATAAATGTCTACGCACCAAATATGGGAGCACCTAAATATATAAAACAATTAATCACAAACAGAAACAAGCTTATAGATAAGAATGTGCTAATAGCAGGGGACTTTAATACTCCACTTACAGCAATGGATAGGTCAACCAGACAGAAAATCACTAAAGAAATAATGGACTTGAAAGATACATTGGACCAGATGGACCTGATGGATATATTTAGAACTTTACATCCTGAGGCCAGCAAATTTACTTTCTTCTCAAGTGCGCATGGCACATTCTCCAAGATAGATCACATACTGGGACATAAAGCAGCCCTCAAGAAATATAAAAGAATAGAGATCATACCATGCACACTGTCAGATCACAATGCTTTGAAACTTGAAATCAATTACAGGAAGAAGTCTGGAAAACTTCCAAAAACATGGAGGTTAAAGAACACCCTTCTAAAGAATGAATGGGCCAATCAGGCAATTAGAGATGAAATTAAAAAATATATGGAAACAAATGAAAATGAAAACACAACAATTCAAAATCTATGGGATGCGGCAAAGGCAGTCCTAAGAGGAAAGTACATTGCTCTCCAGGCCTATTTCAAGAGATTAGAAAAAGCGCAAGTCCAAAATCTAACAGCTCACCTAAAGGAACTAGAGGCAGAGCAACAAGAACGCCCTAAACACAGTAGAAGAAGAGAAATAGTAAAAATTAGAGCAGAAATAAACAACATCGAGACCAAAGAAACAATTGAACAGATCAATGAAACCAAGAGTTGGTTTTTTGAAAAAGTAAACAAAATTGACAAACCTCTAGCCAGACTTATCCAAAAGAAAAGAGAGAGCACCCAAATAGACAAAATTATGAATGAAAATGGACTTATTACAACCAACCCCTCAGAAATACAAGCAATTATCAGGGAATACTATGAAAAATTACATGCCAACAAATTGGACAACTTAGAAGAAATGGACAAATTCCTAAACACACACTCACTACCAAAATTCACACGGGAAGAAATAGAAAACCTGAACAGACCCATAACGAGTGAAGAAATTGAATCAGTGATCAAAAATCTCCCAACAAATAAGAGCCCTGGACCTGATGGCTTCCCTGGGGAATTCTACCAGACATTTAAAACAGAATTAATCCCAATTCTTCTCAAGCTATTCCAAAAAATAGAAATCGAAGGAAAACTCCCGGACTCATTTTATGAAGCCAGCATCACTCTGATTCCCAAGCCAGACAGAGATCCAGCAAAAAAAGAGAACTACAGGCCAATATCCTTGATGAATACGGATGCAAAAATTCTCAACAAGATCCTTGCCAATCGAATCCAGCAGCATATAAAAGAATCATCCACCAAGATCAAGTGGGATTCATTCCTGGGTTACAGGGCTGGTTCAACATTCGCAAATCAATCAATGTGATCCATCATATCAATAAAAGAAAAGATAAAAACCATATGATCCTGTCAATAGATGCAGAAAAAGCATTTGACAAAATACAGCATCCCTTCTTAATAAAGACTCTCGAGAAAGTTGGGATAGAAGGAACCTACTTAAACATCATCAAAGCCATCTATGAGAAGCCTTCAGCTAACATCATCCTCAACGGGGAAAAACTCAGAGCTTTCCCCCTGAGATCAGGAACACGACAGGGATGCCCACTCTCACCACTGCTGTTTAACATAGTGCTGGAAGTCCTAGCATCAGCCATCAGACACCAAAAGGAAATCAAAGGCATCAGAATTGGCAAAGAGGAAGTCAAACTTTCACTCTTCGCAGATGACATGATACTCTACATCGAAAACCCGACAGACTCCACCAGAAGCCTACTAGAACTGATCCAAGAATTCAGCCAAGTTGCAGGGTACAAAATCAACGTACAGAAATCGGTTGCATTTTTATACACCAACAATGAAGCAACAGAAAGAGAAATCAAGAAACTGATCCCATTCACAATTGCACAAAAAACCATAAAATACCTCGGAATAAACCTAACCAAGGATACAAGAGATCTGTATGATGAAAACTATAGAAAACTTATGAAGGAAATTGAAGAAGACACAAAGAAGTGGAAAAACATTCCATGCTCATGGATAGGAAGAATAAATATAGTTAAGATGTCATTACTACCTAAGGCACTCTACACATTCAATGCAATTCCAATCAAAATTGCACCAGCATACTTCTCAAAACTAGAACAAACTATCCAAAAATTTGTATGGAACCACAAAAGACCCCGAATAGCCAAAGTAATCCTGAAAAATAAAACCAAAACGGGAGGGATCACCATCCCAGACTTTAGCCTCTACTACAAAGCTGTCATCATCAAGACAGTATGGTATTGGCACAAAAACAGACACATAGACCAATGGAACAGAATTGAGAACTCAGAAGTGGACCCAAAAGTATACAGCCAACTAATCTTTGACAAAGCAGGAAAGAATATCCAATGGAAAAAAGACAGCCTTTTTAACAGATGGTGTTGGGAGAACTGGACAGCAACATGCAGAAGAATGAAACTAGATCATTTTCTCACCCCATGCACAAAAATAAACTCAAAATGGATAAAGGACCTGAACGTGAGACAGGAAACCATCAAAACCCTAGAGGAGAAAGCAGGAAACAACCTCCTTGACCTCCACCGCAGCAACTTCTTACTTGACACATCCCCAAAAGCAAGGGAATTAAGAGCAAAAATAAACTGTTGGGACCTCCTCAAGATTAAAAGCTTCTGCACAGCCAAGGAAACAACCCAGAAAATTAATAGGCAACCAACCGAATGGGAAAAGATAGTTGCAAATGACATATCAGATAAAGGGTTGATATCAAGAATCTACAAGGAACTCACCAAACTACACGCCCGAAAAACAAACAACCCAGTGAAGAAATGGGCAGAAGATATGAACAGACACTTCTCCAAAGAGGACATCCAGATGACCAACAGACACATGAAACGATGCTCAGCATCCCTCCTCATCAGGGAAATACAAATCAAAACCACACTGAGATACCACCTCACGCCAGTCAGAGTGGCTAAAATGAGCAAATCAGAGAACTCTAGATGCTGGCGAGGATGTGGAGAAACGGGCACCCTCCTACACTGTTGGTGGGAATGTAAACTGGTGCAGCCCCTCTGGAAAACAGTGTGGAGGTTCCTAAGGAAACTAACAATAGAACTCCCCTATGACCCAGCAATAGCACTGTTGGGAATTTACCCAAGGGATCCAGAAATGCTGATGCATAGGAGCATATGTACCCCAATGTTCATAGCAGCACTCTCCACAATAGCTAAAACATGGAAAGAGCCTAAGTGTCCATCAACAGATGAATGGATCAAGAAGATGTGGTTTATCTATACCATGGAATACTACATGGCAATGAGAAACAATGAAATCTGGCCATGTGTAGCAACATGGATGGACCTTGAGGGTGTTATGCTGAGCGAAATAAGTCAGGCAGAGAAGGACAAATATCATATGTGTGCACGTATAGGAGGATTAGGAGGAACTTAACAGAGGACCAAGGGGGAGAAGAAGGGCGGAAATGGTGGGGGAAAGGGGGAGAGGCAAACCATGAGAGACTCTTGAATGCTGACAAAAACTGAGGACTGGTGGATGTGGGGGGGAGGAGGGGTGGGCATGGAGGAGGGCACTTGTGGGGATGAGCACTGGGTGTTATGTGGAAACTAATTTGACAATAAACTATTTGTAAAAAATTAAAAAAAAAAAATTTATAGGATACAAACGAAGCAGCATTTCATTGAAATTTTTCAGTTCTGGTGTTTATATTAGAAAAATAAATGTTTAAAGTTAATAATGTAATGTTTCTACTTTTAGAAGCTATAAAAAGATAAGCAAAATTAAATGAAAATTAGTAGAGAAGGATATAAGAAGAATAATAAGATATTGATGAATGAAACTGAAGAAGACACAAATAAATGAAAGGATATTCTGTGCTCATATATTGGAAGAGTTACTATTATTAAAATGTTCATATTATCCAAAGCAATCTACAAATTCAATGCAGTCCCTTTTAAAATTCCAACAGAGTTGGAAAAAAACCCCAATTCTAAAATTTGTGAGGTTTATGAGGAGCCATAAAGACTCCAAATAGCCAAAGCTACATCAAACTAAAAAGCTTTTTCACAGCAAAGGAAATCATGAACAAAATGAAAAAGCAATATGCATAATGGGAGAAAACATGCGCAAACCATTTATCTGATAAAGGGTTAACATCCAAAATATATAAGGATCTCATACAACTCAATAGCAAAACAACAAATAATAAAATATGGACAGAAGATCTGAATAAACATTTTTCCAAAGTAGTCATACAAATGGCCAACTAGTACATGAAAAGGTGCTCAATATCGCTAATCATCAAGAAAAAGCAAATCAAATCCACAATGAGATATCACCTCACACCTCTCAGAATGGCTATCATCCAACAGATAGAAGATAGTAAGTGTTGACAAGGATATGGAGAGAAGGGGACATCTGTGCACTGTTGCTGGGGATGTAAACTGGTACAGCCAGTTAGGGAAAACCAAAAAAACTTTTGAGGGAAGTTCCTCAAAAATTTAAAAATAGAACTATCATACAACCCAGAAATCCCACTTTTGAGTATATATCCAAAGGAAATTAAAACAATATATCAAAGAGATACCTGCCTTCTCACTTTTAGTGCAACGTTACTTCAGAATGGTGAAGATATGGAAACAAGCTAAGTGATCATTAATGAATAAATGGAAAAAGAGGATGCAGTATATATACACAATGGAATATTATTCTGCCATGAGAAAGGAAATCGTACCATTTGCAACAAATGGTTGGACCTTGAGGGCATTATGCTAAGTGAAAAGTGAAATAAGTGTGAAAGATATATACATGCTGCATGACATCACCTATATGTGGAATCCCTCCCCTGCCCCAAAAGAAATCAAACTCATAGGAACAGAATTGAAATTTGGTTGCTGGGGTGTGGAAAAATACGGAGATATAAGTAAAAGAGTACAAATTTAAAAAATAATAGAAATTAAAAGATTAATAGTAGAAACTGATAATTTGTAAAAACCAAAATAGAGAACATAAGTAAACCTAAAAATTGATATTTTAAATTGATTAATATAATTGCTAAACAATTGGTAGCAAGATTAATCACACAGAGAAATCAGACTTACCAAATGTAGGAAGGAGGAGGGGATGGAGTACCATTTTTTATGTTTTTGACAGTTTGGGTTATCATTTTGTGTAATGCCTGTTCATCGTTTCCATCTAGCTGTCTCTTGGTTATTAATTTGCATGATTTTCTGAAAGCATTTGGTGTGCTGAGCAGGTGGGCATGGTCAGGACAGTTTCAGTGAGACAAATTAAGCAATCCTGGGAATCCCTGAGAAAACCTGAAGACGGTAACATGACAGAAATATCAGATTTTGATGGTTTTGACCATGAGAAAATTGCAGATATTACAGCATAAAACACAGAATATAAAATGTAAACTATTTGATACACTAAGTTTGTATATTTGTAAATACATGCTTTTTCAAGTAGGAATGAGGGGCACCTGGGTGGCTCAGTCGGTTAAGCATCTGACTTCGGCTTAGGTCATGATTTCACGGTTTGCGAGTTCGAGCCGCGCTTCGGGCTCTGTGCTGCCAGTCAGCTCAGAGCCTGGAGCCTGTTTCAGATTCTGTATCTCCCTCTCTCTCTCTGACCCTTCCCTGCTCACGCTGTCTCTCTTGCTCTCTCTCAGAAATAAAACATTTTTTAAAACGTAGGAATTAATGCATTTAAATAATAATGAACTGAACCCCAAAATAGTGGTTTAAAATAGGGCCTGTAGTACTCAAATAGCAGCAAGTGTAGAAGGATGCATGTAGTGCTTTTAAACTCACTCAAATACATCATTAGGCCCTTCGGATTCCTCTGAAATTCTGCTGCACACATGTTTAGCATTTTGACTGCTGCCTCAGAGTTGTAGTATGCCTGTTGTACTTTATGGTATTATATCTCTGTTTCTGGCAGGAAAATTGTGTGAAGGAGACAAAAAGGCTCTTTATACAGCTTCGTGTTTTTATTTGACATACACAATTATCTCTGGAAAAATTTTCCAAATATCTCATTTGTCAAAATTGGTTGATAAGCCCACCTTTGAAAAGTCTTCAGTAAATGGGAATGAGATTACATTTCTAGTAAAGGCAAGTCATGACTAATTTCCCAGAACTACAGTCTGTTATCAAGGAAAAAGGAGTGAGAGTGAATAAGTTTTAGGTAAACAATGAGCCATTTCTGTTAAATAGATATAGTATAAAACAATCATTTTCAAACTGTTCTCTTCGGAAATTCAGAGGATTTTATTGAGCAATTTTAATTTCCAAAGCAGATTAACCATGTACAGATTCCTGTTCTGCAAACCTAGTTTAAGTACAGAACTGTAAACTATTTTGTCTACATCACATATTGTGTTTCTGCACATTTTATTTGAATAAAAGCTGAGAAAAAGAAAATCACTATAGAAATAAATGGATTTTCTGTTTTTCAGACTAGACTCTGTGTGTAGGTGGTAGTTTGAGCCAAAATTTGGGCTTAGATATTGCCTTCTTCTCTTGTTATGTTATAACCTGAAGGGAGATTTTTAAAACTTTGTAACCTTCAGTTTCCCCACCTACAAAAGGAATATTATAACAGTGCTTTTATTTTAACAGAGTTATTTAAGGATTAAATGAGATAGTATATGTACAGCATTATGACAAAGTTCTGTAGAGTGGGTATTCTAAGTTGTTGGGCAGTGTCTAACACATGCACTTTAGAAAGCAGCAAAAAAAAATAAATAAATAAATAAAACAAACTGATAGTAAGGTTTCTGTGTAAAGAATGATCAGAACTCTTACCCGAATAAATTTCCATTTACTATTTATTAATGAATAGCTTGCTTTTGACTGAGTTATCTAGCAGACCTGAGACTGGTTTCAATGTACATGACTTATTGAAAGAGTGGTCTCAGGAAAAAGGGAACAGACCAGAGAACTTACTGAAAAAAAGGTCTGAGGAAAAAGGAACAGACCAGAGAATGCAGCTAGTAAGGAAATGGTCTCAGATGGAGTTTTGCTTCTACTGTATCTCCCCAGAAACTGCAGCATAAATTCTGTCATGGTACTGGTTCTTTTAAAGCAACAAAGACGGCCTTTTGCACTGCCTTATCATTCAATTACTGTGGGTTGCCCTTGGTGCATGGGGATAATATTTTATATGAAAACATTCCCATTTGCCCAGTAGCAATTATCCAGGGAAAGGGACATCTATAAATTTTGGCATCCAAAAAGCATTGTAGCCAAATCATGTGTACCCAGATTAGTAAAGGAGATCTTCATGCAGTGTCAACAATATCCACAACAGTCACCTCCTTGCATCCATTTGATGATGGATGCAAATGAGCTCCATTTGTCAAATTCCATTCAGGTCAACTTCCCTAGGGCTTGGGTTGGTCACAATTTCTGGGAAAAATTTTGTAAGAGTAAGTTAGTAATGTGAATTATAGTTGTCACTGTTATAGTCGGTCCCACGCTATAACTGACACTCATTATCTCCCGTTTTTACTTTCTCTTTTCAACTCCTACTCCCACGTAGCTAGCACTCTGCTGTCTAAATGACTTGCCCAATGTGATTCAGACCCTACTCTCTGAAAAATGTGAGGCCCTACTACCATCCCCTTATGACACTGTTTTGTTTGTTCCTGCCCATTTTAATTTAAAACTGGGGATAGAAATGTGCCTGGATGGCTCAGTCGGTTAAGCATATGACTCTGGACTTCAGCTCAGGCCATGATCTTGCAGTTTGTGAGTTCCAGCCCCCCATGGGGTTTCACACTGACAGTGCAGAGCCTGTTTGGGATTTTTTCTTCTTCTCTCTCTGCCCCTCACCTGTTCTCTCTCTCTCTCTCTTTCTCTCTATCAAAGTAACTAAACTTTAAAAAAAAGCTGGAGATGGGGAAAAAGATCCACAAAATTCCATGACATACAGTATAAGAGCCAAACACCCTGTGTCTATTACATCCCTGTTATGTAGCAGAATAGCCCTATTTCTTCATAATGATCAAGATCAATTATACTAGCCCAAAAAATCACTTTTTCATTGCCTGCTAGTCGACTGGAACATGAAATCCAAATTGTCTGGTCAGTAGCTATATCTTTAAGTTTACTGAGAAACTAATTGTGTCCTCTGGCAGAAGCATTTCTTTCTCCAGGATCAAAGACTTCTAAATGCTTAGAACCTAAAAATGTGGGGTTGAGAAGCACAAATTTCCTCAGTGTGTCAGTAGGAATGATGGGGAAGAAGACTATTCCTACTTTTATCCCTACATTCTTCATACCACATAGATTTGCTCATTAATGACAGAATATTGTATAATAGCCATTGACTTAAACTGCGTATTATCCTGAAAAACACAGTGCCATGTGCTCCCTGGATGTTACCTCCAAACCAGTACACAGGCAATATTTCTGAAAGATTTCCTCTGCTGTATCAGGCTGGCAGCTTAGGGATATTGTACAGTAGTGTAAGGTGGGACCAATGGGTTTCATGGGCAGTAGATATCTTTTGAAACTTCTCAAAAGTGTTGGGTGAGGCACTGTGCACAGAAAAGGAAAATCCATACCTGAGATAGATGTCAGTCCTAATTGGGATAATTTCCCTTTCCATGATCAAAAAAACTCAAGGAAATCAACCTGCCATGACATAGATGGTGGTCTTCTCAAGGAAGTTTCTGTAATGAGTTTCAAGTTCAGTATTGGTCTCGGTTATGTGTGTGATTCTGATATGTAATAGCAGCAGTAGGTGTTAGGAAGTGTATAGATAGCTTCATCTCTGCATCCAAGGTTCTTAGTTTATGAGTCCCATTTTACAATCACCAGGGTAGCTGAGAATAGAGGATAGATTACATCTACTGACCAAGTAATTCTGTCCATTTTTAAAATATCTCTTTTGCAGTGAATGCTCTTTGATGGGCACCAACATGCAATACAAATATCCTAACATTTTGTGCCAACTGACGAGTCAGCTAAGCCGTTTTGTTCTATCTGTGAGTCTGTTTATACATTAAATAAGGCCACATCTCTTTTCAGAATAGGTATGTCATAGGATGAGCTTTCCTAAACTGCCCATTGGGTAGATTTCTTCTCACTACTGCCTTTAGAGCCACTACTTAGTTAAGCTGTGGAAAAGTCCCAGTCCTTTCCTATGCTTGCCAAACCCAATCAGCATTTCCTCTGTAAGCAGGTGTGAGGGACCTGTGTTTACATATGTGAGCTGAGGGAGAGGAGTTGGTGCAATATTGAGACAGGGGTCTTGGCCACATTTTTGGGCAACTTACACATGTCCTCTGTAGTTGTTCACACCAGTTGCTAACATGCTTCTTCCATTTTACAGTTTTCTTGCTGCAGGGGTCACCTGACCTTATGCCTTGTTGGGTCCAAGATTACCTGGATCTTGATGGGTAATTTTGTTTACATATGTGTTTAGTGTGCCCTAGTCAGATGCTCAATCTCAACTCGGGCTCAATAGCATTCAAGAAACTGCTTAATAAACTTGTTATTTTAGAAAAGTTTTACATGTACAGAAAAATTGAGAAGATAGCTCAGGAATTCTCATATACCCTGTTTCCAAGTTTCCTTATTATTAAACTCTTAAGTTAAGATGGTAGATTTGTTATAATTAATGAAACAGTATCGATATACTATTATTAACTAAATGGCATATTTATTCAAATTTTCCTCATTTTTTATGTAATATCTTTTTCCTGTTCCAGGATTGAAGAGACCATATTACATTTAATTGTCAAGTTTCCTAAAACTTATATTGGCTGTGGAAATTTCTCAGATTTTCCGTGTTTGTGATGGTCTTGACAGTTTTGAGGATTGCTGGTCAGATATTTTATAAAATGCCTCTCAGTAGGGATTGTTCCAATAGTTTTCTCATGATTAGATAGAACTTATGTGCTTTAGAGAAGAACACAGAGAAAAAGGGCTATTTTCATCATATCACACTGAAGAAATATGTTATTAATATGACTTATTGCTGTTGATATTAACCTTAATAACTTGGCTAAGGCAGTATTTGTTGGGTTTCTCTACTTTAAGCCTGCTCTTTGTCCCCTTTCATATTTTATTCTTTGGAGGGAGATCACTATGCACATTCCTTAGTTAAGGAGTAGGGAGATGTACTCCATCTCCTGAAAGGTAGAATATCTATTTAAATCATTTGAATCCTTTTGTGTGGAAGATTTACCTCTTTTCCCTCATTTATTTATTTATTTGTTTGCTTATTTGTTTACTTATTTATTTATTCCTTCAATCATGTATCTGTATCAGTATGGATTCATGTATGTGTATTTTATACTTCAGATTGTTATTACATTATTTTATTACAGATTCATTAAGACAGATTTGGCTTTTAGTAGCTCTTCCCATTGGCTCCTGTCTCCCTTTACATACTCCCAACATTGTGGGGTTCCCCCCCCCAGAATTTACTTATATCAGGCACAATAAGATACTCCAAGATTATATTGTCTATTTATTTCTTATTCCAGCCCAAGGATCAACCATTTCTCCAAGGAGTGCTAGACTCTTTTATTGGAAAACAGTGTTAAAAAACAAGATCTGTACACTAGGTATGCCAATTGCTACTAACGTGTTGTTGCTTCTGGATCCTCTTGGTTGACCGGGCAAGTGCATGTATGTGTGTGTCCCAACCAGAGCATAAACACATGTCTGCAGGCATTTCTATAACTATTTCTGTCCATATTAAGCAAAACTTGAGTTCATTCTGATGTCTCTGACTCTAAGAGATTACAACATAAATCATTCCAGCTTCCTCCCCTCAGAAATGGCTTTTTGAAAGGTTTATAGTCCTTTCTGGCAGAGAGCATAAATCCTTTCTCCAGAACCACAGGGGTCTGTGCTCTGACTTGCAACATTCACATTAAATCTTTCCAGATGTTCTACCTGTATTGTGACAAGTTTTTCTCTAGCAAACACACCACAGCCCAAGTGTCATGTGATCTGCATGTCCTCTTGTTCTAGTATTAATGCTGCGTAGTCACAGCTTGGACTTGCTATAGAATGCCTTTGTTTTCCCTCTTTGAGATCCAATTTAAAAAATATATATTAGAATCATCTGATAAATGGATTCTGAAGTGTGGAATATGCTAATTCCAATAAGTATCAAGCGTTATGCTTCTTTTATGAGGTAGGTGGTGCAAGGGGCAAGATCTTATTCTTTTCATTGCATGGCATGTCATAGTAAGTCCAACAATACTAGATCCCCTAAAATTTTACCTTATTTGACAGACCTCTAAATCTTTTTATGGTTTATTCCCCCATTCTTTAATGCCTATGTGGGCTTAACAAGAATATTAGCTAATTTTTTCCATTTGGTTCTATTAAAATGATATCATCAACATTGTGTCCCAATATGATAATATGTAGAATGTCCAGAAAGAACAAGAGCAACAGGAGAAAGAACACAGTCCTAGGCCATAACAGTGAATATTGTCTTGCCGGTCCTTTGTGAAGATGACATGTTTCTGTTCCTCCCTGAAGTAAGGTGTGTGTGCAGGGGAAGAGACAGTCTTTGACAAATCAATTACTGCCTGTGCTTTGAGGTTGGGTGGAGGGACTGCTACTGGCTGGGTCCCATGTTCAGTTCGGCCTGCTGGCTAGGTTCTATATTCAAGTGGGACTACTATGTGGTTTCCATGATCAGGCTAAGTTGCTGGCTGTCCTTTTTGGTCAGATGTGACCACTAGCTAGGCTCTGTAGTCACCTCTACTCAGATGAGGTCTTAGGCTATGATCCCTTGCAGGGTAGTGCTTTTATGATTTCACTATTAGGCAGAGCTATGAGTTGGGCTGTCATTACTCCTGGTTAGATAGGATCTCATGGTATTCTCTCTAACCAGATGGTACCACTGGCTGGCCTCTGTGTTCAGATGAAGTTATAGGCAAGGCTTCATGGTTGGACAAAGCCTCAGGCTGTGCCCTGTGATCAGGTGGAGATGCAGATTGTGCCCCAAAGTTGGGCAGAGCTGCAGGATGGATGGGCTTCACGATCAAGTGGAACTCTGGTCATGACCCACTATTGGGTAAGGTTATTAGCTGGGCATTTTGGTTGGGAGGAAACTCTAGCTGTATCCTGAAGCTGGTGGTACTAGAGATTGTGCTCTACAGTCAGGTGGTGTCATCTGGGTTTCCTTTTCAGGTGGGACCACAAGCTACATACCATGATTGAGTGGGGTCACTGTCTGGGTTTCCCTGCCATAGGCTAGGTTCAGCAATCAGGCAAGGCTATAGGCTGGACTTCACAGAGGTTGTTCTGGGCCACTGTTCAGACTCCCTCATTATTTGGGGGCCAGAGACTATACTCAACAGCTGGACAGTAGTGCTGACTTGGCTCCTGCCCAAGAGCAGCTTTAGAATGGACTTTGTAGCTGCCTGGATAATCTGGTCAGGCTTCTGGCCTAGATGGAACTGGAGGCTATCCTCAGTAGTTGGGCAGGGCTTCAAATTTGCTTCACTGCCTGGGTGGGGCCTTTGAATGGGTTTCACTGCCATAGTGGGTCACTGGGTAGGAACCCAAATTAGGTAGAACTACCAACCAAACTCTCTGACCGACAGGATTACTGGCTTGGCTCTGCAGATGGGCAGACTTGCTAGCTGGGATCTCTGTCCAGGTGCCACTGCAAGTGCTGCCATAGGAGGGGTAATGCGACTGCCCAGGTGCCCTGGTAAAAATTCCTGGCTGGGTATGTGGAACTGGAGTCTATACTCAGTAGTTGAGCAGGGCTTCTTATTTTCTTCTGTGTCTGAGTGAGAAGTAAAACAGGCTCCAGATCCAGTAAAGCTTGTTGATTGGTGACTGGAATCAAGTAGACCTGCCAACCAAACTCCCCGGCTGAACTCTGGAAACGAGCTCTGCTTTGTGGATGAGCAGAGATGCTCGATGGGACCTCTGCTCGAGGACCACTCCCAGGATGAATGGTCATAAATCTGAGCACTGGTTCCTGTAAGCCCATCCCCTTCTCTTATTTTTCTGATTCTCAGTGGTTAGGTTCTGCAGAGACATCCCTGTGAGGTGACACCTCAGTTTGCCTCTAGGGAAGCATTCTGCAGTGCTGGGGGAAACAAGATGTCAACATTAGGTTTTCTGTTTTTTTAGAAACCTATTGCCCAGGGAGGCCCTCTTATTGTGGTGCTGTGCCTGGCTGGGGGAGGGCAAAGTGATCAGAGTAGAGCAGCTACTCCTCTTATTCTTCTAATATGGTCCTTCTTGGTCTCTGCAGATAGTTGCTGGTTGGTCTTCTCATCAGGGGGACTGAAGTCAAAAATCACCCAGGTCGTTTTCCTGATGATATCACCTAGAAACATTTTTTTCATGATAATAAACCATATTACCTTTGTGAAGGAGACTGTTTATTGTTTATTCTGTATGTCAAGGAGATCCTAAATATGGAAATGACTACCATAGTAACTGTCCATTGTAGGCTCAGAGCTTAATTTGGTTAGAGCATCTGGATCAGCAAGCTTAGATTATTAATTATCCTATATTAGATGACTATGTACCAAGTAATGTGTTGGTTAGTTAGAATAGTCATTCGGACCCTACTGAAATTTCTGCTGAGAGATTTTCATTGTTTAATTTAATATATAAAAATATACTAAATGTGAGTGAAATTTGGGAATTTACATATGTGACCCCACTCAATCTGTTGTATAAGACCATGGACAAGATCATGCAAAATTAAGTTAGTGTGTATAATAAGTCTTTGAAATTGTTTCTTTTTATTCTTTATGTAGTGTAAGTTAATCATGATATTGACTACCTTTCTACATTACTTCCTTTTTTTAAAGTTTATTTATTTATTTTGAGCAGAGAAGGGGCAGAGAGAGGTGGGGACAGAGGACCCGAAGCAGGCTCCCTGCCAGATCCTAATGCAGGGCTCAAACTCACCAATCAGGAGATCATGACCTGAGCCAAAGTCAGATGCTCACTGTGCCACCCAGGTACCCCTGCTTTTGTTTTAAGATCTAGTCTAGACACATGTTAATATGTCTAAATGATCCTTTTCTCAATTTTCCTGATTTTTGATTCATGTGCAAGGTTGTGAATCAGAGTGAATCGCCTGAACAAATTCTCACACTCCCCCAAACTTCCTGTGTGTTTGCACCCTGTCTGTTTGAACGTTTATATTTAGAATTCTCAAACATGCCCAGGGAGTAAGAAATATACAACAGAAACATCTGTTCCTCTTGGCAAACTATTTCATGCTTTTTTACTTTTGCAGGGTCAAGAAAAATACCCAGGGATTGTTTTCATATCGGAAGAGTTTAACATTTTTCTTTGTAATCTGAGGCTTAATGCAATGATTTAAACACACACACACACACACACACACACACACACACACACACACTCACTCAGTCACACATATATACACGTGCACACTCAGGAGACAACAAATGTACACAGTGGTGAGATCAATAGAAACAACTGATCCCTTTATTCAATACGTGACTTTTCCATCGTAGCATTACCAGCTTATTGAGAGAAAATAAACCACCTTTCACCTACCCAGCCAGCCTTTCTGCTGCCCCATCTCTACTTTCACTCATCCTACCTTCAGATTTTATAAGCATGAAAGAAATGTTTTAAAAATAAAAGCAAATTTTCTTGGATGTTAGCTTATCTGGTTGCTCCTCAGTTAGCTAAGGTCAAAACTGTAAAGCTTATTTATACCTTTTGGCAAGTCTGGAGGCTGAATTCACTTTTTAGAAATATACTGTAAAGGTCACGGCTAAATGTGATCTGGTTCCTGTTAGTTCTTCCTGGGAAGGGCCTCAAGCACACATTCCCATTCTGAGTAGCTTTTGAGGGGCTGCCTTAGGAAAAAAAGAAATAATAATTTTAATAGCCTTCCTCCTTTATCTAATTCCCTCTTCAAAAATTTAAAATTCATCCAAGCCTTTGGGGCCAATTAATTTTTTTGAAGGCTAAGGATAGCCTTAAGACAAGATAAAGACTTTTATATTAGTACTTATTTTATAGTGAATACCTCTAATTGTCTTTTGCTTGATAGAAATAAAATTGTTGCCAATTGTGTTGGGAAATGATAATAGTCTTGCTAATGGGAAGTGGCTTTAAAAGACAAGGGATATGAGTATTAAGCTAATTGTAGTTTGAATGAGTACCTCAAAGTGCTCGATCTAAAACTACCAAGTAGAAGAACAACTCAATATCTGAAGTGTATGGTGTTAAGCAACTGTAAGAGGTGTTACAGTACCACCTTTTATCATCAGAGTGAAATAAGTATTTAAAAGCACTAAAAGCATTTGCTCAAGAAGAGACATTTGTAGGGGCAGCTTGGTGACTCAATTGGTTAAGCATCTGACTTTGGCTCAGGTCATGATCTCACGGTTCATGGGTTCAAGCCCTGTGCCAGTCTCTGTGCTGACAGTTAGCTCAGAGCCTGGAGTCTGCTTCGGATTCTGTATCTCCCTCTCTCTCTCTCGGACCCTCCCCTGCTCATGCTATCTCTCTCTCAGAAATAAATACATTAAAAAAAAAAAATAAGGGACATTTGTAGAATATGCTTTACTGTGAGTAAAACTGAGCTAACCTATGTAAAGCATCTAATGTAATACTTGCCACCTTGTAAACATTCAGTAAATAGTAGTGATTTTAATTGCTTTAATGGCTACAATTCTTAGCCTATAACTCTTATATGAGGATTTTGATTTTTATTCTATGATTAAGCATAATTTTAATTTTAATTTTGAGCCTCCATTCTACCAGACACCACGTATTAAACTTACCAAATTGGTCTTCAATTCTTAGGGTTATTTCTCTTAGGGATGTAATTAAGATCAATGCCTAGGCTTGGGAGGCAAGATATACCTAACAAAGGTCATGGGCATGTGTTTATGATGGTTTGTACTATGAAATCCTCATTCATTTCCGCTTATTGATGGTGGGTTCACAAATGCTTTTGGTTCATTTTGACACATTGCTTTATCTTGCCTCAATGGCCTTCCAAGTTTACTATAGTGAGCTGCCATATTTGTCTGCTCCTGGCTATAAAAGCAAATACTTTGTGGCTGTCTGATCCATGATGGGTACAAATATCTCAGAATTGGCTGCCCAGGAAGCCCATGTAGATATTTCTTATTCTTATTCTCTCTTATTCTCTCACATCAGGATAGAAAGGGGACAACTTTGTTTCTTCTTTCTGAGCCTTAACTGAAAAAGGTGGTCCACGTTCTCATCTGCTTTTAGGCTCCCCAAACTAAAATCTCTTAGGAATTCTCATCCTCACCATAGGATTTGTACATGGGAGACAAGCTTCATTCTAGGCAATCACTGGCATTTAAACTTTTGTTTCCTTTCTTTCTCTTTAACTTTTCTGGACTAACTTTATCCAGTCTCAGCTATACTGTAGAAGTGAGGTAGCCCCCAAAATTAATTCCTACTGTCTAGTTTTCTAAATTACTTATTACATAAATTTTAATTTCTAAATAATGTAGGATTTAGGATTTTGAATTTAAAAGCTTTAACTTTTGAAATAAAAGGATTCTTCTTGCCTTTTTGCTATGAACATATAAATGAAACCTCTGGGGTAATGGGAAAAGGTAAAAGCTAGATCAACATCTCAAAATATTACCCTGCTACATTCGTATCATACTTAATGATGACTATCTTTTATTAGTTGCAGATCATTTAATAGCCAATGAACCAGTATTTAAAAAACAATCTTCAAATTCAAAGAAAATTAAATGTAGACATTTTTAAAATTTAATTTTGCTGATAAATAAATGTCAGGAGGTTAGAGGAAAAATAAAAATCAATAACTTTCCAGGGCACCTGGGTGGCTAAGTTGGTTAAGAAGCTGACCTTTGATTTAGGCTCCAGTCATGATATCATGGTTCATGGGTTCACACCCCATGTGAAGCTCTACACTGACAGTATCGGAGCCTGCTTGGGATTCCCTCTCTCCCTCTCTCTATGCCCTTTCCCCACTTGTGCTAGCTCTTTCTGTCACAAAATAAATCAACAAGCATTTAGAAAAAATAATAACTTTCCAAATTCCTATGCTGCCTTAACCCTTATGATCTATTTTTATTTTTTAACGTTTGTTTATTTATTTTGGGGCACCTGGGTGGCTCAGTCAGTTAAGCCACTGACTTCGGCTCAGGTCATGATCTCACAGTCCATGGGTTCGAGCCCCATATTGGGCTCTGAGCCTGGAGCCTGCTTCAGATTCTGTGTCTCCCTCTCTCTCTGCCCCTCCCCTGCTTGCTCTCTGTCTGTCTCTCAAAATAAAATAAAGACATCAAAAGAAAATAAATAAAGTTTATTCTTTTTATTTTGAGAGGGGGAGGGGCAGAGAGAGAGAGAGAGAGGAAGAAAGAATCCCAAGCAGGATCCACACTCTCAGCGCAGCGGATGTGGGGTTTGTTCTCAATAACTGTGAGATCATGACCTGAATTGAAAACATGAGTTGGAGGCTTAACTGACTTAGCCACCCAGGAGCTTCAACCCTTAGGTTTTAGACTATAACTAACTGAGAAAACTACATGGGGTTCTGAGCAGATTAGATGCCTTCATGTGAACTAGGAAGATATGTATCATGGAAATGCTGAAGGTTTTTAGTAATAGGTATAAAAGAAAAATACTTTGTTCTCTTTTTAATATATCAAGACTAAAGTCAGTTATAGATAGTAAAAAATGTGAATTTTCTTATAGTTTTCTTCCTGAGGGCTATAGATAAGTTCTATTTTAAAACTACTTAGTGTGAGAGACTTCTGAAAAATGGGAGAAAAGGAAGATTCTGAACTCATTTCTTCCCACAGACACACCAAATTTATAGCTACAAATGGATTGTTACCTTCTAAAAAATATCTGAAAAATGAACAAACCAGTTTTCCACACAAAGGATAAAAAGACCACACTGAGACGAGTAGGAAAGGCAGAGACACAGTCTCATAAAAAAAAAAAATTCTTCTTGATGAAGAAGAGTCTTCACCAATCTGGCACTTCTCCTGAAGGAGTGAGGTGGTGGTGCCCTACATCTAGTGTCTCAACCCCTAGGATCTGTACCAGAGAAATAAGACTCCAAAATGTCTAGCTTAGAAAATCAATGGAGCTAATGTCCAAGGGACCCAAAGTTCTATAAGAAACTAAAATCCCTCTTTAAAGGTTTCCCTTACAGTCCTACTCATCCCAAGACCCAGCATAAAAACAGCAATTTGAAAAGTGCCTAGCCTGACCTAGAAAGAAGCCAAGGCTTCCTAAGCTTACTTTTATATGGAAGAGCAAAGGACTGTCGATAGGTGCTTTGAAGTGACAGAAAATACACTAGTGCTGGTTGTGGGCACCTTCCAACATTCTGAAGAATCAATGATTTCTGCCAAACACTGTGGCCTGACACCAAGCATCTGAGCATGGTAGATGATCACCCACAATCCTGGAGAGAGAGAGAGATAGAGAAGAACCATTGGCTTAGTTGTGATCATGTGACATTTGGCATCATGTATTACTCAAACTGCAATACATTCTTTGTTTATCAAGTTAAAATTTATTGGAAATGTTTGCTCACCTTGTGGAACACTTGCTGAACACATACATATATATGTATATGTATATATAAGTATAAAACAAAAAATGTATAAAACATAAAAAAGTAACTGAAGAAATAGAAGGAATGGAAAAATATTCTGTGCTCATGGATTGGAATAATCAATATATTAGAATACTACTCAGACATGAAAAAAAATGAAATCTTGATATTTGTGACATTGTGAATGAAACTTGAGAGTATTATGCTAAGTGATATAAGTTAGGCATAGAAAGACAAGTACTACCTGACTTCACTTTTATGTCGAATCTAAAAAACAAATCAAACAAACAATATCTAAACTCATAGATACAAAGAATAGATTGGTGACTGCCTGAAAGGAAGGTGTTTGGGGATAGGGGCAAAATGGATGAAAAGTGTCAAGAAGTTCAAACTTCCAGTTATAAGTCATGAGGGTATAATATACATCATTGGGAATATATTCAATATTTTATTTGTATAGTTACAGATGGTAACTAGGAATATTGTGGTGATCATTTTACAGTGTATGGAAATGTCAAATCACTGTTGTACAGCTGAGACTTGTATAATATTGTATGTCAGTTATTCCTCAGTGGAGGAAAAAAAAGCTAGTCAATGTTAGATTAGGTATATTTGGTAAGTTCAACCTCTAATAGGGTTTGCAATAATATCTCAAAAAATCTAAGAAACAGTTCAAATATCTTAATATAAATTATAAGGTTCCCCATAATCTTCTCCAACCTCATTTGTCAACTTCCCTTGCCTCTACCCATCAGTTCCTAACACCTAGATACTGGGTTTCCTTAATTTCCCTCATCTGACAAACTTACTACTCTTGGGTCCTAGAACCTGCTGTTGCCTCTCACTGAAACATTTTTTTCTCCTTTATCTCATCTTCCTCTCAAAAATCTATGTCTTAATTTCACCTTTTTATTCCAACATAATATTGATTCATGTTGCCAGTTTGTTGTCTTTTCTTCTGGGGAGTCTTTTAATTTTCAAAAGCTTATGCAACATTACTTATTTTCCATATTTTAGAATTCATTTCATTCTGTTCTTAATTAAAAAGTATGTTTTCTAACAGCTTTCTTGAGATATTATGATTCTCTCATTTAAGTTGTAGCATCATTGGTTTTTAGTCTATTCATAGTTGTGCAACTATCACCACAATCAATTTACCATAAAGCACCATAAAAAGAACCCCCGTGCACTTTGGTTATCACCTTCTAATTCCTGCCAGCTCTAGCCAGCCACGAATTCACTTTCTGTGAAATTTCATATAATTTCAGTTACATAAGATGTACTCTTTTGTGATTGACTTCTTTTATATAAAGTGTACCTTCAAAGTTCAGATTATAGTATGTTATAGCACTCCATTCTTTTTTATAGCTGAATAATATTGCATTATATTGATATACTACATTTCATGTATCCATTCATCAATTGATAAACATTTAAGTTGTTTCTTATTTTTGTCTATTACAAATAATGTTGTTTTGATCATTTATACATAAGAGGGTTTTTTTAAACATATATTTTCATCTGTTTTTCTTGACTATATACCTTGGAGTGTAGTTGTTAGATTCTATGATAGCTTGATATTTTTCAATTTGAGGAGTTGCCAAACTATTTTTCAAATTGGCTGAATCATTTTACAACCCCACCAGCAGTGTGTGAGTGTTCCAATTATTCCATACCCTTACCAATACTTGTTATTGCCTTTTTAGTTTAGACATCCAAGTGGATATGAAGAGATATCTTATTGTAGTTTTGAATTGCTTTGCCCTCATAGCTAATGATGCTAAGAATATTTTCATGTGATTTTTGGCTATTGGTACATTTTCTTTGTAGATGTACATATTAAAATCATTTCTCTACATTTTAACTGGATTATCTATCTTTTCAGTTTTAAGTTGTAAGTGTTTTTTTATATATTCTGTGTATATGGCCCTTATCATATATGTGATTTGTATGAACATAACCATGTTATGTTTACCATTCACCAGTTGGTAGACATTTGGGTTATTTAGACCTTTTGGTCATTATGAAAAATCCTGCTATGAATATTCACATACATGTTTTTGTGTGGAATATATTTTGATTTATCTGTGGTACCTGAGAGTAGAATTGCTGGATCAAATGGTAAGTGTTTCACAGTTTTTTTTCCTGATTGTGGCATTTTACATTATTCCCAGCCCTGCATGAACGTTCTGATTTTTCCATATCCTTGCAAACACTTACTATTGTCTTTTGATTATAACTGTTCTTTTGAGTGAGAAGTGGTATCTTGTTTTGGTTCTGATTAGCATTTTTCTAATGGCAAATGATGAACATCTTTTCATGTATTATTATATGTATCTTCTTTAGAGAAATGTCTAGTCAAATTGAATTCATTTTTATAATAGTCATCCTACCCCAAACAACAAAACCTCTCCTAAATGGTTTCATCTTAGACTTACCATCTCAGACCACAAGTGGACACTCAGTATTGATTCATGAATTCTACAGTATTGTAATAAAAATTGCTTTAAGCTTTTGTCATAGAAATTGATCATTCTAAAATTCATGTGGAAATACAAAGAATTCAAAATAGCCAAACCAATTTTGAAAAGGACAACAAACTTGAACTCAAATTATCTGATTTCAACACATCATACTGCCACAGTTATTAACTATGGTATTGGGGCGCCTGGGTGGCTTAGTCGGTTAAGCGTCCGACTTTCGCTTAGGTCATGATCTCGCGGTTCATGGGTTCGAGCCCCGCGTCGGGCTCTGTGCTGACTGCCAGCTCAGAGCCTGGAGCCTGTTTCAGTCTGTGACTCCCTCTCTCTCTGACCCTCCCCTGCTCATGCTGTCTCTCTCTCTCTCTCTCCTAGAAATAAATAAAACATTAAAAAAAAAAAAAAGAAACTATGGTATTGGGCAAAATATATACAAATGTATCAATGGAATAGAATAGAATGTGTAGATATAGTCCTACACATATGGACAACTTATTTCTAACAAAAATATAAATATAACTTAGTGAGGAAAAGGAAAGATTTTTCAACAAATAGTATGGGAGCAGTTGGGTATCCACTCCTCCCCAAAATCTTTATAGTAACAAGCACAAAAAATTTTCTCAAAATGTGTCATTTAAATATAAAATTTTAAACTGTATGAGACATCTAGAATGATGCAAAGGATAAAATATTTGTGATTTTGGGTTAGGCAAAATTTTTTTAGACATGATACCAGAAGCTTGATAAAAAGAGAAAATACATGTTAAATTTGACTTAATCAAAATTTTAAAACATTCTGCTTTTTGAAAGACTCTATTAAAGTAAAGATAAGCTATAAATGGAACAAAATATTTATGTCATATCATGCAGAAAATATTTGTATTATATATGAATATTTAAGGAACTTTCAAAACAAATAAAACAAGGAACCTAGTTTCTTTAAATGGTGAAATAATTTGAACAGACTATCCAAGAAGCATATATAGATACTCTACATTGTCATTAGGGAAATGCAATTCAAATCACACTGATATACCACTACAAACCTGTATAGAATGGCTAAATTATAATAGACTATGTCAAATATTGGTGAGAACCTAGAACATCTAGAAGTTTCATAAACTGCTTATGGAAATGTAAAACGGTATAACCACTTTGGAAAACAGATGGCAGTTAACTTTTAAAAAGTTAAACAGCAGTTAACTTTTCCTGAAGTTAAATCTAAACCTACCACATTAATCAGCCATTCCACTTTTAAGTATTTACTTAAGTATGTTTCCTGTCAGAATGCATATGATCATACAAAGATATGTATCTGCATGTTCGCAGCAACTTTTTTTGTAATGACTAGAAACTGGAAAAAAACTCCACATGTCCAACAATAATTGAATGTATACACATATACAAAACTGTGATATGTTTATGCAATTGATTTCTATTCAGTAATAAATACAAACTATTCATACACAAAATGGGTGCATGATATCTCTAAATAGTAATGTTTAGTGATAGAAGACAAGTCAGAAAGTCATATATCTATGTGATTTCATTTATATAAATTCTGTTAAATCTAAATTAATCTTTAGAGAAAAAGGATGAGTATAATATTTGCTCAAAAGTTGATAGCTATTTAGTGCTTCCTTTCCCTCCAAAATTTTGAATCTATAACCACATGTATCTGAATGGCTATGGATACAATTAAGACTTACAAATTTATTTAGCCAATATCATCAAACTCTAAAAGTCTAAGTCATCAGGTTAAATGTTTCTTTTTTTAACAACTTTTTTTCAACTAGTTCTTGGATGGTGTTATCCAAGAACATTTCAGAACTTTTACAACTTTTTGACACCTCTCCTAAAGTTTTTGGCAAATTCTAAGTGATAAACAAAAAGGACAATAAAGGAGACCATATTGAAGCACTAAAATAATGGAGCAGGAGTTTGAGCACTTTAAAGATTTAAAACAGGTGGGGAAAACAATGAAAATACACTCATAAATATATTCCCCAATCAAAAGCAGTCTGAAAGCTATTCTTGAAAGCCTGTGTGATTTCTAGTACTCTCAGCATCTGCTGATACTACTGGTTGAAACAGACAAGCATTGTTATTTCCATAATGATGATTATTGAATGCGGGCATGGCCATAAGGCAAGGCATTGGATCAATGAACAGATACACACAAGAGATATATTTTAAAGATTACTTCTCTGTAACATACAACCAATTTATAAGCTTTAAATTGCAAAGGACTTGTTCAGCGTCCAGTAATACTCAGCACATAAAACATCAAAAACAACATATGGTTGTCAAAAGCAGCCATTTAAAGTAACAGGGAGTGAATGAGTGATGCATGTATTAGCTTTCCATGAATATTTTAATGCTTATATATTTGTCATATTTTTCACTGAGCTTAACGCTTACCTATTTTGACTTTAGTCTTTTTGTGTTTTGTACCATGAATGTTAGAAGCACATTATCTATATTGATTCCTGAGAGAATTATGAAAATAGAAAGAACAAATATTGAATAACTAATAAAGAGAACATAATACATTAAATTAAAAAGGTTCCTACAATAGAACAAAAAACATACAAAAGGAAAAACATACCAATAATTAAGTAATAAACAACAAACATCAAAGAAGTTTTAGAGTTTTCTGTGATTTTTTCAGTCATTAAAATTTTCAATGACTCTTCTAGCTGAGAATTTTATGCAAAGGAAATAAGAAAATATCTTTACTACATTAAAAGTGTTATCAAGAAATTATATAAGCAATTTTAAGAGCAGAAAAGCTATTTTAATTTAAGCATTATCTGTTCTTAGATTCACATTGTACTTTTTATGAAGCCGATTATGTAGTAGACACTCTCTATTATGTCTACTTCTCTCTCCATTCCTCTAACCTTTTCTCTTCACTATTTAACAATAGGACATTTCTTTCATAATCAAACTGGTTGCCTTGCTCTCTATTTTTACTCCAGAGTCTTTGCCTTCTCCTGCTTTTCTTTGAATTTCTATTTCAATTACCTGTATAAAACATTTATTTTTTTTAATGTTTTATTTATTTCTAGGAAAGAGAGAGAGAGAGAGAGACAGCGTGAGCAGGGGAGGGTCAGAGAGAGAGGGAGTCACAGACTGAAACAGGCTCCAGGCTCTGAGCCGGCAGTCAGCACAGAGCCCGACGCAGGGCTCGAACCCACGAACCGCGAGATCATGACCTAAGCGAAAGTCTGACGCTTAACCAACTAAGCCACCCAGGCGCCTCTGTATAAAACATTTAAAAAAATATTTTATCATTTGATTCCCTCCCCCATGCCAACTTTACATACTAGTCTTCTCTAAACCCGTTAATGTCATGAAAACACAGGCTATGGATATAGTAATTCTTATTTTTTCCAGGAGTAACTTATTTAACAGTTGAAACTAAGGAATCATTAGGTGCAGATACAGAAGAATATATAGAGAAAAGTTGTGTATTCTTGGAGGATAATAAGGTGGAAGAGATATGCAGAGCTTCCAAATTCACCTTTTAAAAAATATCTTAAAGCCTATTTCTAGAACATATCCTTGGGAATATGATCGTCTATTGGAAGAGGGCAAAAACTGGCATCTCAAGCTTGAGATAGGCTACGTCCCTATCAATTAGAAACATTTGTGAAAAATAATGAAGATAAAAATAATGCAATTTCAAAGCTATACACAGGTTTTCTGTGTAATAATGTACAAACGAGGATATGTAGTTGAGAGCACATAGTTTCTTTGGTCTAGCCCCACTTACCAAAAATGAGAACACTGGGTATTATAACTATGAAGTTGAACCATAACCGACAACAAGTAATAGGGTTTTACATAAACTATCAATCTGTCAGGGCTTTTTTAAATTTTTTGAGTCTTTCAAGTTTTTATTTAAATTCCAGTTAGCATATAGCGTAACATTAGTTTCAGGTGTAGACTCTAGTGATTCATCACTTACATACAACACCCAGTGCTCATCACAAGTGCTTTCCTGAATACCCATCACCTATTTAACCCACCTCCCTACTCCCCTCCCCTCCAGCAATCCTCAGTTCCTTCTCTATAGTTAATAGTCTGTTTTCTGGTTTGCCTCTTTTCCCCACTAGTTCATCTCTTTTGTTTCTTAAATACCACATATAAAAGGAATCATATGACATTTGTCTTTGTCTAACTGACTTATTTCACTTGGCGTGATATTCTCTAGTTCCATGGATGTAATTACAAATGGAGAGATTTCATTCTTTTTTATGGTGAGAATATTACATTGTATGAAAGCTTTTTTTGTGAAATAAAGTGAGATATGGCTTCTATTGTAAGTGGGATTGTTCACCTGCAGAAACTTACTTTAGAATTCTAGTTTTAAATATTGTGTCTGTGTCTATAAACATATATAATATGCCATATATATAATACTTTTTACTAAAAACTACAGTAGGATACATATTGCATCATAATTCAGGACATTAACATATTTTCATGTGTATGTGTCTTTATATGTATAAAACAAAGATTTTACAAAATAGTATTAATATGTGAATTTAACACTGATATTTTCTTTCTTTTCTTTATGAATGCTACTTTTCATGTGGTGACTAAATAATATCCATTTACACTACATAGACTGGGATAGACATGAAGTATCGTGCAAGACATGTATTCTCTTAAAAATGAACCACAAGTAAAAAAATGCATTTAGTCTCTAGTGTTTAAAACACCATATTCTTTACCAAAAATAGGAAAAGAGAAAAAAAGTTGAGAAGTCATATCCCCTCAATAAAAGAAATTGTGTGTTAGAAGCCTAGACATTGTACTAATCTAAGAGTAGAAAACTGTTTTCAATATGCAATATTCACAGCATTAATTTCTTAACAGTGAACAAATACACACAAATATATTTAAGATGTTGATAATATGAAATATCATAAAACAGCTTTTGCAAATGAGACATATTGAGGTCTCTGCCTTTATTGGTTTGTCCACTTTAAATAATATTTGCTTCTAAAAATTAAAAGAATTTTCAAGTCTTTTTTTTTTTTATCATGTATTTACATGTAACAGCTATAAAAGGAGACTGGTATAGTTTTGTTGTATTGGCCATGTGAATTCCGTGAACTGTGTTGCCTTTGATGATGCAATTTTCTGAGGGAGTGAAAAAACAAATTCTAAGCAAAATTCAGTTTTCTCTTGATTTACTTGAGATTTACAATCCTGAAAAGTACAGTTTTTAAATCCATCAAAAATGTGTCAGAGTTAGTATTAGGCACAGGTAATTATAAACTAATTTCCAACTAGATTAATATCTTCTAGGATGTTAAGTTGTTATTCAAGACAGTACATAATTCCTTGCAGTTAGGGACTGTCTCACATGTTGCTTATGCGCTAGCATTTATGGCTGCTATCGACTAAATGACAGTAGCCTCCCTCATAATTATGAAATTATTTAAAAAATTGAAAATTCCAAAATGTCCCTTGTGACATAGTAATCCCCCAAAGAGAACCACAATTCATGGCCAATATTCACTATCTCTACCTCTTCCACCTTAGTCCCTGCTTGTAACTTAAAAGTCGTAGATTACAAGACAAGAATATTAATAAGAAGATGCATAGATTAAAAATTCTTCATGGAATTGAAATATATTACTTGGATTTAGAGAATACATGGGCTTTTAAGAGTCAAGAAAAATAATTGTAGATATAGCAAAAATAGGAGTAAAGACACAAATGAATATGAATATGCTGTGATCAAAGATAAAATAAATCCTAAAAATATAAAAATAAAGTTTAAAATAGGTTAAGATATGATTATCTATGGCCCTAAATTAGTATTAGACAAAGAATTTCTAGTCACAAACAGAAGATTAAGTAAATGTGTTTGTTTATTCCTACTGCTAAACCCACAATAAAATGGCAATACATAATTGTGTGTGTGTGAGTGTGTGTGTATACACGCTCAGTCACAAAAGAATAAAAGAGAGAATAATGGACAAAAGGGAGATTAATGAAAAACTGGTAAGGGATTCAATGCAGCTTAAAAGGATATCAAATGATTGGGAGTGCTACTGATATAACAAGGCATGGAAACTACAATTTGGGTATGTACACAATGTGAAACCAAAAATAGAAACTCAGGTCATAACTGTTATATTCCTTGTCAGTGAAATCCATTGAGAGTAATAACAGAAAAAATCTAGACCATTCCAATATAGCTATAAAATTCCCTATATAAATTTCTTGTATAAATCATGATTTAAAAAAAGAAATAAAAATGGAAATTAGAAAGTGTTTTGAATCAAATGAAAATATAATATATCAATATTTGTGAAATCCTACTAAAGTGGTATTTAGAGAGAAATTTTAAAACTAGAAATCTTCGCATATCTGAAAAAAGTTTGTTTACAAAACAATACCTTAAGAAACTAAATCCAATCCTGAAAAAATCTCCTAAAAAATGAGAAATAAAAGGCAATTTCCTCAGTGCCACAAAGGGCACCAAAGGAAAATCAACAGCTAACATGAATTTAGTGGAGAAAAACTTTGTTTTCTTCTAGGATTAATATCCAAATTTGAGGTTCCAGCCAGTAAAATAAGACATGAAAAAGTGTAAGATGTCCATATTGAAAAAGAAGTGTTTTTCATTATTTGTCATTCTATGTCTACATAGAATATCTGAATGGGATGTATCCCCCACCCAAAATCTGCAACTATTAAGTGATCTTAGCAAGGTTGCAGGACACCAAATCAAAATAAAATAATCAGGTGTACCACATTAAATAGCCAAAAAATATTAGGAAAAAACCATGAAAATACTTAGAGATAAATGTTAAAAAGATGTATAAGATCTGTACACTGAAAACTATAAGATATTGCTGAAAGAAAAAAGAGGACCTAAATACACAGAGTAGAATACTATATTCAAGTATAAGAAGACTCGGTTATTAAGATGTTAATAACTTTCCAAATTGACTTATAGTGCAACTAAGTAAAAGTTTACCAGAATTTTTTTGTAGAAATCTACCAGCTGATTCTCCAATTCACATAGAAATACAAAGTACCTAAAAGAGCCAAAACAACTTTCAAAAATATATATTTGGAAGACTAATATGCCTTTATTTCAAGACTTTTTATGAAGCTATCATAGTCAATGCAGTTGGTATTGGGAAAAAAATCAATGGAATAGAAGAGTCCAAAAGTAGATTTTCTGATATAGAATTGATTTTCAACAAAGTTTTAAAGATTATTTCTGAGAGAAAGTTTAGTTGTTTCAACAAAAGATGCTGTGATATTGGTAAATAAAAACAAAAACAAAAAAAAAAAAGAAACCGCAATCCATAGTTCACACTACACTCAAAAAATATTTAAATGATCATAGACTAAATATAAATCCTAGAATTATACATTTTCTAGTAGAACATATAAGAGAAAATCTTTGTGGTATTGACTTTATTGAAGATTTTTTTTATGACACCAAAAGTGTAATCCATAAAGGGTAAAAAAAAAAAAAAAAAGATTGAATTTCACTTAAAATAACAATGCCTGCTCTTTAAAGACATTTTTAGGAGAATAAAAGACAAGTCACATATTGATAGACTTTTTTTCAAATTTCATACTGATAAAAATGTTTTTTTCCCATAAAATCTTTTATCTAGACTATATAAAGGACTCTCAGAACTCAATGAGAAAACAACTTAATTCTGGGAATATATTTGAACAGAAATTTCACAAAAGATATATATGTCTTTTGTCAGATATGAAATGACAGATATGAAAAGATGTTGAACATTGCTAGTTATTGGGGAAATGCAAATAAAAAACTCAGACTAATGCAACTCTAAATATATTAAGTAAATAAAATCAAAAGTTAACCCTACTAAGTAAGGGCAAAAATATGGTTTGGAATTCTCATGAACTGCTAGTAAGAATGTTAAATACTACAATCATTCTGCAAAATTGGAAGCTTTTTTTAATTTTATTTTACTTTAGAGAGAAAGAAAGAATGGGTGTATAAGCAGGGGAGAAGGACAGAGAGAAAGAGAGAGAGAAAGGAAGAGAGAATCTTAAGCATCCTCCATGCTCAGCACAATGCCCCATGCAGGGCTCAGTCCCACAATCCTGGGATCATGAGCTGAGTTGAAATCAAGAGCTGAACACTCAAGTGACTGACATTCTCAGGCTCCCCAAAACTGATAGCTTCTTAAAAAGTTTACCAAATACGTACTTGATGAGCCAGCCATTTTACTCCATGATTTACTCCAAGAAAAATAAAAACATATGTCCACACAAAACTTATATACACATATTTATAGCAGCTTTTTTTTTTTTTTTTTGCAGTAGCTAAGTCAGAAATCAGCCATAATGATGATCAGTAACTAATAGAGAAATTCTATCCATGTAGTGAATATTTTCTAGGAATTAAAAAAAAGCAGTTAATCCACATAACAAAAATCTCAAAATAAGTATGCTGACAAGAATTCAGATTAAGAAAAGAATACATACTCTCTGATTCCAATTTATAAAGTTTCATAAAATGCAAACAAATCTGCAGTTACAAAAAGCATATCAATGGCTTCCTGGGGATAAGTGAGGGGGAGAGATGTAAATGGTCATGAGGAAATTTATTGAAGGTGTGCTGATGAATCCTCTCTATTTTTACCTTCCATGTGTTTGTTGGGAAATCATTTTTTGAAAGACAATTTGCTGGATATAGAAATCTAGGATAGCATTTTTCTATTTTATTTTCTTTCAGTACCGCAAACATTCTACTGATGGTTACCCTATTATTTTTGTTCAGCTATCTGTCATCTACATATGTAAAGTTTAAAAGGACCTGAACATGTTCCTGTTTCTTCGGAATTAGGCTGGTGGTTTCCATTGAGGCAGCAGGATGAGCTGGTTAGTTGATTGATTGCTTTGTGAGGTAGGGTAGAGATGAGACTCTGCAGCGCTAGAGATCCTGGATTTTTTCATTTTTGTGAGGGTTACATAGATGTCTTATGAGTGTGGATATTTATTGAACTGTATACTCGTGTATTTTTCTTTATGTACATTATACTTTAATTTAGAAATTTCTCCTTGAGGGGCGCCTGGGTGGCTTAGTCGGTTAAGCGTCCGACTTTCGCTTAGGTCATGATCTCGCGGGTTCGTGGGTTCCAGCCCCGCGTCGGGCTCTGTGCTGACTGCCAGCTCAGAGCCTGGAGCCTGTTTCAGTCTGTGACTCCCTCTCTCTCTGACCTCCCTGCTCACGCTGTCTCTCTCTCTCCTAGAAATAAATAAAAATATTAAAAAAAAAAAAAAAAAAAAAAAGAAAGAAATTTCTCCTTGAAAATGACAAACTAATTTGAAATAAGATCAGTCAATCACTAAAAAGTTCTTGGGAAATGAGCATGTAACAGCAAGGAAAGCCAATTGAACATTTTAATGATACACTTTAGAAAATCTCGCTGAAATATTACAAAATTAAATTATGGAAAATGGAAGATAAATGTTAAGAAACTTAGAGTATTAGTGTGGGAACCAATATCTAATACTAAGGATACAAGAAAAAAAGAACAAATTGACAGGGAGAATTATCAAATAAATAATGCTAGAAAAAATTAAAATTTAAGAACATGTGTCTGTAGATTAAAAGGTCTCTGATTGTCTAGCACCAGAGGATATAAAGGCTAGCAAATCACAATATTATCAGATTTCAGGACATTAAAATATAAAGGGAATAAAATCACACTCAAAGTATCAAGATTTAGAATGGTATTGTTACCAATATTGTAATATAGAAAACAGTAGGACAAAGCCTTTCAAATCCTATATTAAAATGCTTTTGTATGTATATATGTTCTATGGTAAGTCCTATACTCCTTTTTATTTGCCTCACACTCTTCTGTTTGCTCACTGAGTTTCAACTGGCCATGGTGTTTCTAGAATATATATAAAATACTCTGAATTCTATGCCAGCTATCCTTTACTATCCCATCTAAAATATCAATTCCCTCCAGTGTCTTCCCACTTAGTCTTGTTTTCCTTCATAATATTTATCACTTTTCATTAAGTTACATTTTGGGGTTTTGTGTTTTGTTTATCACTGTGTCTTTATTCTCAATTCAAAACATATGATCATTAAGGACAGAGGTTTTAGCTTTCCATTGTGTCCCTAGTGTTAACAACATTGTGTAGACATTCAGTAAACATTTGCTGAATAAATCATCATATTTTCTCTCATGTTGATGTAATTATGACTTACTCCTTTGCTATCTGTGGTTAAAAACTAGTTAGGAGCAAATAGTCTCTAACTTTTGCTCTGTGAAATTGAAATACATTAACTATAGAATTGTTTCAAAATGTCCATGCTATCTAGTGTGTTTGGTAAGATTCTTTCATGATTTCATATAAGAAGAGAGAAAAAATTGTTTTATTAGTCACTTACAGAGGGAGATTACATAGGATGTCACACAGGCAACCCAATATTCATCGAACCTGCTAGCACTCTCAACAAAATTAGCTTTTTTTCTTGCTTTGGAGGATGTATAGGTCTTGTGAATTTTTGCCTTATACTCTGTAACTCAGTCAAGGGCAGAAAAGGGCCTAAGTATTAGAGAGAATCAGTGAGAATAAATATGTAAGATAAGAACAGAGCCTTCCCAACAAATAATTTGATTTCTTAAGTATTCAGGAATGTGTACCGCCACTCAAGTCTTTAGATAGATATTAAAGATACAAACAACAAACAACTGACTTCTATTTAGTGACATACAACACATTCTTAGATGAATTTCACATAGATATCACTTATTCTTAACCTAATTTTTTAATGTGTGGAGAATCACTCATTTGAAAATATTACAATATTAAAACAACTTAGAAATACTTTAAATCTAGTATGCCAAGTATCAGAAAAAATTTTGTTCACATAATTATACTAAAAATATTGTTGGTGATTTTATCTGTTGTAAATTAAAACGGAGTGGTGAAGAGAAATAGGTATACCTTGTTGTTATTTAGGAGTAATAAGAATAAATTCAATTATACAAAGGGGCAAGTATCATTTGGTTTGATTGTTTCCTCCCTTTGATGTATATGTAAGAGTCAGCAAGGAAAATTGTCCCCTATGCTTTATGTTCCCTAGTGCTAAAACTTTCTTGATCTAATATTTGTGTTATTTTATTTACAAATGCATAGTAAGGTTCTTCAAATATTTTTAAGATGTTAACATGCAAATAATTTTCTCCTGCAGAAGAAACAGATGTGCCTTGTCTTAGTGAAATTCCTACACTTTTGCAAATGTCAAAACTCTGAAGAAACCCATATACTCTATTGCATTGTTAGACAAACAAAAGTAAATATTTCCTCCCATTTTGGTTGTTACAATAGCAGTTTTTGTTCTGTTTCCTTTTTTAAATTTAAAAGGATCACTACAAATTTCTGATAGAAAGTTTATTGTTTCTACAGTTATGCAAGTGAACAATTTCTTTAAATTATTCCATATTACTTAGAAACATTACACATACTCTTGGTATTTTAAGTATGAAGTTGACGGGAAACAATTTGAAAAAGTTGATGAAACTAGACTAATTGATTTGTCAAATTATGGTGAAATGTATCTGAGTGACAGGTATGGAAGATGGGACTATTTTAATTTTAATTTTTCTCTCCTTTTGAGGAAAGAAGAGTAGTCATAATGTATATATTTACTCTTTATTCTACTCTAGTGCTCAGTTCCATGAAGAGATACTTACCAAGAACATTTTAATGGACTCACTTACATATCTTTTAGTTTGTTTTAAATACTGGATCATGGATTATGGATGCTGTTATATAAGTCTCTCAATGTGGTCATTTATACCTCCTGCAGTCTTCCAGTAGTGGCCGAGGTAAGTTAATTAAAGGGGACATAATTTAGAGGGTTGGATATTCTTGGAGAAACAGGAAAAAGTTACATGTGTGACATCTCAGAAGACAATTTAAAATGGAATGAAAGCACAACACGCTTTTCTTTCTGACACAGTCCAGTAAATTGGAAAATTAGATTCAATCCTGTGGTGTGACTTGCATCTTGGAACAATGTTGCCTCCTATTTTTGTGTTGTAATAATTTCTGATAATTGGAGGTGTGAATGAACCTACTAATATCATGTTTGAAACAGTATTTGTGTATCCAAATTACTTGTTAAATCTATTGATGAATCAGGTCCGTAACTAGCATATGTTGAGGGAAAAAACCTAAAAAACAAGCTTATCTCATCTTCTTCTTGTAGAGGATTCAATTTCTTCCAACAACTGTGCAATGTAAAATTTTTACAATGGCTGTCTGGGAATTTTGATAAATTCCATATAGGAATTTCTCAATAAAACAGAATAGTCAAAAGACAAATTAAGATTTGAAATTCAAAGTAGTTATATCAATAAAAATTACAGGTGCATTTCTCCAAATGGAGGATAAAAAACAGTGTTCTAAGACTGGGACTTTGATGAAAGCTGTACTGTTTAATGCACTCAAAGAAAGAATAAAAATAATGGTTAAAGAACAATATTTCCCAACATGTATTTCACAGGGTTATTAGCGGCAGTATATGATAAAAACACTCTATGGTCAAATAAGCTTGCACATTGTTGGGTTAAACAAAATTGAGTAGTTGGTTTTGTAGTATGACCTCTCAAAGCTGTTAATATGTTAATAAATATTTCAATATAAAAGAGAGTGTTATAAGTAGTAAGCAAATCTATAATACGAGTGAATTAAATAAAAAAGGGCCTTTAATCTCCTTTTTGTGAAACTTACACCTTGATCATTCATTAGACAAGTGTTCCCTATGTTATTATCCTATCTAGTTGATGCAGGGTAAGTCTATGTGTCTATATTAGAGATTTAACATGACATTTCAGTCATTTCTGGGATGTTGCACTAAGTTTTCCTGACTACGAACACTATCCTTTATAACTCCCTCCACTTACTCATGACTGAGCTACTCTACAAGTCACACTTTGAAATTAAAAGGTTTAACTCTGCACATTCTAATTTTATGAAAAATATACTTTAATTTTTAACTCACATCTATAAGCTATTGAAAATATTCCATTCATCTTGGTAATTTTAGAAAAAGATGAATGTACTCTCTGTTCCATATGTTGCATCAATAACTGAAAATCTTAATTAGAAAAAAAAAAGAACTCCTCTCTAAAGAACTTTACCCTATGATATCCACCAAACTTGCACTAAATAATTTACCTAATTTTCGAACATGTTCAGGTAGTTCCTGTTAGATGGCTACCAATCAGAAGACAAATCCATACTCTTTTTTCTAGTTTCTTTATGAAGTTGTACCGATATGTAAGAGGAGTTTAAAGTTTCATTAAAAGCAGGTACATATGTCTATGAATCTCAAAAATTATCCTTGTCCAATATAAAGAAAAGAGTTTCTTCTGACAAAATCCATTCCTTAAAAGCTATCTTACAGTATAATTTCCTCAATTTTTGATTTCCAAGTTTCTGTTAAGTTTCTATATAGGAAAATGAGACAATTAGGAAATGAACATACTTT
Source organism: Proteles cristata cristata (assembly GCA_017311185.1). Taxonomy (NCBI): domain Eukaryota; kingdom Metazoa; phylum Chordata; class Mammalia; order Carnivora; family Hyaenidae; genus Proteles; species Proteles cristata. The sequence goes on from JAESUZ010002634.1 coordinate 138,045, forward strand.
TCTACTTTATAAAAGCTATTATAGGACACCTCCAGTTTCTGGTTCAACATGTTAAGAACTTAGAAGTCATCTCTCCTACTCTCACAATAAGCAAAAACTGAACAAACTGAAAATCAACAACTTTTCCTAGATCTGTTAGAAAATTGAAGACACAGGGAAGACCACAACCCTAAATAGTGAATAGAAAGCCAAACAGAACCACAGCTTATTGGGAGCAGAAGCCACTGATGGAGCCTTGTAAGAACACATAAAGGGTAATTGACCAATTGCTGGATACTGAGGAGGGATCAGTGTGAGAGATTAAAATTCCTGGGGATCCCCTCTCTTTCATGAGTTTCACCTTTGGGAGTCCCATCACATTTTCAGAGTGAAGACAAAAAAAAAAAATCCCTCATGCTTCCAACAAAGGACAGGGAAAAATAACCATTTCAAATACATCAAGAGTGTTTTGTTTACTATAGCAAATGCTTTCTCTAAAGTGATTTTTTTTTTTCAATTTTGGGAGAGATGGAGACATATATATATAGAGAGACTGAGAGATTGAAAGAGAGAGTGCTAACAGGGGAGGGGCAGAGAGAGAGGGAGAGAGAATTTCAAAGAGGCTCCACTCTATCAGCACAGACCCTGATATGGGGGTTGATCCCATGAACCGTGAGATCATGATCTGAGCTAAAATCAAGAGTTGGATGCTAAATGGACTAAGTCATCCAGATGCCCCAGATTAATCTATTATTAAAAAAGCCAACCAAAAATTGGGAAAGGAACCCAATTCAGCCCACAACCCCTTTGCCCCAGCCTTCCAGTCTCACCTAAGGGGGAAAAGAAAGCTGAGAAGTACTTGTGAAGGTCACAGCACAGGGCTAGGTCACAGACTCACTAAAAGTTTGAGATATATCATCAAATTATATAATGTTTCTCCTTTCTTCAAACCTAATTAACCACATTAATAGAGCTCTTTTATGTTAATAGGGGGCACTGGCTCAAAGAACTAGAAACCTCAGACCTTATTTGAAAGAGCTCTAGAAAATCTCAAAGACACACATAGGAGACAAAAGCAGGACACAGAGGAAATTTTAACTTCTGAGACTACATCTAGAGCACAGAGTAAACAATCCAATACCAACCAAATAAACATAAAACCTCACACTAAAGGCCTAGTCAGTTCCTTTTATCTAATACATCATGTCTAGCTTTGAACAAAAAGCAAAGTGTACCAAAAGGCAAAAAAAGAGTCTATAAAGGCAAAGTAAGCATCAGAACTAGTCTGATATGATAGGGAATTTGAAAATTTCAGATCAGGTATTTAAAATAACTATGACTAAAAAAACCTCTCTATTTTGCTAAGGGCTTTAGAGGAAAACAGTGGACAGCATGCTAGAACAGATGGATAATGTAAGCGAAGATGGAAACTCTATAAAAAGCAAAAGGAAATGCTAGAACAAAAAACACTGTAACAAACATAAAGAATGTTTTCGATAGGTTCTATAGTAGAGAGGCATGGCCAAGTTAAAAACCAGTGAACTTGAAGATAGGTCAATAGAGACTTCACAATCTGAAAAGCAAACTAAAAAAGTAATGGGGGAAAAAACCCTCAAAAGAGTATCTGAGACCATGAGTCACTTATAATAGGTATAACGTAAATGTGATGGGAATGCTATAAAAATAAAGGGGAAGAAGGAACTGAGGAAATAACAAGCATATTTCATTGTTTGCTTGTTCATTATTTTGTTTTCTTTGTTTCTGTTTTGCCTATGTTGTTTTCTTTTTTTTTTCTTTTATTTCTCTTTCTTGGATACAAAAAGAACAAATTTTATTCATTTTTATTTTTTTATTCTATTTTATTTTCTTTATTTTACTCTGGTTTATTATTTAAAAATATTTTTAATCTTTGAAAATTTTTAACTGTTTTTGTCCCTTTCTCTTTTTCTTTTTTCTATCAAGCTTCTCTCAAGAAGATTGAAACACACCTAGGATCTAGCTTCCTTTATTTGATTTTGTTTTGTTTCGTTTTAATTTTTATTTTATTACATTTTTCACTGCAAAATGGCATGATGGAGGAATTCATTCCAAAACAAAGAATAGGAAAATATGATGGCCAGGGATTTAATCAACACAGATATAAGTAAGATGTTGGCTACGATTTTTAATGATAGACATCAAACCAAAGATCTGGGAAGCAAGATAAATACCAAAAGATCAAATCCTAGGCATGTCATATCCAAACTGCAAAAAAACAAAGAATAAGAGGAAAATCTTAAAAGATGCTAGAAAATGAGGAAACTTTACCTTAGAGGAGCAAGGATAAGAATTTTATCCAATTTCTCTTTAGAAACTATGCAAGCAAAAAGAGAGTAGAATGAAATAATTAAAGTGTTTAAAGGAAAAACCACCGACTTAGAATTCTGTATAAAGTAAAATTATAGATCAAAATTGAGGGGGAAAAATTGACTTTCAGAAAATGGAGGGAACTTGTTGCCAGTAAGAGTGCCTTGCACAAAATGTTAAAGAAGTTCTTCAATAAGAAAGAAAATGACATAGGTCAGAAACTCGAAGTAAAGAAAGAAAGAGCATTAGAGAAGGAGCAAATGAAAGTAAAATAAAAATAATAATGCTATATGATACTTTAAAATAGGAAAATTATTACATACATTATGTCTTCCATATTTCAAGCACTTACTTAAAATATAAGGGAAAGAAACAGAAAAGAAACCTGGATATAAACCAAAAGGGAACATGGGCACTATCAGAAAAAGATTTTAATAAATATTTGGAGAATAGATGGAGGATTTTCTGTTCTTGTGTACGTTCTGTAGTCAGATGAGCAACCTCCTTTACTACAGCAAGTTAGAGGAGACTAGAACCTGGGATGTTCAGGGAAGAACCTGTAGCTGAGAAGTTGCAATTTTCCCTCATTAGACCCTCTGAGAAGCCACTCTCTAGGAAAACCCAAAGGAGGACAGGATGAGCTGATGGGTTTATTCAGAGTCTATATGAGAAGAAATGATTCCTTCAACCCTATTTTCACAACTGCATGAGCAGTACATCTCAAAGGTAGTATCTAAACCCTAGGCTAAACAATTTCTCTAAAAAAACTGGATAAACAACCTTGAGAAAATGTGTCAGTTTGTGCAGTTTTAAACCCCTTAATGCAAATGCCTCCACATTTTCATATCAGAGATCAGAGATTTCCCTACACAATGATCACCGAAGCCTATTATCCATCATCCACCATAGTTGTGAGGACTACTAATTGATAAAACTCTTTCAAATTACAGCTCCTAGAGCAAGAAAAAAACATCACCTATATACAACATGAATGGGATACTGTGAAAATGGGTCTTTCGGAGAACAAGTGCTTTCAGAAAATATACATACATATGGATATACCTATACATGTGTGTGTACATATATATGCAGGAAATATACATACTGTGCATGTGTATGTAGTGTGTGTGTGTGTGTGTGTGTGTGTGTGTGTGTGTGTGTGTACACAGGAAACAAAGTTAAGGGACTCTGGAAAAGTAAAATAAAAAATAAAAAAATAAGAAATAGAATGAGAGGAAATCAGTGTAAAAGTGTAGATATCCTATTAATAATAGTTTAATTAGAAAGTGACAGAATAGGGACTCCTGGATGGCTCAGTTGGTTAAGTGTCTGCCTCTTGATTTTGGCTCAGGTCAGGTTGTGGGATTGAGCCCCACACCAGGCTCTGTGCTGAGCATTGAGCCTGCTTGAGATTCTCTCTCTTTCCCTCAGCTCCTCCCTCTCTCCTGCTTGCATGTGCTCTCTCTTTCTTTCTCTAAAAATAAATAAATAAATAAACAAACAAACAAACAAAATAACAGAATAATAATGGGGAGGACATTACAAAACATGTAATAAAAGATGATTTAACAGGAAAGAGTTGCACAAATATTAAGGACAAAATGATCATTGATATGCAACTTAACTAATAAAAATAATACATATAAGATACAGAACTGTGAAAACTTACAACACCAAAAATATAAAGATGACCCTAATCCTTCTCAAAGTTATTCAACAAGATCACTTATGAAGGTCTGAGAAACTATCCAGCACCAGAATTCTCATCAGCAAACTAGATGATAGGCATCAATGGACAAACAAATCCTTATGCAATTCTGAGGAATAATACTGATTTTTTGTCATAAGAAGCAAAACTCAAAATCCTAGTTGTTTAAGGCTGTGCTCACAAATATAAATTACTTAACAAAGAAAGAAATGCTTACAACCAACAGTTATGGTTGGATAGTTGTTGGACTGGGTTCATTTAAAGACTTTTACACTCAGGTCAGAGACCTGAGCTGGGTTATCTAGGAGAGCAAGGAAATGGTCATGAATCTCTCTCTCTTCATCTTAACAGGACTAGTTTGGGCTTCCTTGCAGTATGGAGTTCTCAGGATAGAGCAACATTTTCAGAGGCCCAGAGAGAAGCATCTCAGACTTCTTATGGCTTAGACTTGGAGGTCCAGTAAGTCACAGCTGCCTATTTTATTGGTCAAGGAAGTCAGTAAGGCCTTCCCAGAAAGGGGGATAAGTCAGACTTTACCACACAGTGAGAGGAGTGTCATAGCCATATTCAATATAACATAGCATGTTACCCATGTCACCTTTCTGTTCTCATCCTAGTCCCTCTGCATAAATAATACAAGAATAAAATTTCAATAAGTTAAATTTATACTAATTGTTAATCGAGGCCAATATTTCATTGGCACATAACATTGTTGCTAAAATTTGAAATGTTTCTTATTGATTGGTAAAATAGATGTCATCATGAGCCCAGATTGTCCTCCTATTGCTCTAGTCACCCAAATCCGACATCACCCTGAATCGTTCCAAGATCAAGCAACTAAAGCACTCATTTGGCTCATTACAGAGCAGCTGAACACGCCCAGTTATGGACAACTTATGTTATGATTCATTGCCCATACCAGTAGTCTCAAAAGGCATATTCCAAGGGCACTGTGATTGTCTTTCTGCAGGGACCTCAAAGTTTGGACCACGTCCCACTTAGATGTCAGTCTGGCTTTTAGTCCCAGGAAAGCACCAATAATTTGTCCTGGAGAAACTCAGGCCCCAGGCTTTCCAACCAGTTCATGTCCATGACAGCTCCCATTTCCAAGCCAAGTAACACTCAGCCCTTAACAAATAGTTTAAATCCACTATTTTTGTTTCGAGTTTTTATTTAAATTAGTTAACATAGAGTGTAATATTGGTTTGAGGAAAAGCATTTAGTGATTTATCACTTACCACTAGCACTCTGTTCATCATAACAAATGTTCTCCTTAATTCTCATAACTCATTTAGCCCATCTACTCTCACCTCCCCTCCATCAACCCTCAGTTTGTTCTGTATAGTTAGAAGTCTCCTATGGTTTACCTCCCTTTCTTTTTCTTCCAGTTCCCATATGTTCATCTGTTTTGTTTCTTAAATTCCACATATGAATTAACAGGACTAGTTTGGGCTTCCTTGCAGTATGGAGTATTATTCTTTTTCTGACTTATTTAGCTTAGCATAATACTCTCTAGCTCCATGTACATTATTGCAATTGGCAAGATTTCATTCTTTTTGAAAGGCTGAGTAATATTCCATTGTGTATATATATATATGTATATATACGCACATCTTTATTTATACATATATATACCACATCTTTATTTATTCATAAGTCAATAGATATTTGGGCTTTTTCCAGGATTTAGCTATTGTTGATAATGCGGCTATAAACATCAAGGTGCATGCATGTGTTTCTTCAAATCAGTACTGTTGTATCCTTTGGGTACTACCTTGTGGTGCAATTGCTGGAACATAAGGTATTTCTATTTTTACTGTTTTAGGAACCTCCATACTGTTTTCTGGAGTGTACCAATTTGCATTCCCAGCAACAGTGTAAATGGGTTCCCCTTTCTCCGCATCCTTACCAACATCTGTTGTTTTTCTGTGTTGTTAAGTGTAACACTTAACATTCTGACAAGTATAAGGTGGTATCTTGTTGTGTTTTTGATTTCTATTTCCCTGATGATGAGCAATGTTGAGCGTCTTTCCATCTGTCTGTTGTACATCTCTGTCTTTGGAAAAATGTCTATTCATGTCTTCTCCCCATTTCCTAACTGGATTATTTGATTTTTGAGTGTTGAATTTGATAAATTCTTTATATATTTTGGATATTAACCCTTTAGCAAATATATATTGATATCAAAAATATCAAAAATATATTTTGGATATTAACCCTTTTGCAAATATCTTCTTTGGTTCCTTAGCTTGTCTTTTAGTTTTATTGATTGTTTCCTTCTCTGTGAGGAAGATTTTTATCTTGATGAAGTCCCAAGAGTTTACTTTTGCTTTTGCTTCCCTTGTTCTGGAGACAGGTCTAGTAAGAAGTTTCTATGGCTGAGGTCAAAGAGTTTGCTGCTTGTGTTTTCTTCTAGGATTTTGATGGCTTCCTGTCTCACATTTAGGCCTTTTATCCATTTTGAATTTATCTTTGTGTATGGTGTAAGAAAATGGTGCACTTTCATTCTTTTGCATATTGCTGCAGAGTTTTACCAACATCATTTGTTGAAGAGACTGTCTTTTTCCCATTGGATATTCTTTCCTTCATTGTCAAAGATTGGCTGGTTGACCATAGTTGTGGGGCCATTTCTGGGTTTTCTATTCTGTTTCATTGATTTTGTGTCTGTTTTTGTGCCAGTATCATAATCATACTGTCTTGATGACTACAGCTTTGTAATACAGCTTGCAGTCTGGAATTGTAACTTCAGTTTTGCTTTTCTCTTTCAAGTTTGCTTTGGCTCTTCAGGATCTTTTGTGGTTCCATGCAAATTTTGGGATGGGTTGTTCTGGCCCTGTGAAAAATGCTGTTGGTATTTTGATAGGGATTGTATTAAATGTGCAGATTGCTTTGGGTAGTATAGACATTTTAACAATATTTGTTCTTAGAATCAATGAGCCTGGAATGTTTTTCTGCTTCTTTGAGTCATCTTCATTTTCTTTCATAAGTGTTCTATAGTTTTCAAGGTTCAGGTCTTTTAACTCTTTGGTATGGTTTATTCCTAGGTATTTTATGATTTTTAGTGCAATTGTAAGTGGGATTGATTTCATTATTTCTCTTTCTGCTGCTTCATTATCGGTGCCTAGAAATGCAACAGACTTCTGTGTGTGTATTTTATATCCTGTGACTTTGCTGAATTTATGTATCAATTCCTGCACTTTTTTTTTTTTTTTTGGTGGAGTCTTTCAGGTTTTCTACATAGAGTATCATGTTGCCTGTAAAATAATGAGAATTTGACTTCTTCATTGTCAGTTTGGATGTCTTTAATTTCTTTTTGTTTTCTGATTGTTGAGGCTTTTCAGTACTCTGATAAAGAACAATGGTGGCTGTGGATATCCTTTCCTTATTTCTGATTGTACAGAAAAAGCTCTCATTTATTCCCCATTGAGGATGATACTAGCTTTTTTATATGGCCTTTATGATGTTGAGATATGTTTCTCTATCCCTATTTTGTTGAAGGTTTTTATCAAGAAAGGATTCTGTATTTTGTCAAAAATCTTTCTATATCTACTGAGAGAATCATATGGTTCTCATCTTTTCTTTCACACTGATTTGCAAATATTGAACTAATCCTCCAAACCAGAAATAAATCCCATTTGATGATGGTAAATAATTCCTTTAATGCACGGTTAGGTTTGATTTGCTATTATCTTGTTGAGAATATTTGCATTCATGTTAATCAGGGATATTGGTCTGTAGGTGGGGGTCATTGTTGGTTTAGAAATCAAGGTAATACTGGCCTCATGGATTGAATTTGGAAGTTTTCCTTCCATTTCTACTTTTTGGAACAGTTTGAGAAGAATAGGTATTAGCTCTTTAAATCTTTGGCAAAATTCCCCTGGGAAGTAATCTGGTTCTGAACTTCTGTTTGTGGGAGAATTTTGATTACTGATTTAATTTCTTTGGTGGTAATAGGTCTGTTCAAATTCTCTATATCTTTCTGTTTCAGCTTTGGTAGTTTGTATGCTTCTAGGAATTTATCTGTTTCATACCGATTGCCCAATTTGTTGGCAGATAATATTTCATAATGATTTCTTATAAATGTTTGTATTTCTGAGGTGTTGATTTTAATCTCCTCTTCTGTTTGTTTGTTTTTGTATCACTTATATCTGTTCTAATTTTTATTATCTCATATTTCCTGCTGGCTTTATGTTTTATTTGCTCTTCCTTTTCTCGCCCCTTTATATGTAAGGTTATTTTCTGTATTTGAGATTTTTCTGGCTTCTTGAGGTAGGTCTGCTTTGTCATATACTTCCCTCTAATGGCTACTTTTGCTGCATCCCAATGGTTTTGGACTGTAGTGATTTCATTTTCATTTCTTTCCATGTATTAAAAAGATTTCTTGTTTAATTTTGTGGTTAGCCCATTCATTCTTTAGTAGGATATTCTTTAACCTCAATGTATTTGTGGTCTTTCCACGTTTTTACTTCTCAGTGGCTTCAAGTTTATTGACATTGTGGTCTGAAAATATGCAAGGTATGAACTCAATCCTTCTGCAATAGCTGAGGACTGATTTGTGACCCAGTATGTGATCTGTTTTGGAGAATGTTGCGTGTGCATTTGAAAAGAATGTGTATTCTGCTGCTTTAGGGTGAAATGTTCTGAATATATCTGTTAAATTCATCTGGCCCAGTGTATCATTCAAAGCCATTGTTTCCTCATTTGTTTTCAGCTTAGATGATCTGTCCATTGTTACTGGGGGAGCGTTAAATTACTCTACTATTATTGTATTTTTATCAATGAGTTTTATGTTTGTGATTAATTGATTTATATATTTGGGTATCCCTCATATTGGGGGCATAAATATTTACAGTTCTCAGATTTTTTTTTCAAATAGTTTATTGTCAAGTTGGCTTCCATATAACACCCAGTGCTCATCCCCACAAGTGCCCCCGTCCATGCCCATCTCCTCCCTCCCCCTCCCCCACAACCATCAGTCCTTAGTTTGTTCTCAACATTCAAGAGTCTCTCATGGTTTGCCTCTCTCCCTTTCCCCCACCATTTACCCCCTTCTTCTCTCCCATGGTCCTCCATTAAGTTCTTCCTAATCCTCCTATGTGTGCAAACATATGATATTTTTCCTTCTCTGCCTGACTTATTTCGCTCAGCATAACACCCTCAAGGTCCACCCATGTTGCTACACAAGGCCAGATTTCATTGTTTCTCATTGCCATGTAGTATTCCATCATATAGGTAAACCACATCTTCTTGATCCATTGGTGGACGCTTAGGCTCTTTCCATGTTTTGGCTATGGTTGAGAGTGCTGCTATGAACATTGGGGTACATGTGCTCCTATGTATCAACACTCCTATGTCCCTTGGGTAAATTCCTAGCAGTGCTATTGCTGTGTCATAGTGGAGTTCTATTGTTAACTTTTTGAGGAACCTCCACACTGCTTTCCAGAGGGGCTGCACCCGTTTACATTCCCACCAACAGTGTAGGAGGGTGCCCGTTTCTCCACATCCTCGCCAGCATCTAGAGTTCTCTGATTGGCTCATTTTAGCCACTCTGACTGGCGTGAGGTGGTATCTCAGTGTGGTTTTGATTTGTATTTCCCTGATGAGGAGGGATGCTGAGCATCATTTCATGGGTCTGTTGGCCATCTGGATGTCCTGTTCACTTCCTGAACAGAAGTGTCTGTTCATATCTTCTGCCCATTTCTTTACTGGGTACTTTGTTTTTCGGGTGTGGAGTTTGGTGAGTTCCTTATAGATTTTGGATATTAACCCTTTATCTGATATGTCATTTGCAACTATGTTCTCCCATTCTGTTGGTAGCCTATTAATTTTCTGGGTTGTTTCCTTTGCCATGCAGAAGCTTTTAGTCTTGATGAAGTCCCAATGGTTAATTTTTGCTCTTGTTTCCCTTGCTTTTGGGTATGTGTCAAGTAAGAAGTTGCTGCGGTGGAGGTCAAGGAGGTTGTTTCCTGCTTTCTCCTCTAGGGTTTTGATGGTTTCCTGTCTCACGTTCAGGTCCTTTATCCATTTGAGTTTATTTTGATGTATGGTGTGAGAAATTGATCTAGTTTCAATCTACTGCATGTTGCTGCCCAATTCTCCCAACACCATCAGTTAAAGAGGCTGTCTTTTCTCCATTGGATATTCTTTCCTGCTTTATCAAAGATTAGTTGGCTGTATACCTTTGGGTCCGGCTCTGAGTTCTCGATTCTGTTCCATTGGTCTATGTGTCTGTTTTTGTACCAATACCATATTGTCTTGATGACAGCTTTGTAGTAGAAGCTAAAGTCTGGGATGGTGATCCCTCCCGTTTTGGTTTTATTTTTCAGGATTATTTTGGCTATTCGGGGTCTTTTGTGGTGCCATACAAATTTTAGGATAGTTGTTCTAGTTTTGAGAAGTATGCTGGTGCAATTTTGATGGGGATTGCATTGAATGCGTAGATTGCTTTGGGTAGTAATGACATTTTAACTATATTTATTCTTCCAATCCATGAACATGGAATGTTTTTCCATTTCTTTGTGTCTTCTTCAATTTCTTTCGTAAGTTTCCTATAGTTTTCATCATACAGATCTCTTGTATCCTTGGTTAGGTTTATTCCGAGGTATTTTATGGTTTTTTGTGCAATTGTGAATGGGATCCGTTTCTTGATTTCTCTTTCTGTTGCTTCATTGTTGGTGTATAAAAATGCAACCGATTTCTGTACGTTGATTTTGTACCCTGCAACTTGGCTGAATTCTTGGATCAGTTCTAGTAGGCTTCTGGTGGAGTCTGTCAGGTTTTCGATGTAGAGTATCATGTCACGTGCGAAGAGTGAAAGTTTGACTTCCTCTTTGCCAATTCTGATGCCTTTGATTTCCTTTTGTTGTCTGATGGCTGATGCTAGGACTTCCAGCACTGTGTTAAACAGCAGTGGTGACAGTGGACATCCCTGTCATGCTCCTGATCTCAACGGGAAAGCTCTCAGTTTTTCCCCATTGAGGATGATGTTAGCTGAAGGCTTCTCATAGATGACTTTGATGATGTTTAAGTAGGATCCTCCTATCCCAACTTTCTCTAGAGTCTTTATTAAGAAGGGATGCTATATTTTGTCAAATGCTTTTTGCATCTATCCAGATAGATCCATTTGACAGGATCATATGGTTTTTATCTTTTCCTTTGTTGATGTGATGTATCACATTGATTGATTTGTGAATGTTGAACCATCCCTGTAACTCAGGAATGAATCCCAGTTGATCTTGGTGGATAATTCTTCTTATGTGCTGCTGGATTCGATTTGCAAGGATCTTGTTGAGAATTTTTGAATCCGTATTCATCAAGGATATTGGCCTGTATTTGTCTTTTTTTTTGCTGGATCTGGATCTCTGTCTGGCTTAGGAATCAGAGTGATGCTGGCTTCATTAAATGAGTCCAGGAATTTTCCTTCGATTTCTATTTTTTGGAATAGATTGAGAAGAATTGGTATTAATTCTATTTTAGATGTCTGGTAGAATTCCCCAGGGAATCCATCAGGTCCACGGCTCTTATTTGTTGGGAGATTTTTGATCACTGATTCGATTTCTTCACTAGTTATGGGTCTGTTCAGATTTTCTATCTCTTCTCGTGTGAATTTTGGTAGTGAGTGTTTAGGAATTTTTCCATTTCCTCTAGGTTGTCCAATTTGTTGGCATATAATTTTTCATAGTATTCCCTGATAATTGCTTGTATTTCTGAGAGTTTGGTTGTAATATGTCCATTTTCATTCATAATTTTGTCTATTTAGGTGCTCTCTCTTTTCTTTTTGAGAAGCCTGGTGAAATGTTTGTCAATTTTGTTTACTTTTTCAAAAAACCAACTCTTGGTTTCATTGATCTGTTCAATTGTTTCTTTGGTCTCTATGGTGTTTATTTCTGCTCTGATTTTTACTATTTTCTTCTTCTACTGGATTGGGGGCGTTCTTGTTGCTCTGCCTCTAGTTCCTTTAGGTGAGGTGTTAGATTTTGGACTTGCGCTTTTTCTCTTCTTTTGAAATGGGCCTGGAGAGCAATGTACTTTCCTCTTAGGACTGCCTTTGCCCCATCCCATAGATTTTGGATTGTTGTGCTTTCATTTTCATTTGTTTCCATATATTTTTAAATTTCATCTCTAATTGCTTGTTTGGCCCATTCATTCTTTAGTAGAGTGTTCTTTAACCTCCATGTTTTTGGAGGTTTTCCAGACTTCTTCCTGTAATTGATTTCAAGTTTCAAAGCATTTTGATCTGACAGTGTGCATGGTATGATCTCTATTCTTTTATATTTATTGAGGGCTGCTGTATGTCCCAGTATGTGATCTGTCTTGGAGAATGTGCCATGCGCACTTGAGAAGAAAGTAAATTCCCTGGCCTCAGGATGTAAAGTTCTAAATATATCCATCAGGTCCATCTGGTCCAATGTGTCTTTCAAGTCCATTATTTCTTTAGTGATTTTCTGTCTGGTTGACCTATCCATTGCTGTAAGCGGAGTATTAAAGTCCCTTGCTATTAGCACATTCTTATCTATAAGTTGTTTCTGTTTGTGATTAATTGTTTTAGATATTTAGGTGCTCCTACATTCGGTGCATAGACATTTATGATTGTTAGTTCTTCCTGATGGATGGACCCTGTAATTATTATGTAGTGCCCTTCTTCATCTCTTGTGATTGTCTTTAATTTAAAGTCCAGTTTTGTCTGATAGAAGTATCGCTACTCTGGCTTTCTTTTGACTTCCTATAGCATGATATATATTTCTCCATCCCCTTACTTTTAATCTGAAGGTATCTTCCCGTCTAAAATGAGTTTCGTGTAGACAGCATATAGATGGATGTTGGTTTTTTATCCATTCTGCTACCCTATGTCTTTTTATTGGAGCATTCAGCTCATTTACATTCAGTGTTATTATTTAAATATGGGGGTTTAGAGTCTTTGTGTCCTTTGTAGGGTTCATGTTTGTGTTGGTGTCTCTGGTATCTTTGTTCCTTGCAACCTTTCCTTCAGAGCGTCCCCCTTAGGATTTCTTGTAGGTCTGGCTTAATGGTGACAAATTCTTTCAATTTCTGTTTATTTGGAAAGGTTTTTATCTCTCCTTCTATTTTGAATGACAGGCTTGCTGGATAGAGGATTCTTGGCTGCATATTTTTCTGTTTATCACTTTGAAGATCTCCCTCCTTTTCTTTCTGGCCTGCCAGGTTTCAGTAGATTGGTCTGTCATCACTCTGATAGGATTCCCTTTGTATGTTAGGGCCCTTTTCTCTCTAGCTGCTTTCAAAATTCTCTCTTTGTCCTTGTATTTTGCCATTTATACTATGATATGCTGTACCGAAGATCGATTCAAATTACATCTGAGGGGAGTCCTCTGAGCCTCTTGTATTTCAACGTTTACTTCATTTCCCAGTTTGGGGAAGTTCTCTGCTATAATTTGTTCCAGGACTCCTTCAGCACCTTTCTCTCTCTCTTCGTCTTCTGGGATTACTATGATATGGATATTGTCGCGTTTGACTGTACTGCTGAGCTCTCGAACTCTTCTTTCATTTTCCTGGATCATTTTGTCTCCTTTTTTCTCAGTTTCCTCTTTTTCTATAATGGTGTCTTCTAAATCACTTATTCTCCATTCTGCCTCTTCAACCCATGCATTGGAGGCCTCCTAATTTATAATGTATCTCATTTATCTCTTTTTTTAATTCATCATGCCTATTCTTATTCTCCATCTTGTCTGTAGCCGTAGTTTCTTTGATGTCCCCTATGCTTTTTCAAGCCCAGCTACTAATTTTATGAGTATTATTCTAAAATCTTGTTCAGTTACACTGCTTATATCTGTTTTGAGCAGTTCATTAGCTGTCAGTTCTTCTTGGAATTTCTTTGGGGGAGAGCTCTTTATTTCATCATTTTAATTAGCTTTCTGGCTTTTATTAGTTTTAAAGTATTGTTATATTGTCTGCATCTGTGAGTGCTGCTGTATCCAAGAAGGCCCTTTGACTGTCCAAGGCCTATTCTTTCAGAGAGTTGTTTGGTTTGTTTTTTTTGAATGGTATCTCTTGGTCTCTCTTATTGAGACCCTGGCTATTTTATTTTTCTACTCGTAATGATATTTGGGAATCTCCACCATGTGTACTTTGACTGGTTTCTTGAGGTAGCCCTGGAGAAGAAAGCAAACAGACAAACACACAGGGAGCAGAGGCACACAAACTCAAAGACAAATCCAACTAACCTGCAAACTGAGAAGGAAAACGAAAAAGTTATGAGAAAAGACCGAGGAGGGAAGGCGAATAATAGAAAATTAAAAAATACATAGAAAGGTCAAAAAGAAGAAAAGAAACGGAAAAAAGGAGAAAACTGATGGACAAAGAATGGGTTAAAGCATATAACTGGATTTCCCAGATACAATTAAATAGCCGTGTGTATGCAGTGCTGGTTGAAGAGCATAGATAAAGAGAGAGAAGACAGGGTGTGGATGAGGCACAATTGGAAATAGAATGAACAGGCAGAAGGGATAAGAAGCTTTTTTCAAAGAGCTAAAGGGTGGAATATGGTTGGATAGATGAGAGAAGGATGCTGGTGTTATCCAGAGAAACTATATGGTCTAATTACTCCTGAGAGACAGAGATGAAAATGTCGGTAGGTGTAGAATTTACATCTACAGAATGGACTAAATGTGACTGTTTAAGCAAGTCAGTGACCAGAGTTAATCAGGTCAGTGTTCCAGAGAAAAAAAAAAGAAAGAAAATTTTAAAAAATTAAAAAAAAATTTTTTAATTAAAAAAAATTTTTAAAAAAGGCGGGGGAGGGCAGCTCTCAAGCAGGGATGGGCGTGATGTGATCCAGTGCGTCAGGAGGGAGTTCTGCCTTGGTGGTTGTGGGGAGATGAGTGGCGGCGCTCCAAACCCTTCTTGAACCACGCGCTGCACCTCGCTTTTTTGGGTGTGTAAACTCCCTGTGCTGGGGGCACAGTCAAAGTGGGTTGTACTCTTTAACCCAAGCCAGGCTTAGTTTCCAAATCCCAGTCCCCGCGCCCCACTGGAATTGCCTTAGACACAACCTCGCAGGCGATCCCCTCAGGGCAATCCCAAGCCTCTTGCCTAGCCCTGGGGGTGGAGCCAGAATCACTGCTCCCTTCTCATCTGGATCCGGTTGGCGAGCATGGGTAGGGGGTCTGCTGCTGGGCTCGCCGGGCCCACTGGAGAGAGAGAGAAACCAGGTCTCTCTGTGTCTCATCACCTGAAACACGAACTTGCAGGCAAATCTCCCAGTTTTTAAGATCTTCGCCTTCCCTTTAGAGTTCCAGCCAGCCAGGAGCACGGAAGCCTGGTACGCATGCGCACTACTCCTCCAGGAGTCGGGCCAGCGAAGAGCACAATGGCGCGGATTTGCGCAGCTTATCTAAGGATCTAGCCAGCCAGGAGCACCAAGAAGTGCTCAGTGCGCAGCCCCTCTGGGATGAGTTGGCTCACGGGGACCTGGCGCGCAGGAATTTAGCGCGCATGGTCCTTCTGTGCCCCGAGCAGAGGTTTTTCTGTTTCCCAGCGACAGGGACCATGTCTTGAGCGGTTTCAGACTCTCTATTTTTCCCCTCTCACTCCCACAGAGGGGAATTGCCCCTGTCTCTGGAGTCTCCGATCCCTTCCCAATTTTATCTTCCCCAGTTCACACTCATGTTAGAAGGCTTTCTCAGTGGATTCTGTGTCCTTTTTCCCCCGATCTCTTGGGTTCTGTAAGGCTTCC
Organism: Proteles cristata cristata; assembly: GCA_017311185.1. Lineage (NCBI taxonomy): Eukaryota > Metazoa > Chordata > Mammalia > Carnivora > Hyaenidae > Proteles > Proteles cristata. The sequence continues at coordinate 153,788 of JAESUZ010002634.1, forward strand.
TATGGCTTCAGATCTCTTCTATGTGATGTATGGGCGCAAGTGCAATGTATGGAGCTCCCTACTTCTCCGCCATCTTGCCCCCTCCTACAGTTGTTAGATCTTGTTGGATAGAACCTTTTATCATGATACAGCACCCTTCTTCATCTCTTATTACAGTCTTTGGTTGGTTAATTAATTAGCTAATTAATTAAAGTAGGCCCCATGTCCAGAGTGGAGCCCACTTTGAGGCTTGAATTCATTACACTGAGATCAAGACCTGAACTGAGATCAAGAGTTGGATGCTTAACTGACTGAGCCATCTACCTCTTCTTCTATTTTGTCTAGGTCTCTGCCTTCTCTGTGTTAGGAAAGTCTGTTATGCAAATAATGGCTATATTAAGAAGAGGTCATATACTGTCCAGGGCATGTCAGGAACTGTTTCTGGTATATGCTGTGTGTGCCCTGCTGTTTTGTTTTGCCTGCCCCCTCTCTTAGGTTTGTCCTCTGCAGAATTTCTCCTTGCCTGCTGTGGGAATTGCTTGTATCTTGTCCACTGTGCAGCAAGACTTAACAAGATGTGTTTTGGTCTGCTTGTAAAGGAACTAGATCCGATTTCCCCTAGAGCTGAAGCTTTTCAGCACGCTATGGTCAGTAGCATTTGGACCAGCTGATGTTCTGCCTTTCAGGCACACTTGCCCTAGTGAAAAACCACCTGCAGAATGTAGGGGGCGGGTCTTGGTGTAAGAACTTCAAGTCTAGAGTGTGTGTGTGGAGGAGGGGGGAGCGGGTGCTGCTCACTGTAGTCCATCTGTGCTGCTGGTTGGGGGAAATGGCATTAGCCAGCTGTCTCATCCCCAGACAGGAGACTTTGAGCTGTCGCTGTCCAGGAATCCCTCACAGAGGAGTGAACAGTCTCTCCTGTGTGTCCCAGTCATCCCTCAGATTCCTACCTTCACCCTGTCTGTGTCCAATCCATCTGCCCACCCACCAGTGCATTGCTCCTGTGTTTGATCTCAGTTGCACTGAGAGGGTGTTCCAAACCTCCAAATTTTAGGGACCTGGTGTAGCACAGACCCACATTGATCCACTAAGGGATGATGTCACCGTGCTTTGGCTGGTAGTGGTTTGTCCCAGAACGGAAGTTGCACAAATGTGCAGGGGCTTGAAGTTTATGGTAAAGCAAAAAGCTGGTGTCTACATTAGCTGATTTATGGAGCTTCCTCTCCTGCTATGCTAATGAACTAATGAACAGAGCACCTCAGTGGCTCCTACCATGTATTTTGTCCCTGGACAGACAGTGCCAAGTCTCCTAAATGCACTCCAGGAAGGAGACCTGTCTTTCTCCATGTGACCCATGGGATCCTGAGATAACACTGTTCATTTCCTGGCTTCTGCCCTCCTTCTCTACAGGAACACCTCTTTGCTCACCACGCTCCAACCTGGTGATGGTGCAGACTTCTAAAACTTGAGACTTTGAGCTTTGCTGCTTGTAAAACTTGCAATTTTCAGTCTCTTTTCTTTTCCCTGTCAATGGTTGGGGAGGTTTTTCTTGGGGAGTTCTCTGCACACTGCCTCTCTCTCTCTCTCTTTGTCTCTCTCTCTCCTCCCCCTGATCAGGGCCCCCTCCCCTCTGCAACATTGTCAATTCTCTTTTCTCCCTCAAATCATATCTTTGCCTCACTTACCTTCCACAATGTAGCCTCTTTTCTCCTTTCTCCTCTGCAGTTTGTTCTCAGTCCTCAGATTGATTTCCTGGGTGCTCAGGATGGTTTTATCTTTATCTGGCTGTGTTCATGGTATGAAACAAGCATAATGTCCTCCTACTCCACCATCTTAACTTAAGAATGAGAATAGTTTACATCTTGATTGAAGTTCTGACATGTAGGAAACAAATGGTTCATACAGTATGACTGCCACTAGTGACTATTGCTCCCCTGGGGTTAATCCCACATAATTCCTTGACAAAATTTGAGAGATCACAGGAGAGGTAGGGAGAAGAAGTGAAAAAGCAGTACCAAGGGCTGTTACAGGCACTGCCTCCTATAGATCCACCAGTGGAGTGGCACTTCTGTTGCAAAAGAAAGGACTTAAGGGAAAAGACTGTTTCCATGTGTCCATCTGGGTTTCAGAAGAGTCTTAGATTGTGGTTTCTTCTTTTAGTATTCCTATAGAATTTTGTCACATTTCAACATATTGGGTAAAACTATCAAAATTCCTATCCTTAATGGACATTACCAAATTTTAATTTTACCATTAAAAGGAGCAAAAGGAGCAATTAATATTTCCAGAGCATTTACACTATGCAGGGCACTGTTATAAATTTACATTAAATGATAAGAATACTATAATTTTATCTTATCATTTACAGTTGAGGTAATTGAGGCACAAAGATATGACTTAAAAGATAAATGGCAGAGTTGGGATTAAATATAAGCAGACTGATAACAGAATCTAGTCTCTTAAATGCTATGCTATGCTGCTTCTGCAGGGTTAGATTTTATTAAATTAAATATGGCACTGTAATAAACTACCTTCATGACTTTTTCAATAATAGAGATATTGAACACTGAAAAAAAAAATCACAGACTGGGTTGAACATTTTGAATGTAATTGCTGTGAAGTTAAGCAGAGGGAAAGATGATTCAGCACCATGAACATCATCATTGATGTTAAAAATTCTGTACTTTTTGAGACCACGAGTAATCTAGTAATTTTCAATTTAATGAGGAAGTTATTGGAAGAGTTCCATATAGTGCTTTATGTCAAATAATTGCACAAAGACACCATTATTAACTACTCTTAACTCTGTCTTATACACACATACATACAATTCGATAAACTTACATCAACTTATAAAATATGTTTTACTAAAAATTTGTTCTATATTTTTTGTTACTTAGAAAATACAATTTATTATGTTAAGGTAGACTGATTAAAATATATATTTATCACATATAATTTAGAATTTAAAATCTTATTTGTAAATTTATATATATATCATATATATATCATATACTTACTAATATTACTGTAGTGATTGTTAAATAACATATTAACCTTTTTATTAAGAAAAATATTAATGGGTGGGAGTTGATATCTGATATTGAGCATGTTATTACTTCTGAAAATATGGAGACAGAACTAAAAATGATGAAATATAAGGAAAAAAACAACAAAAAAAGAATCACAAATCTGATAAAACAGAATAATATCAAACTCCAAGAAATTTAGGAAATTAGGAAATAGAATATAGTTATTACAACATTTATGAATATATTAGATTCACAAAAAAGAACCAATTGCAATTTAGGAATAAAAAAGGAACAGAGTGCTCTGCAATTATAAATAAGGCAGTCACAATAGTAGTGTGGTAAATAAACAAAATTTTAGTATTATTAAATAATAGATTACTGAGCTGGAAGATCAAAGATCTTCTCCACAATGCTGGGTGAGACAAGCAAAAAGACTAAAAGTTAATGAGTAAAAAGTTAGGTGCATTGAAAATAGAATGTGGTGACAATATTCCCACTATAGAATTTCTAGAAACTAATAACAGACCACTGAAGGGAGGAAATAATAAAAGCAATAAGAGAAAAAATTCTATTCAAATTTTTGGATGAAATACTGTCCAAGAGAAATAAATATATAAAAATTATATCCAGAAACATCTGTTAAAATGTTAGAATCCCTGGAGCAAAAGAAAAAAAAAGAAAAGTTTCAGGGAATGCCCTAAAAGTTCCCAAATAAATGTTCTTTTTACACCAGTAATTTTATGTCTAACAAAGTGATCATTAAATACCGCAAAGACATGGGGTGCCTGGGTGGCTTAGTCGGTTAAGCGTCCGACTTTCACTCAGTCATGATCTCGCGGTTCGTGGGTTCGAGCCCCGCGTCGGGCTCTGTGCTGACTGCCAGCTTGGAGCCTGGAGCCTGTTTCAGTCTGTGACTCCCTCTCTCTCTGACCCTCCCCTGCTCGCACTGTCTCTCTCTCTCCTAGAAATAATAAAAAAAAAAAAAAAAAGGAAAAATAAATAAATAAATAAATAAATACCACAAAGACAAAATAAAAACCATTTAATGAATTAAAAAACTGAAAATATTTAGTATTAAAGAACAAATTCTATATTTTAAAAGAAGCATTTGTAGGTATAATTATTATCACACACACTCATATATGCACACATGTACAACCAGTATGAGAAAAGACATCAGTAAAGTATATAAAGAGTTGTGATTATTGAAGTAGTTGTGAAGTTTAATATAGTTAAGGACTTATTTCTAGGAAGAAGGTATAATAGCAAATAAAATTGATGAAATCTAGGAATTTAAATTCTAGATAAAAGGAACAAGATATTCTGACCTGCTATACGTTCTATCTCATTTAAAATGAAGATGCTATTGATACTGCATTCTTATCATAATAAAAAATAGTTTTACTATAGCTACTGCACATTTAAGGTTGTCTACTAAATAAAAGAGATAGGAGTAATGCTAAAATAAAACACACACACACACACACACACACACAAGAAAAAGTCGGTAAATATGAGAGAAGAAAGAAGAAAAAGGTAATAAAGAATAAACAACAATAACAACAAAAAAACTCAACATGATAGTGTTATTAGAAAAAATAGTATTTATTAAATTGGAATGGAATAAATTTTCCTTATAAGGTAGTTTGGGCAGACAAAGTAAAATGTAAAATATACCAAATGAAGAGTGATATCAGTAAGGTGGCCAGAAAAGACATGTCTCACATGTATCCCCTGTTCAACAATAATTTGGTATCATCCATGGTCAAAGTGCCTTTGTGGGTGCTTTGGGATCTAGGTAGGAGATTATAAACCTCCAGTATAGTCTAGGACCAAGGACAGTCAATTTGAGAAAGCAGGTTCACACTCTGGCAGCTGACTCACCTACCTGGTCATAGCTATATATTTTGTAACAATTCCATACCCCTAAAAACATGGCTATATCCCACCTTGGCTTTGGGTGCTTCACCAGCGTCATACACCAATGGACTTGAGAGGAGTCATTGAGGAACAGGCATATAGAATCTGGGCTTGGCTGTGAACCCTGAAGTTGCCTATGAAATGGCTCCAGCCCACTTTGCTGAGGGACCCCTGGAGGTAAGCCTGCCAAACTTGGTTAGACTATAGATTCTGAAAGGCCTCTATAACTGAACTCCAGATCATGCTACCCACCATCAGTAAAGCAACCTACCGGAATAGGGACCCAGCAGGAGACAGTTCTATCTTTGCCCACCAGTGATCCTGAAAAGGCTCTATGTTTGGCTCTAGCTCCTCCAGCCATAGTTAGGGAACAGTCTAGCCCACCCAGGGACCTGGTGGGAGACACACCCATTTATATTTCCAGAGTCAGATCTGCAGACCTCAGTCTTGACTATGGAGCCTGAAACAGACCTCAAATTCAGTTCTACCACCTCTCAGCCACAATCCAGGATCAGTCTTGTCCACCTGGAAAATCAGTGACCAGGCAGGAGACCTTCCAGGTACCTGATGGGAGTTAAACCTGTCCATGCATGTGGTGCTAGGCAGGCTAACTAAAAACCCAACAATGGACTGGGCTTCCCTACTAAACAAGGTACTAGAGCTATTCCTATTTTCCAGGGAGCAGAGAGGATGCACACCTACCAGTACCCATGGTTAGCAAGTGTACCAACTATGGACCCACTGCAGACCCAGAGATAGCTTCAATGAATGGATAAGGAAGATGTGATATATATGCATAATGAAATAATACTCAGGCATAAAAAAGAATGAAGTCTTCCCTTTTGTAAGGACATGGGTGGATCTAGAGAGTATTTTGATAAGTGAAATAAGTCAGTAAAAGAAAGACAAATACCATATGATTTACTTATCTGTGGAATTTAAGAAACAAAACAAATAAGCAAAGGGAAATAAAAAGAGGGGTGAAAACCAGGAAACACACTTAAATACATAGAATAATCTGATGGTTACTTGAGGGGAGGTTAGTGGAGGGAGGGGTAAAATAAGTGATGGCTATTGAGAAGTGCACTTGCTGTGATAAACATTGGATGTTGTATGGAAGTGTTGAATCACTATATTACATACCTGACTCTTATATTGCACTGTATGTTAACTAACTAATTTAAATGAAAACTTAAAAAGAAATGGAAGAATAAAAGACATTTCCAGAAAAATAAAATAAAACTTAAGGGAGTTTATTTATTAAGTCAGTAGATTTGTCTTTAAAAATGCTAAAAGGAGATCTTCAATGTGAAGTGAAAAAAACCCTAAGTAACAAAATAAAAACATATAAAAGTATAAAACTCATTGGCAAAAGTGAATATATAGTCAAATCAAGACTATTCTAATATTGTAATTATGATGTATAAATTACTTTTAAGTATAAAAGTTAAGCAATATTAAAAACAACTATAGCTACAATAACTTGTTAATTGATGCCCAGTTTAAAATTATAAATAAAAGGGGCCCCTGGGTGGCTTAGTCGGTTAAGCGTCCGACTTTCGCTTAGGTCATGATCTCGCGGTTCGTGGGATAGAGCCCCACGTCGGGCTCTGTGCTGACTGCCAGCTCAGAGCCTGGAGCCTGTTTCAGTCTGTGACTCCCTCTCTCGCTGACTCTCCCCTGCTCACGCTGTCTCTCTCTCTCTCTCCTAGAAATAAATAAAAATATTTAAAAATAAATAAATAAATAAATAAATAAATAAAATTATAAATAATGACATCGACTACAAAAAGTGGGAGGAGAGGAGAAGTAGAATCGTAGAATGACAAATGAGTCAATTAATCATGAGGATATAATGATTGTAAATATATGCACATCTAATATTGAAACACCTAGATATTTAAAACATATATTAACTGAAAGGAACATAGGTAGTATATAATAATAAAAAGTGATTTCAACATCTCATTTTCAACATTACCTAAATTACCCAGATAGAAAATTAATAAGGAAACATTGGGCTTAAACTAGACTTCAGACCAAATGGACTTAACTGGCATCTGCAGAATATTCCATCCAACAGTATCACAGTATCAGAAATATACATTCTTCTCAGACACATGCAGACTGTTTTCTAGGATAAATCATATGTTAGACCACAAAGGAAGGCTTACCAAATATAAAAGGATTGAAATCATTCCAAGTATCTTTCCCAATCATTATAGTACGAAATTAGACATCAATAGCAAAAGAAAAATAGAAAAAATTCACAAATGCAAGAAATTAAAGAATACTTTCATAAACCCAATAGGTTAAAAAAATCAAAAGAGAAAACAGCAACAATCTTGAGACAAATGAGAACAAAACACAATATACTAAAACATATAGGATGCAATAAAGGCAGTTCTAAGAGGGAAATATGTAGAATTAAATGCCTACATTAAGAGAAAGACCTCAAACAACCAACTTTACACTTGAAGGAATTAACAAAGAGCAATCAAAAACCCCAGTTAGCAGAAGGAAAGGAATAATAAAGATTAGAACAAAAATAAATGAAATAAAGACTAGAAAGACAACAGAAAAAATAAATGAAGCAGAGTTGCTTTTTTGAAAAGATAAACTTGATAAACTTTTAGCTGGATTAACCAAATAGAGATTACACAATCAACATTAAAAAAGAAAGGGGAGACACTGTAATTGACAATGCAGGAAACAAAGTTCCCTAACAGGCTACTCTGAACAATTATACAACCAACAAATTAGATAACCTAGAAGAAATTGATAAATTCTTTGAAATATACCATGTAGCAAGACTGAATCATGCCAAGTTATAAACTGAATGAATCAATAATGAGTATGAAGATTGAATCACTAATCAAAAACCTCCCAATGAAGAAATGCTTAGGCCCAGATGGTTTTACTGGTAAAGTCTACCAAATAGTTAAAGAATGAGCTATTAAGCCACAAAAAAATGTGGATGAATTATAAATGTACATTGTTAAGTGAAAGAAGGAAGATTAAAAGGCACACACATTATAATTTCAACTGTTTGACAATCTGCTAAAGACAAAATTATAAAGGTTATATAAATATCAGTGTTTAGAGAGAGTGGTGAAAGCACAAAGAAAATTATATGGTAAGGAAACTAATGTGTATGATACTATACTAGTGAATACATGACATTATATATTTGTCAAAACCCATAGAACTTTAGAGTTTGAAAACAAACCTAAATGTATGTAAGTTAAAAGAATATGCTTATGTTTAGAAGATTGAGGGATTTCAAAATAGAGTGTAGTATATTATAAAATGACTTAGCTGTGTTATAAATGTATGAAACAACCTCACTCAAAGGAGAATGGGGGAAAATGGTGCTAACTTAAGTAATTTTGGAGATGAATGGAGTCTATAGAGTAAAGGCAAAAAAAACCTGTGCACAAGAACTGTAATCTTTTTTTTTTTTTGAACTGTAATCTTTTTTGATAGCTCCCATGGGGAGTGGCTTACCATTCTGATAGTACTATATTTATGTATGAGAATCTAACAATTAAGTACATGGGATGACAGATGATGGAAGTTAGATTTCCCACTGTTGAAGTAGAGGATAACAGATAAGCAAGCGGAAGAGGCTAAAATGATTCATGTGGTAATAATATATAGTAGTTAGAGACATTAGTATGAATCCTACATTAGCTTAATAAAGCCACAATATATATACAAATATTTTTAGATGTGTGCATGTATGCATGGTTTAGTATGCACACATATATTTCTTTCCTCTGTTAACCAAGAAGGTCTAGAAATAATGAAATCCTAGTAGCTACAAGCACACCTAGCATTCAGATTGTGATTTTCTTGGAGTGACGGGGGGGAAACTTCCTTAATTTATGGAACTATAAATTACTCCAGGTATACCTTTATAATTCTTGTCTGAATAATAGAATCATCTCTTTCACTCAGGTTCTTCTTAATGGAGAAGTATTTTAGAAACCACAATGATGATGGTATGACAAAGATATACATGAGCAAATTCAAAGAGCCATCAATGATCAAAACTGGAATATTTGACCAACAATATCAATAAAATATTGCATTTTAACCCAAAATATAAAATAAGTATCTATCAGTTCATACTAATCAAAATAAATAGGGAAGAAAAGACAGATCTTCCATGCAGATTTCCAAATAATTTATATTGATAATTCTGTCCTCACTCCTTAGGTGTGGACTGTACATATTGCCTTCCCCACAAGGGGAAAAATCAGTACTTTTACACTGGAGAAATTTAAATACTACATTGGCATGATAATCAGGGTTAACATGAACAATAAGTCACCATGACACACCTATGTAATGATGGAGATAGCACTTTATCTCTGCAGACATCCTGTTAATAACATATAACCTCATTCTAATCTTGAGAGAAACAGACAAATCTTAGTTAAGAGACCCACAAAATAGCTGATCAATATTTCTTAAAATTGTCAAAGTCATTAAAACCTAGTGAAGACTAAAAAACTGGCAGAGTCCAGAGGAGCTTAAGAAGACATGACTACCAAACATCCAGTGGTATCCTGAATGGGATCCGGAAGCAAACAAACGAAAAGACATTAGATAAACTAAGGACATCTGAATAAAGTTTGGACTTTAATAATAAGTTATCAATATTTTCATTAATTGTAAGAAATATGCTATTGATTTTTTTTTAGTATTTATTTTTGAGACATGGAGAGAGAGAGAGACAGAGAGAGTGTGAATAGGGGAAGAACAGAGAAAGAGGGAGACACAGAATCCGAACCACGAGATCATGACCTGAGCCAAAGTCAGACGCTTAACTGACTGAACCACCCAGGTGCCCCTACTATTGATGTTAATAATGGGGGGAATTGAGCATGGTACATATGGAGCACTGTGTTATCTTCAGAATTTCTGTAAATCTAAAATTGTTCTATAATAAAAAGATATAAAATAAAAATAAAATAACCTAAAAAAATAAAAGCACTTCTTTTGATATATCTGTGGGGACAATCATAAAAAAAAATAGAAGAACATATGTACCTTAAATAAGTTTATGTGAAACTGAAAATACTGGATATATATAATCTAAACATTTAATTGAATAAATTAATATAACAGCAAAGTAAATTTGGACTGTAGGAAGTAAGATGAAAGCTTAAATTAATTTACAATCAAATCAAGAAAATCATATTTGATCAGTAGGTCTAAAAGGTTTTTTATTTGTTTGTTTTGTTTTATTTTTGAGGGCCACCTGAGTGGCTTAGTTGGTTAAGCATCTGACTTTTGATTTTGGCTCAGGTCATGATCTCACGATTGTGACATTGAGTCCAGTGTCAGGCTATGCCCTGACAGCTCAGCACCTGCTTGGGATTCTCTCTCTCCCTCTCTTTCTGCCTGTCTCCCCACTCATGTTCTCTCACGCTCTCTCAAAATAAATAAACATAAAAAAACAGAAGTTGTTTTTTTGAAATAAATAGTGAAAGAGGAAGAAAAACATGGCAATCCTTCATAAAGGGAAAATGAACATCAACGTAATCAAAAGTATATATGTACATAAGAATGCAACAGTTTATGGAAAAAATTCTACAAGTTTTAAGAAAGCTTGAGATGATGTAAAAAATTTGTACTGACCTATCTAACAAAGCCGTAAAATCATAAAGATGGGCAAGATCACCCTCCCAAAAAATACCAACTATAATTTGTTTCTCTTTAATTCCACACAATATTTAACAGCTCAACATATTATTCTGTTTAAAGTGTGAGTGATCAATTAATAAAATGAAATATTTTGTGATTCATCCTAACAAAAACAAAACAGCATAACATGTATAAGCTAACTTTATATGTGAACATAGATGCTGTTTTAGTTTCCTGTGAGTACTGTAACTAATTAATTGAATTTGTTCTTGCCGTATTCATCTCCTAGGGGCTACAGGCCTTCCTTGGTGCATGTCCGCCTTGCATCTTCAAAGCCAACCATGACCAGTCATGTCTCACATTGCATCACTCTGACTCTAACTCTTCTGTCTTCCTCCTGCACATTTAAAGGATTACATTGCCCTTCTACCATCAAAAACAATATTCTTATGTTAATTAACACCAGCCAACAACCTTAACTCCATCTGTAATTTTCATTCCCTCTTGGTATGTAACATACTCATAGGGTCTGGGAATAGAATGTGGACATTTTGGTGGGGAGGGGCAATTATTCTGCCTACCACATATGGCAGTAACAATGGAGAAATATTATATTTGGTGACTGTTCTAAATCCTTCACACAGTGCATTGGATCAGAGTGGAAATTCTGAAGTGAGAGTTTATGGAAGTCCAGCCACCTACTCTAGCCATTTGCTCTGAAACGCTAGGTGAATTTGGGATTTGTAATTCAGTTTGTTTGTGAAACAAGAATAACAAGTGTCTAATGCATACAAATGTTGAAGAGATTAAATGACTAATGCATGGAAATAACCCAAAGCCTGTCAAATTGTATTCTAAAGTATTCCTCAGAAATGTCAGATCCTTAATTTTTCTCAATGCTGTTTTGTTCACAGAGATCCAGATAGCTCACATGTCATTAAGTTATATATCTTTTCCTGATCACCATATTAAAATTCCAAATCTCATGTTCACAACATTCTAGCCGTATGCTGGAGTCAACTTATTACAGGCTTATGATAGTTGATCATTAATATTTTAGAAATGTTCCAGGTTGGTTTATGTCACACTGGTAGCTTAAAATTGGTGGGAACATTTACACTATGGAAATTAGAAGATACTACAATGTATGATTTTTTTCCAGAGGTGGTTTTTTAAACATTTGCCAGCACTCTACTACCAACTCCTTTTATTTCTCTACTGTTTTCATAGTATTTTTGAGCTTTTAAAATACATCTTGATATTCTTATTTTGTGTTTATAATTATTGTCTGTCTTTTCTATTATAATCAAAACATAAGGGTAGGAGTTTTTATTTTGTTTACTAGTATTATCTCTCTTTTGTATCTGTATTTAGAAAACTGCTGATACCTAGAAGTTATTCAATAATACAGGTGGAATAGATGAGTCTTTAACAATATAAACTATTTCATTGCAGTAAGAAACAAGTATTTTCAAAAGAAAGACTTTATTTCTCAGATTCCTTTGAAGTTAATCATGGTCCATCTTCTCATTATCTGACCATCTTCTGACCATGTAATGTGTTCAACTCTTTCACTATGACCTTCATAGGGAAGGGATGAACCTACAAACAATTTAGAATACAACAATAATCTTGTGGCATCTTAGACCGTTCCTTTGGAGCAGGACTGTACAAATGTCAGTGTGAAACATATAATAGGTCCTAGATCCCTGACACAGAGATACTTCAATGATAGTCCTAGACTGATCATGTGGTGATTGTTTAAGATGTAAATAAAACTCCCTCTTGTTTAAGCCAGTGCTTCATACTATTTTTTACATATGGAAGAATTAGAAAATCCTATTCGTATAATTTTTTAGTTAAACAGATGATAGGCCCAGTGGTTCCTCCTACCAGTGACATGCAAGTGCCCATGGCACAGCTATCACAATGCTCCACTTTCTGCCAGTATTATTTGGTCTTTGCTACAGTAGCCAGAACTATATTTTAATTAATATAGAAAATCATCTACTTTGTTGATTAGCTTATTTGATCAGTGTGAGTTGCGTCTACTCCCTTCGTTATTTTATAATAATATTGGATTATAAATTAGAGGATTTAAATGCCTGTCTGTACTAGTTTCCTTCCATGTTAGACTGTTTGTACTTGCTGATTCTTCTTTCTGTAATATGATCATAGTACTCCTAGTGAATTTCCCAGTGAATTTCTTCAAAGCAGTTTAAGTTAAAATATAATTTACTTAAGAAAGCCTTCCCCACATTCTCAGGCAAGATCATTTTCTCCCAGTTTTATAAATGTGCACACATATACACAGTTCAGTGCTATTTTTTGTCATCTTATTTAAAACAACTTTATCACTGATTAGTGTGTTTCTATATTAAAGGGTACAAAAACAAAACAAAACCCTGTCTGTTTTTCTATTTCCTGGTACCTGATAAACATTCAAATAATGTTAGAAAAAAAAGGAAATTGTAAAATATGTCTGAAGCTGATTTTTAAAATTACAAAATGATACAATAAGACATTATCGGTCATGCTAAATTTGAAGTGTTTGTGTGAGCATGAACTCAGTCAACAGATTTTATGGCATTTTAATAATAATATAGTACTATATAAATATGTATAATTAGCTGATTATAAACTTTGTTTCATGTGGTACATTACTAGGTAACATAAGCCTTGTATGTTTTAATTTCATTACATGATTTAATTTTGCTTACTCATATGCCCATTAGAAATGTTTGACAATAAAGTAGATAATTTTGTTTTCCTTTATTTCATTCTAACCTCTTAAAAATATTTGGGTAATATTTCATTTATACATAATTTTTTATTTGTAGTCAAAGCAAGGTTTTGGGTTTAACACAATATTAAGTTAAGATAAGGTGGAGCTATTGGCCTTTAATAAGTCTCCAATGACAATTTTTAATGTTTGGTAAACAAGATAAACAATTTTGAGAATTAGTGAAGAACTTTGGAATGTAATAATTCCCCATAAACCAGCATTTTGGAGCTAAGTATGTGTAGATCTCATTCCAGATGGTGACCTTTAATTTAAAACTTTCTGGGTTTTTGCAATTTGAGCTCCTTAGAATTGCTGTCTACCAGCTGGTAGCAAGGCACCATTACGGAGTTAAAGGGAATCTAACTTCATTTATCACTGTTCCTAGGACTCATTTACACACACTTTTATTCATCTGGCCAGTCGCTAGGTATTTCACTAATGCTGACTTTGTTCTAAACACTGGATATACAGCAGTGAATTATACACTGTCTCTGTATTGTCAGATTGCTTAAAATCTAGTGTGGAAGACTCACAATAAGCACATGAAATGAATATATAACATACACCTAATAACTCAAGAAGTAGTTCTATGAACAAAATCAAACAGGAAAGAGAGTGATATTGGAGTAATATTTCTGCAAATATGCAAATGCAGCAGCTGCATGAAGTTTTAGGTAAATATATTTTAGTGTATATCAAATAGCCATTAAATAATTGCTAAAGGAGTGTATGCGTATAAACTACATAGAGCAATGATTCTACAGGAATATGAATAGATAGGAAGGAGCAAGTTATGTTCATTAGGTATTATGATTTTGGAGTCCAATAGAAAGCGATTGAAAGAACACTGTAATCTCAGCTTCTGTAAAATAAGAACTACATTCCTAGTATTATTGTGAGCCTTTAAGGGTTTTATGTATACAAACAGAGTAACTTGCATATGCTAGGAACTGTTTATGAATATAATCTCTTTCCTTTTTTGGGGCTTACTATAGTAAAATATCTTACATGCTACAAATACTGAATATTTTCTCAAGGGAAAAATATGAAAAATGTAAATTATTTCCTGACTCCTGATTTTTAATACTTTAAACATTATAAATAAATAACAAGGTATTTTTTTCTAAAATTTATAAAAAGTATTTATTGGGTTTGTGCTTGTTTTTTGGTTATTCAATCTTCCTATGTTTTCCCTCTGAGTTACAAATTTTTGAGTAGCACACTTAAACTTAAAATAAGGAAATGATACATTGCTTTATTCAGTCCATGAGAACAGGGCTGTATGGTTTTAAATTGGTCCCAATGGAACTAATAATACAGTCATTGGGGAATGTGCTACCAAAAACTAGAAGAGTTATTGTTTGGTCATAGCTATGATTCTAAGCAACTTGTTTATGTCTAGTATGCTTAGTAGGAATATTGTAGTTATAGTGTATATATACATATATATACACATACATATAGAGATATATACATGTATATACATATAGAGATACATACATATATAATATAAATATTAAATTTAAATATTTAATATAAATAGTATATTTAATATAAATATAATAAATAGTATATTTAATGTAAATTTGTATATAATAATGGTTGTTAAATAATGATTAATAATATCTATGGATAGCTTTACAGTATAATTAAATGTCTTCTTGTTTATATTTAGTAATTTAATTACATACATAGAAAGGAATACTGGAAGTGTGTGTGTGTATATATACATAAAAATATGGAGATAGATAGATAGAGATGTAGGGTAAAGATAAATATATATAAGACTGTGCATTTGCACACAAATGTAACATAAACACACCAACACTACTAGTTTATATGTATGAATATGTATTTGCTGTTTTAGTAGAACATTAGTCAATATTCTCTTAGTTTTCAGCGTTAGTAAAATATGAGAATTTTAGCCTTGCACAATGACTCTCTGGATGGTATAACCTACAATTAAACTGGTAAGTATGAAGACATTTTAGCAAAAGCAGGAAGAGCAAACCCAAATGTAACTATTCTAATAGTGTAGGTATCTACATTCATGTTGAGGTTTGTGGTCAATACTTTAAAAATTCACAATGTGTAATCATGCTTTTCTAATAGTAATAGCTTTTTCTTTCCTCTTCAGAGAAAGTAATGATTTTTCAAAATTAGAATGGAAGGAAATTTAAAAACAAAAACTTTCAGATTTAGCACTGCAACAATGGCTTACTTTGCCAGATGTTTCCTGGTTAAGGGCTAAAGCAATCAAATAAGCAGTTTAGAAGATGGATGCCTCCCTGTGGAGATGCCATTGTATTCCACAGAGAAGAATGTCTTGTCTGTTTCTATGATCAAAGATCATGCTCATGACTGATATCTGATTAGAGGTACGTATCACACAAACTATAATGACAATTAAGTATTCTAAAGAAATTGACGTATTATTTATAAAGGAAAGTAATCTACAATGAATGTGAATTCAGTACTTTTTCAACTGTAATATTGCATGTGCTTATCACAGCTCTGGGGAAAAGGCACATTTTATTAGAAACTGATAGGCTTGAAAGGATGTACTATTCCTACACCAGAGTCAGGCAGAGCTGGTGTCGTCATTGTGCAGAAAGTTTCTCCATTAGACATTTGATATCTAATATCTGCAGTAAATTAAGGATAAATTTAATTTTTCAAAATAAATGCTACATAAAATTTTAAATGGAAAATTTGTATGTTGACACAATTATTTTAGGCCTAGTTTTTACCACATGTGAATTTATAAAAGAGCACCGGTTTAATGCCCCCAAACAAGATATAGAAACATAATTTTTGGGTTTTTTTTTTAAGGAACAAATGCCAAACCCTCATCAGAAATGAAAGATACTTTTAAATAAAACCCAAGATAGGCGTTTCATTTACCTTAATATTGTATACTTGTATTGAATTTAAATCAGCTATTCAAATATAAATGGAACCACTTAATAAAAATCATTAAGAATATGAGATAAAAATGAATTATAAGAAAAATGGAAGGAAATAATGTGTTAGTGACAAAATTTCCATATTCACATTATGTTGTTAATGTCAGTAGTGATTGCCTTCATTGTTCTTTTTACATTCGCTCTTTGCTGTTCTCCTTTGTATCATAGTCTCAACACCATACATTATAACTTTTAAGCAAACTAACTTGTCTTTCTAAAAAAACCTTGTCAGATAGCTGTCATACATAAACATTTTAGCAGAACTGCAAAGTTCATAATCCCACAAAATAAAGCCCTGTACAGCCACATACTTCCTTTTACACTTTCTTAAATGGTAAATGAATAATAACAATACTAATTGTTTTTAACATAACCCAGATGTATAATTACAATTTTAAACAGAAGTAGTAAACATAGTCATATATAGTATGACTATCCTGATGACTGTGTTTCACTGTGCTAAAGATTTGTAAACATTGCAAACCCCACCTTCTAATACACACCTGCACGTGCACAAACACACACACACACCATAAAATAATGAGGTATTAAAAATAATGAGGGATATCCAG
Organism: Proteles cristata cristata; assembly: GCA_017311185.1. Lineage (NCBI taxonomy): Eukaryota > Metazoa > Chordata > Mammalia > Carnivora > Hyaenidae > Proteles > Proteles cristata. Next base: position 170,697 of record JAESUZ010002634.1, read on the forward strand.
AAAAATCTTGTGGATATTACTATGGCCAATCTTTTCTGAGCAGACTACTCTCTAGTTTAGGTGTGTCAAGCTATCACTGAACAATTTGATTAAAATTCAGAGTTCTTTATGTCTAGTTGAGAATGTCTATGTTGAGAGTGTCTTAGATATTTCAGACATTTTAATAAAAGTTAAGTGTCTGAATTTCTGTCTCATTTATTTGTTTCTGCATGACAAATCACCCAAAATTGAATGATTTAACAAAAATTATTTCATTTTTCACAATTCTCTGCTTTGGTTGGGTTTATGTGCTTGTTCTTCTGCTTCATTTGCATTGTCTGGGGTCACTCATTGGACTATAATTATCTGGGTCTTGAATGCACAAAATAGCTTTACTTGCATGTTTTGTGTCTAAGCTGGGATGGCTACAACAGTTGTGGTTTGATATCCCTCTAACAGAATAATTTGACTCCTTAAATATTGACCTATAGTATCAAGATAGCAAAAGTAGAAGTTGTCAAACACCACATGGTCTTGGCCTGAAATTAGTGCATTATTACTTTCCCACATGCCATTGCTGAAATTAAGTCACAAGGTCATCTTAGACTCAAAAGGAAAAAGGATCCACCTCTTAAAGAAGTGATATGAGGATATAGGAATGGGAGAATTATTGGCAACCATCTTCGGAGGTGATCTGTTACACTGATAAGCAGACCACACACACACACACACAAAATTAACAAAACCGACTTTCAGTAGAATATCATGTGACAACAAATAGGTCCCTGAACTCAGCAGAAATCACTAAATGTTCAGAAAACACAATTCAATTCCCAAAACTATGGCCACCAATGGGGAAGCCATGTTAAAACTAGAATCCAAACTAAACTTGGCCAAAAAGAATAAAAATAAATAAAAACAGAGAAACAGAAACAAACAAATAAACCAAAATAAAACATAAAACAAAAACAGAATCAGAGAGGCAGCAGAGGTAAAATTTTTTTTCTGATTGTGATTTACTTTGGGAACCAAGAAAAGACATGCCTGGACTTAAGCAGACCACGAGGAATACATTTTCTGGCTACACAGTTTAAGTGGCCCTACAAGGCAAGTCCACTTGGACATCTACTGCCAAAGCACAATCTTTTTAAAAGGTAAAAACCCTTACACAAATAGAATGAGCATGTGTCAAAGATTTATTCAATTCATAAATGAGGAAACCAATAAATGACAAGAATAGGTTTGTCCTTATAGTTTTTTTCATTATATAAATGAAGACACTATCTTAAGGAAGTTATTTGCGGAAAATCGCATGGGCAATAAGTGTTAGATGTGGGAATAAGATCTAGGACAAAGTCTCATTTTACTACACAATCTCCCAAGTGAGATAATTCCATTCTTTAAAAACTTATTAAATAGTCTGCATGGTATTTAGCTGAGATCATCAGGTCTATAACTTCTAATTTCTGACCCTGAATAGCTTGGTGATATTATTACGCCCTTCTTGTGTATCATGTTTTATTAATGTATCTTATGGTTCACTAGACTTTCTGTAAGATGCATCATATTTTTATTTGCATCAATTTTTGCATCAGCTATAATCATTGGATCTTACTATTTGTAAACAACTATGTTAAAGTTCCATGGACTTTTTTTGTATAGCAGTAAAGTTAATGTATATGAATAGTGTTATTTTTCAAATAATGTGTATCAGTCAGAATTTTTTATTGAAAACAAAAATTGGCTCTGGATAATTCAAGAAGAAAAGAGAATTATTGAAGGATTATTTGATAACTGAAAGAATTCATGGAAAGTCAGATGTGAGCAGGAGCAACACCTAAGATCAGGCCACAGAAATACTATGGTCAGAATGGGAATTAGCTGTTGTGGTTAAGAGTAAATACTCTGTCAGGGAATATATTAAAATTTTAAATCACTATCCATTTGTTCTTGTATGATTGTGTAACTTGTTCAAGATTCACAATATTGAGTTGAAGCAACTATTGTCTAGCTCGATCAGATGTCTATTCCTTAAGTTCCAAGAGAGATATATTCCATTCAACTTTCATACTGGGAAGCAGAAGTCTCAATAGACTTTGTCCTCTCTATAGAAAGAGAGAGTAAATGATTTTTAGACACAAAAACCGTCCATCTTTCTGGGGGGCTAACATTTATTCATATATATTTTCTTTCACAATTACATCTTAAAATAACAACAAAAATAGAACAAAACACAAGGTTCCTGTAAAACATAATGTGAACAACTCTTCCAAAGAGAACTAAAGAAGTGAACTCCTCTGTCCAGCTACAAGTCTAGATGTAGTTGGACATCTCCTGTATTTGAAGGTTAAAATTATTTCTACATGTTACATAATTTATGGACTAACTTGTAAAGAAAACTACCATTAAATAGTGGTTTTGTGCAATATTGACAGAAAAATTAGTAAAAAATAAGACACATTTATGACACAGCAAGATGAAAGATTGATTAATGAGTTTTCTTGTTTTTGCTACTATTCACAAAGCAAATGCTCTAATTTATAATTCTCTATATCATTGCCCATTGCATGTACTCTTTACTGGTTGGTAGTATCTTGTTGGCTAACATTCTTTTTCTGGTAACACAATCCCAACCTTAATTCTGAAGGATGAAAGCCATAAAAGTTTATAGTAAGCTATGTACATTTATAGTACACTTCAGATAAAACTTACTACTCTATATAGAGATAAAACATTGTCTCCTATGTACATCTAAATATATATTCGCCAGACAGCATATCCCATAATTTACCACCCAAATTACTATTTTTACAAGTCAGAAGACATTATTGTCCCTCAAACAACATCTGTGAACAGAGATTATCTTGAGCAATCTAAAATGCATTTGTATCCAATAAGTAAGTCATTGCACTATTATATACTGCCTATTTGTATGATACATGGTATATTAGAAGACCCAAAACTCCTAAAGCATCAGGCCACTGACCTACTGTTTTCTAAAAAATGATAAATGTTTTGTCAGAGAACATGTATTATCAGACATTCAATATGCCCAGGGGTAGCGCTCCTAACATAGAGATGAAAATCATAACCAAAACTCATTCAGAAAATACAGTCTCATACCTCTTTCTCAAAGTTGTCACTAAATGTCCAATCTTCTTCTTTCTATATCCCTGATTATTTGGGTCATCTTGTCAAAATTTTAGACAGCAAGCATAAACCAAATTGTATCCTTACATTAAGCCATCCATCTTTCTAAGTGGATAAATTGGCTCGGTGGAAGATTGGCTCTCTCAAATACTCTTAAGAGACATTCCTAAATGGGAAAGGCATTTTCCCTACATGACGATGGGGACCTGTTAGTCAAGCCTAACCTTCTGTCAGACAAGGTGTATTAGATACTTCTTATTCAAGGGAGGAAGCCCACACATGGTCATCTGGTATGCCACTCTTTATTGGGACCCTGTAAACCAGTCAAAAACTATTTCCCAAACATCAGGCCCCTAGATCTATCCTTTTCTTTGTCTCACAAACCAAACTAGTGAAAAAATGTTTTTCTCTAGGAATGACCATTTTTGCATCCTTCAGTGCTTTTATAGTGATAGTAATCTTATATTTTCCTACTATTGTGGTATTGCTTTCAGCTTACTACTTTTGTGTATATACAGAGCTCTAAATGCCTGCGTGTGTCTTTTTCTCTCATAATTCATGGATTAATTAACTAAATATATATTGAGTGGCCACTAGATGACAGGCATTGATTTAATATTGGATGAGCAGTATAGAAAAAGACCAAAAAAAAAAAGCCCCTCTTCTCATATAACTTCCATTCTAGGAGGGTAACATGTAATAAACTCACACACATACATGTACACACACATGTGCACACACATACACAGAAGATTTTCAAATAACCTTCAGTAAAATTATTAAAAATAAAATGGCTTGGTACAATAGGGAAGGTAGGAAGTGAAAGGCAGGCATCAGGAAAGGCCCCTTTAATGGTGTGGACATTATTTCCCAAACCTGCAAGTTTGCATTTTTGCTGAAGTCTTAGCAGAGTCTACATGTTGGAAAATTAAGCAGTTGTGCTGGTTCTGTTTGCATTCTAGCTCTACTGAGAGGGCTCTGAAGTTTCCATAGTGGTAGGTAGGCCTTGATGGAGGTCAGCAGATTGTAGGAGTTCCAGAAAATGAGCAGGATGTAGATTCATGCTTTGAAGAAAATAGCAAATCTAGAAATTTAATTTACCTCTTTGTACCTTAGCTTTCCTCATTTGTGAATTTTGGATAAGAGTTTGAAACGAAAATTAAATCAGGTGACACAATTAAGATCTTGGCATAGTTCAGGGTAAATGATAAGATTAAGTAATCATTGGCTGTAAATAATATAAAAATAATAGATGATTATTTTGAGATATTAAGTGCTCTATTATTAGTCACCAAAGATAAATTTCAATTGTTGTTTTTATATTTATTTTCATTTTGGTTAAACATTATCCTTCCCAGATGGAAGCCTCTATTTTCTCTGGCATGTTGTTTGTGCACAATAAAAAATAAAATAGGGGCGCCTGGGTGGCTTAGTCGGTTAAGCGTCCGACTTTCGCTTAGGTCATGATCTCGCGGTTCGTGGGTTCAAGCCCTGCGTCAGGCTCTGTGCTGACTGCCAGCTCGGAGTCTGGAGCCTGTTTCAGTCTGTGATTCCCTCTCTCTGACCCTCCCCTGCTTATGCTCGCTCGCTCGCTCTCTCCTAGAAATAAATAAAACATTAAAAAATAAATAAATAAATAAAAATAAAATATATAAATGAATAAAATAAATGATAATTCATAAAGTAGCAGAAAGACATGAGTAACCTAATTCTCTCTCTGTCCTCATAAACATTTTATCACTGACCTCAAATAGGCAGTTTAACTAGTTCTTTATGCTTTTCCTTTTAACCATTTCCTATCTTTCTGTATTCATGTTTTGTTTTACCCTTAGTCTCCTGACATCATTTTTAGATATTGTTTAATATTTTAAAATTCACCTTTTATTTTGCTTCCTTACTCCTACATTTAGCCCAAGCCATTTTTATACCCAAGCTCTGCAAGGAGCTTAGTGTGTGTCGTCATGTTCATTTCTTTAGATGACTCGTTCTTTTGGTTCTCATAAGGTATTTTGTAATAGTGCTGTCAACATTTTGTATGACATTTCCCCTGAGTCAACTTCTAGTCTCATGTTTCTACCCAAGGGGTTGTATTTATTTTTCTATGGATTTAATTAAACTTCACTTCTAAAATTCAAAGGGGACTTGCTTGATAAAGCTTAGTAATACCTTTCTTTGCAAGAAGGACATCATTCTGCTACATGTGTTGGTAAATCTCACCATTGTAGCCAACTACCCACGTCACACATCTTTTCCAGAGTAATTAATTTTTAGTGGGAGGGGAGATGAAAACACTCCTGTGAATCTAAAGCTTTTAATTTCCTACAAGTGAATTTTAAATTCACTGTTTCATTCCAGGGTCTTTCTGGTAGAGTTGGAAAGAACATTTATTGTCAATCAATAAATTTTGCATGAAAAGTATTGTGGATCTCACATAACTACAGCACATACTGAATCACCTCAAATGTGAAGTACCACAGAGTTTAGCACTTGTACTTTCTGCTCAAAAGACCACAGGAGGATTAATGATATAAAAAGAATAAAGTGGAATTATTCAAAAGGATACAGAGCTCAATATTGCCTATTTTAAGGCACATATTGTCCAGTAAAACTGTTGGTTTCCCTATTGCATGAAGTGACAAACAAAATCTGTTTACAATTTGCTTGCCTTGGCTAATGCTGTAGAGTATAAGAAGGTATATATTATTGAAAGGAGGAATTTGGAAATTTGGTAAGGTTTATAGCATCTGTTCTGCTAAAAAGAGGCCTCCCCATTGATGTTCAATGTGGTGAAATAGTTTGAACCCCTTGGAGACTCATTGATGTTCCTGGAGTCTGAGGCAACAGCAGTAACCATGAATGTCTCTGTTCATTTGTAAAGTGCTCTAGCCAGAAAATTAAGCTGCAAGATGAAGATCCTGCTTCAGTGATCCATACTCTTGACATATTCAGCCTTTCAACCTGGTATATTTCAAACCTCTTTATTTGAATCTCTCCAGGGAAGCCAGTCAAAGAATAAAAATGGCCCACAAAATAGCACACTGCTTTTTGAATTGAACAAACAGCATTCTGCAGTGATTTTCTTTAGCCTTTGCTCATTGCCAGGACACTTCCAAGTATAAGAAAGCCTTTTCTTTTCATTTTCAAAGCATTACACAAGATGAACCACAGCTTCTTCAAACAGCATCAAACTTCACACCATTCTATCTGAATCCAGAATAGCATTGAACCAAAATTCGTAGAATCCCAGGTATTGGGACTTTCTATTAAAAGGACCAGGGGGGGAAATAGAGCCTACAACTCCTCACACACTAAAACAAGTACCACAAAATAATAGTTAGTTTAGACTCCTGATGTACTAAATATAAATTACATATTTTAGAAATAATTTTAAGGTTAGAAATTTCTATATTTATAAAATTTTAACCTCAGTAAATATGTTCATGTCATAAGTATTATATCAGGATACAAAATATCACTCATTTTGAAGATACTGCTGTAAATTACATACCAAATTATAAAATGTTTTATTACATTATAATCTGTGCATATTTGGTTGTCTATTATTCATGAAACGATGAAGAAATGGATGCTCTTCTTTTATCTAAGATTATTAACAATCAATATTGAAGCATTTCTGAATATATTCTATACATCGAAACTATGCTAAGCACAGTGAAGTTGTATTAATGCAAAGGGTTGAATCATCAAGCTGACTTATGCAACTTATGAATATCACTAAACATCAAACTTTTCTAATTTACTAATTTTAAGTATACAAGATAAAACCATGTACAGTTGTAGCATTTTCTTCTGGAAGAGTCCCATCAAGCACAGCTTCCAAAAATGTATGTTTCTTACATATTAAAGACTGTTTTTGAATTCATATAGACAAGCTTTGAACAGTGTATATAGGAACACTGTTTACACAGGAAGCCATTTTGTTTTGGTTACTCCTATGTCTTTAATTTCTTAGTTACACATATCAAAGAATATATTGTATTTCTCATTTTCCAGTCATCCATGTGACATAAATCCATCAATATAGGTTTCTTTATATAAAGCTTACAGACACACCAGATGTGTCATGCTAAAAAGCATATTTAGATAGGGGCCTCCATATCCTTCTACTCACAAATGATATTAGCATGTTTACAAGGGAGTCTGGTCAAGATCATCCAGATGCCTGTCATGTAGAAAAGGAGTGGGTAGTGGGTCACATGGTGAAGCTAAGCCTTTTATTTCTGAAGGTAAAAAATCATATATGAAGTAATGTAATGAAGGTATTGAAAGTTACAATACCCACATTTTAAAATTATGTACATCTTAAGTATGTAGACATTAGATATCTATAAAACCTCCAAGTAAATGGCTAATATGGGTTTTATGTATCATTTTTATCCTGTAAGAATAAAATACTAAGTGCTGTATATATGTAATTAGAAAACAAACTAATAATTATTAAAATGCTCCGTGTAAGAAAGACAATTTTTAAAATTTGAAGGAGGGAAATGTAATGTCTCCACTAACACTTTGTTGATTGAACAGCTGGTGTGACCAAGCAACATCAGCTAATTGCTTATTCACAGAATGCTTGAAGTCGAAGGTAGAATATGATGTAGGCTTTGAAGAACACAAGTGACTCAGGCAAAGCATAAACACATGGATGCAAAATAAACATCTGCACTGTCTGTGAATACATAGCGATAATGTATGGTAGAGAGAGTATAGTGAGGATCTTCACTTATTGGATTAGGGGAGTTGGTATTAGAAGTAGAATACAATTATCTAAAAGAACTTGGAATTAGATCATGAAGAACTTTGATGAGGGACCTGAAGAATTTAGTTTTGATATAAGCAAAGTTAGAAAATAGTGTGTACATTCTTCAGCAGGACTTAACATGACAGCTTGGTATTTTATCCATGTTAATAAGGCAATGTTTTTGTAATAGGAATTGATAATATGGACTTGTAGACAGAAAAAAAGCTGCTGATTGTAACAGGTGTTAGGTAAGAAGAGTATTTTAGGGAGTAAATGCAGAGATATTGAGAAGGAAAAATAGATTTTTGGTTTTGGCTTACCACAGAGCAGAAGGAAAGCTGGAAACAATGATGGCTTCAAGTTTTTAGACTCAAGTGCTATGAGCAAAAAGGCAGAGTTTAAGCAAAAGTTTCTGGATTGACGAGTGAAGCTAAGATGTGTAAATTAATGAACTATTTGGGACAATATATTGAAAATAGGGTACCAGATAAATCAGGAGAGATATTTTTCAAAGCTGTACATGAGAACATTGCAGCAAAATTACACTATGAAGTACCAGAAAATATGTAAAGTTCTCAAATGAAAGGAAGACTTAAGGTTGGAAGAAACAGTGAGGACAGTAAACAGAAAGCAGCCAAAAAGGTGGTGCAAGACCAGAGATGTAAAAATACGGTGATTCAGGAAATTAAGTTTAAATAGAGGGGCCAGATTGGGGGCAACCCTATAATGAAGGAGCCTAGACTGAGCTAGTGAAGTGGAGATAACTCCTGGGAATGTCATTATGAACTAAGCATTAAGGATTCTAGATTTGCTGGTTCATGACAAAGAAGTGACAGCTGAAGCCATATTAGAGGATATATTTTTCAAAGAAACAAGAATGAAGTTTAACAAGTGGAGAATAAAACCCGTATCTGAGAAATTTCCACAGTTGTGAATTATAAAAAGGAGAAGCCAGGAAAACATAAAAGAAACTGTTAAGTCCTATTGTCTACATAATGTGAATATATATATATATATATATTTATTTCTAGGAAAGAGAGAGAAGGCGTGAGCAGGGGAGGGTCAGAGAGAGAGGGAGTCACAGACTGAAACAGGCTCCAGGCTCTGAGCTGGCAGTCAGCACAGAGCCCGACGCGGGGCTCGAACCCACGAACCGCGAGATCATGACCCGAGCGAAAGTCGGACGCTCAACCGACTAAGCCACCCAGGCCCCCCAATAATGTGAATATATTTTTGTTAACGTGTATCATAGAACTGCATCTTTATAAAGAATACTAATTTCTCATTCCCTGATAACATAAGTCTTGGAGAGGGACAGGTATAAGACAAGTCATCATTGATGCTTTATTTTTACATTAAGCTACTGAATGAGGATGTACAGAATGGTAGTAACCAAAACAAGAACCATGATTTTGAATATAGGCAATTATTCGATGATATAGTTTGTTTTTGTAGATCCATTTTTGGTATGAATCATTTTCCTTTTGCCCAAAGAGCTTCAGGTACTGTATGTTTCGTGATGATTTTTTTCAGCTTTTGTGTGTCTTTTAAAAATCTCTGTTTTGACATTATTTTGAAAAACTATCGCTAGGCAAAGAATTCTAGACTGATAGCTTCCATTAATACATTAATGATGTGGCATTACTCTCTTCTCATTTGTATTGTTTCCAATAAATGTGCACCCATCCTTAACTTTATCCTTTTGTTCATAATGTATTTTTGTTCTATACACTCCTTATAAGATTTTTGTCTCTGGTATTGGTTTAGAGGAATTTGAATACGATGTGCCTTAGGACAGTTTCCCTCATGCTTTCTGTGCATGGAGTATGTTGAGCTTCCTGTGTCTGGAAGCTAACAGGTTTCTTCACGTATATAATGTGTTTGGTCAGAATTGCTTCAAATGCTTTTCTGATTCTTTTGTCTCTCCTTTGGGAATTCCAAATTCGAATATATTAGAGTGCTTAAAGTTTTCCCACTGATTCCCACTGAATGATTCTCTGCTTATTATTTTTTATCTTTATTTTTGCCCTCATTTTCAGATAGTTTCTGTTACCACATCTTCAAGTTAACTAGTATTTTTAATACCTAATTTGCTTTTAATCCCATCTAGGGTATTTTTCATTTCTAAATTTTTGAAGAAATACGGTTATAATTACTATTTTAAAATATCATTCTTTTCTTTTTTTTTTACTTTTGTTTTTAAGTAATCTCCATACCCAACATAGGCTCAGATTTATAACCCTGAGATTAAGAGTTGCATGCTCTACTGACTGAGCCAGGCAGGCATCCATCTTTTCTTTTTTTTTCTAATTGTAACACTTATATGACTTCTGGCTTGGTTTCAATTGACTGACTTTTCTGCTAATTGTATATCATATTTCTTGTATTTTTACATGCCTGGTATTTTTATTAGACACCAGATAGTCTATATTTTACCTTGTTGGGTTTTGGGCATATTTGTATTCCTGTAAATACTCGAGTTTTGTTTTGAGATGCAGTTAAGTTGCTTAGAAACAGTTTGATCATTTCTGGTTTTGTTCCTAAGATCTATTAAGTGGGACAGGAGCAATGTTCAATCTAGGACTAATTATCCCTGGTGTAGAGATAGGAAACTTCTTTATCATCTTTCCAATTATGAAGCCTTTCAGCCCTGTGTGAGCACCAGACACTATTCATTTTTGGTTGTTTGTTTTTATTCCTGGTTTTCATTACTTTCCTCAAATGTACATTCTGATCACCATTCAGGAAAATATGTAATAGGGAGTCTCTGCTAATCTCGAGTTCATAGCTCTCTCTTCTCTAGTTCTGTCTTCTGAACTCTAGTTGCCTTGTTCACTCTGGGCCATCATCTCTCTCTCCAAAATTCATGGAGTCTTTTGTTAGTCTCCACCTGGTTCTCCACTGAACTGTGATTTAGAAACTGTCTCATGGCAGGACTGGGATAAAGATAGGGTTTATCTCATTTATTTTACAACTTGAAATGCTGTTCAAGGCAGTTACTAGGGTCTTTTTGCAACTGCTGCCCCACTATTTTTTCTTTTTCTTTTTCTTTTTTTATTCTTTATCTTTTTATAATTACCATTTCATATAGGAGGGTAAGTCTGGTTCCTATTTGAGGAGGGGCATCCACTTGGGAAAAAGAAAATTTGTTTTAATGTTTACATATATTTGGTGTTATTTAAAAATTCGGAGCCTAGAATGAAAATGTTTTATATCCAAAACATACTTAAAAAAACAAAACCCTGTCTATATGTAACAGTAAGAAAGTAATCAATCTAATAAAAAGTGGACAAAAGGTTTAAACATGTAATTCATTAGAGAAGATGTGCTAATGGAAAATAAGCACATGGAAAGATACTCAACATTATTAACAGTTAGAAAAATGCTAGTCAACACTATGAGATACTACTACCCACCTACAAGAATATCTAAAATTAAAAGTTTGAATATATCAAATATTTGAAAAGATATGGAAGGAATAAAATTCTCATACAGTGTTGGTGGAAATACAAAATGGTACAGCTGCTTTGGAAAACAGTTTGACAGTTTCTTAAAAAGTTAAACATATGCCCACATATGACTCTGAGGTTTCCCTCAAGTTAGTTATCCAAGAGAAAGAAAGATTGTGTCTACACTCACACTTGTATATGAATGTACATAGAAGCTACATTTGTAATAAATAAAGCAGGAAACAGCCATTATGGGAGAATGGATAAACAATTGTGGTATATTTAGAAAAAGAATCATATTCTATTATTAAAAGGAATTAACTGGCTCAAAATAATTATGCTAAGTATAATAAAGTAGACACAAAAAGCCTATGCTATATGACTATATTTATTAAAATACTAGAAAATTCAATTAAATCTACACTGAAAGAACATAGATCTGTGGTTGCGGGGATTTGAGATGGTCTGAGTGAGGTAGAGAAGGAAGGACTATGAGGAAAACTTTTCCAGCGATGGATATGTTCATTATCTGGATTGCTATGCTGATTTCATGAGTTTATACACACATCAAAATTTATCATATTGTACATTTTAAATATACACAGCTTGGAGTGCCTGGGTGGTTCAGCTGGTTGAACATTTGATTTGACTCTTGATTTCAGCTGGGTCATGATCTCAGGGTCTTGAGATGGGGCCCCACATTGGGTTCCATGCTGGGCATGAAGCCTGCTTAGGGTTCTCTCTCCCTCTACCACTCATGTTTTTTGTGTCTTAAAATTTTTTTAAATAAATAAATATATACATATATACACAGCTTATTTTATACCAATTATATCTCAATAAAGCTGTTTTAAATTTAATATTTAAGTCGTTGAAAACAGGAACCACACCTTACCTTTACTTCTTCACATCTCATATGCTGGGAACTGCACTGCCCTCGCTGGATGACAGTCACAGCGAGGAGGAAAAGGCAGCGTTTGTACAGCTCCTGCCATGAGAAACGAAAACTGGTATCTCCTTCTGCTACTACTGGCTCATGCTGGAAATGAGGCTACTGATATTGACCAGGCCTCACAATATTCCAGATCAGACTGATATTCCCCACACAGATTGCTCAAAAGGAAAGGCATGTCCTTGCGTTTTCCAAAGAGATTTCAGATGAAAACATTGTGGATGATTGTTAAAAGGCTTTTCCTAAGGGCCTTGCAGGTCCAAGACTTAACATAATAAAGGGGGCTTGAGTCTGGCCCTGAGACAAAGAGCCTAATTCAGAGTTAAGAGCAGATATCCACCCCCACCCCATTGTTTCTGCTTGGAGCACTGGCCACCCCCCCCCAACCCCCAAGGCATTTGTTATCAAGTATTTGGAGTGACTCATTCTGGCCTTGAATATGCTGCTTGCTCTCTATGAAGGAACCTATTGAGGAACTTCTTCTTTTGTATTTATGGGAGCAGAGGTGTCTCCTGAAAGACCTGTTTGACCCCTGCTCACAGACAAGTAACTTCACCCTTTTATGCTAAAAACATTGTCTGATATGCTAAAGATACCTGCTTCCCCATAGGATAAGCATCTAAATCCCCTACCTCAATCACTATTGATAAAGGTTATGCGTGAGTCTTCTACAAATCTATGTTCTGGGAAATTCTTACATATCAAAGAAGTTTGTTATCAGAAATCATTGTCTAAGGCAAATGCCACTTCTGTGCTGTCCCCCAAACACTTATAAAATAAAGTTGAGCCCCAGTCAGGGCAGAGATGCCTGCCTGGTGACCAGAAAGACTCTGGAGCCTCTCTCATCCCTCCCTCGCCAACACTGTCCATCCTTCAGAGACCCCTGGACCCGGCCGGAGCCGGTCTCCTACACTCATACATTCTATGTTTACAGTAGCCACTCAAGAAATACTTTTTGGTTTAATTCATTAGTGTTCCATGAATGATAAAAGGTAGCATTCTAGTTCCCTGTGATCATGACCCAAGCTTAATGATACTGAAGACATATACAAATAAAAATTTCAAAGGAGTATGATAAATTATGACATGTTGTAGAGCCAAAAATTAAGTCCTCCATTAAAAGAAACCTCGGGCTGCACATAGCCCCAGGCCTAAATAAACTTAACCAGCTTTTCCACTTCTGAGCAAATGCCTGCGCTGCGGGAAGCTAACACCTAACCAGCTCTCTCTGCTTCTGTAACAAAGCTTAAGGCTTGCTTCCCCGCAGCCGGATTGCCCAAGGGACTAGCCCCCTGGGGGCAGCCACTCCCAAAAGGCCAGCAGCCACCCCCACCTTGCTGAGAGAAGGGCCTGGAGAGAGAGATGTTAACCTGTTAGTCGCCAAACAAGACTTAAAACTCGCTCTATGATAGACTGAATTCAAAGGTATCCCAAATGTTGTAATTAGATCCAGCCAAACCTGATGGCGGGAACCAATCAGATACGGTATATGTTCACATTTGAATGTTAACCAATGGCAAACTTGTAACCATGGAAATCTGTCCATGGAAATCTGTCCCTCCCCATGACTTGTTTACTTCTGTCTATAAAAAGGCTGCAGAGGCTTTGTTCAGGGCCTCTCAGCGTCACCGGCAACGAGTGACTGCGCGGAGGACCGGGTTCGAACCTGCAAATAAACAACCCTTGCCGCTTGGCTTTGACTCTGGTCTCTGGTGGTCTGTTTTTGGGGTTCTCTCGAATTCTGGGCATTTCATATGGGGGCTCGCATGGGATATTTCCCCTCCAGACCCACCAGACCCCAAGTCAACGGGTTGTTCCTAAGACCGATCGGTAAGTGAGCCGGCTCTGTCTGTCTGTTTGTCTCAGCATCAGTTTCTGTCTTATCTGTTTGTTTCGGTTTCTGCCGCGTGGAATCTGCATCGGGGACTGTACTGGCTCTGGCGGACGCGCTATAGAGCAGTCGGTAGGGACCGAGGAGACGTCCTACGGTGCCCATCTGGTGAGCCGGTTCGAGGCCGGCGGGCGAGCCGGTTCGAGGCCGGCGGGTGAGCCGGTTCGAGGCCGGCGGGCGCACCGGTTCGAGGCCGGCGCCTTCTGGGGGCGCACCGGTTCGAGGCCGGCGCCTTCTTCTGGGGGGCAAACCGGTTCGAGGCCGGCGCCTTCTTCTGGGGGGCGCACCGGTTCGAGGCCGGCGCCTTCTTCTGTTGGCTAGCCTTCTGTGTTTGTGCGCAGCGAACTCTGTTATCGGTCTCTGTGTCTCTGTGTTTGTGCGCAGCGAACTCTACTATCGGTCTAGCGAACTCTGTTATCGGTCTCTCTGTGTCTGTGTCTGTGCACAGCGGACTCTGTTATCAGTCTCTCTCTGTGTATGTCTATGTCGAATTGTCAATTTTCTCTGTTGGTGTTTATTACCTTGTGACTGAGACTGACGTTATGAGACAGACTTCATCCAAACCCCTAGACTTAATGTTAGCCCATAACCTCTCAGTGACTGTTAGGAAGGGTCCATTTTAAACTTACTGCTGCACAGAATGGCCCACTTTCAATGTGAAATGGCCACCGGACATCATGGTTTGGGCTGATCTGGTTGATAACCCACCCCCTTGGATTAAAAGTTTCTTGCCTCCACAGAAACCTGACACCCTGGCGGTGACTAAAAAGCACCCGCCCTCCCGGGCTTTGGAGCTGCCGAAAAGGAAAACTGAACCCTCTGCGCCGCTCTACCCTTTCTTACAGGGCGAAACGGAGGAAAAATTAACTTCTCCCCCTCCTTAGGCAACCTCCTCCACAGGACCCAGCAGGAGGAACAAAGGCGCCACCCGAACCACAGGGGCCCCCTGCCCCACCGGACCCAGCGGCCCTGGGGAAATGGGCCCCGCCCAAGGGACCCGAAGCCGCCGTGAATTGTTGCAGGTTCTGTTCATGTCGGAGGCCGCGCCGGCTCCGACAGGTCCAGGAGTCCCTGAAGGATAGACGGTGTCAGCAAAAGAGAATGAGAGAGCCCTGAGATTCTTTCTGATCACCAGGCAGTCATCTCTGTCCTGTTGGTTTTGGTGTCTTTATTTTAAGGTTAAACGATACTATAACATCAGAAGACAGAATTTTTACAAGGGCTAATTATTTGTAAAATGTTTATTAGGCTTATTCCTAAATTGCTTGAATGAGCCTTTTCCTTGATGCTGAATGTGCAAGCACCATGGGGGCCGTAAATATGTCAGTCTTTGCACCTGGGTTATGTTTTAGTTACTCTTATCTATCCTCATCCCAGCTGCCAGTATAAGGGAAAATATTCGTGGAATGTGGGCCTTGAGGAAGGGGCTGCTATGCTTCAGCAATTAGCAAAGATAAATGTAGTAACTTATGTTCTGCCCTTATCTATATCTAAACTTTGGATTAGACTCTTTGTCTCGGGGCCAGGCTAAATTGTAACTCTTGTGTTCTTAACACCCTTTATTGTCTAAGTCTTGGGTCTCCAAGGCCCATAGGAAGAGCCTTTTGACAATTGCCCACAGAGCTTTCATCTAAAGTCTCTTTTGTAAAGGCAGGAATATACTTTTCCTTATGAGGTATCTATATTCAGTCTGTGTTCAGAATATGAGTCTAATATGGAATATTGTGAGGCCTGGTCAATACCAGTAGGCTTATTTCCAGCACGAGCCAGTAGTGGCAGAGGGAGATGCCAGTTTTCATTTCTCATGGCTGAAGCTATGCAAACACTGCCATTTCCTTGCTGCGACTGCCATCCAGAGAGGCCAGTGAGGCTCCCGGCATGTTCAGTACTGAGAAATGGAAAATAATCCAGTCTGAACCCAGAAAATTGGTTCCTGGGCCCACTAGAGTTCCCACTCCTGACCAGGCTCAAAATGACGCTAGGCTTCCCCTGGCATGGCCAGATTGAAACTACAACTTGGCTAAAGGTAAGGAGAGTCTCTTCGTCTACCGCCAGACTCTGTTGGCAGGTCTCAAGGCTGCAGCTCGCAAGCCTACATTGTCAGTCAGGGACCAGAGGAAAGCCCCACAGCGTTCCTTAAAAGAATAATAGAGACATTCCGCCAGTGCACTCCTATAGATCCAGAGGCCCCAGCAAAACTTAGCTGCGGTGGCCATGGCTTTTGTCAGTCTGCTCCCAACAATTGGAGAAAACTTCAGAAACTAGAACGTCTAGGAAAAAGAGCCTCCAAGGTCTAGTGGTTGTGGCAGAGAGGGTACACAGCAGCAGGGACAGTGCAGAGGACAAGCAGGTAAAGGCTGAAAAGAGACAAAACCAGGGTCTAGCCGAGATGCTACTCGCGGGAACTGCGGAACTGGAGGACCGAAAAAGACGCCTCAGACAGTTGGCTCCAGGCAAAGAAGGTAAGGAGAACTCCCAGCGGCTCGAGGGGCGCCCCCAATTAAGCAAAAATCAATGCGCCTACAGCAAAGAGAAAGAACATTGGGCCAAAGAATGCCCCAAGAATAAATCTGAAACTCTCATTCTAGTAATGGGAAATGACAGTGACTAGGGGAAACGGGGTTCGGCACCCCTCCCCAAACCCAGGGTAACCCTAAAAGTAAAAGGGCGATCCACTGAGTTCCTAATGGACACTGGGCTCAACATTCTGAGGAGCGCGCGGTAGGGACATCAGGGCATGAGGGCCACGGCACAGGCCCCAAGCCAGCCGCCTGCACCCCCGTGGCTCCCACATCCCTGGAGCCATGCGCCCAGCCCCAGCCCGGGCAAAGTCTCTGGGGGCGTCCCCGCCCAACCCGTGGCCTCCGCAAGGCGCACTCACCCATCGCCGACCACCACGCACTTGAAGGCTTGCCTGAAACGCTGCTGACACCAGATGCGAGATTTGACCTAGACTCTAGCAGCTTGTTAAGCTCCTCGTCATTGCGGATGGCTAGCTCCGGAATCTCCACAGTAAAATAATGGCCCTTGATAAGGAAAAACACCTACCAAGGAGCTGAGGAACCACCGCCCGCCGAG
Organism: Proteles cristata cristata; assembly: GCA_017311185.1. Classification (NCBI taxonomy): domain Eukaryota; kingdom Metazoa; phylum Chordata; class Mammalia; order Carnivora; family Hyaenidae; genus Proteles; species Proteles cristata. The sequence continues at coordinate 187,955 of JAESUZ010002634.1, forward strand.
CACTCCCAACCAAACGTGAGAAATTCCTGAAAGACATCTTCATAAAGTATGGCTTTCCTCAGATGATAGGGTCAGACAACGGACCTATATTTATGTCCAAAGTAAGCCAGAATTTAGCCACGGCCCTGGGGATTAATTGGAAATTACACTGTGCATACAAACCCCAGAGTTCAGGACAGATAAAAATAAATAGAACTCTAAAAGAGACCTTAATTAAATTGACCTTGGAGACTGGCGGAGACTGGATAGCTCTCCTCCCTTTTGCATTCTAACTCCTTTTGAAAACATGTCTGGCCTGAATTGCATGACTTCTATCAAAATAAAATACATAGTTACTAAACATAGGTTTGAGTTTTCAGCTTCCTATTGCAGAAAAAGTAAGACTATTTAGACCTTTTAAAAAAAAATGATTTAAAAATTCTAGTGTAAACACCTCTCAGTTGGTTACTAGGTCCTCAACTGGAGACTAAGGTTTCCCAAGTTAAAATTCTGCTAAGTGTACTTAAGACTGATGGAAAGCAAATAAAAAAAACTGAGATCCATAAAAAAAGGATATAAGAAATGGAAATACATTTTTGTTGAGGGTAAAAGAAAGTAATTTTGTCCTAAATAAGACTGGTTGCTTAGAGGGAAATGGCTTTGGGACAAAGTTTAAAGGCAAAGGAAAGATGTAGAAGATAGAAGGTCTATGAAGAGAAATCTTTGAAAAGGAATTTTATATGTGCTCAGGATAGACTGGTTGAAATGAATGGAATTTGAAAAGTACACTGGTATAAGGTTAAAACTCTGCTTTTCTCTCCGGTCAAAAGACAAAGTTTTCTTGGATTGTAAATCTGCTCTTGATAAGACAATGTAAACAAAAGTTTTCTCCTTTTTTCTGCCAAGAAAACCCGAAGCTTTAGGTTTCATCTTTATCAGGTCTTTGATTGCATAGTTAAATATTCTCAATGTTAAAAGAGTTACCCCAACCAATGTTGGTTTCTAACTACTATATTATGTTATGCATTCGCCTTTAAGATCTATTATTGTCACTTTGGTTGAATAAAAAAAGCTTTAAGGTTTGTAATGATCTGTAATCCTATTTAGGATACGCTTTATAGCTTCCTAAGGTTTTAACAAACTTCCCAGGATTTAAACAGTAAAAAAGGGGGTCTTTTGGCCAATTAGGCCCTTTTATCTAAAATGCTAGGTTACTTGGAAAAACACTATACATAACAGTAAACCTTAGGTTATATTGCATGGGTAAGTGCTATTACTGCCCAAATATATATGTAAATCCTAAAGTTTTAATGTTTTGTTATAAGAGTTATTATATGTCACAAAAATAACTAAATTTCTATGGCAATTGCATCATACTGAACTCTTGTCAAATCTTTAACAATGTATGTCCATCTGAGATTTAGATTTTGTCATTTAACTAGATTGCTTGCCTTCATGCAAGAATGTCCGGGGACAATACACCCCATAATACTTAGGTTGCAGTATCGCCACCCTAATGATTGGGACCCGACCGAAGACCCATGATTGGGCCTTCAAATACACAAGAGAAGGGGGGAATGTAGAGCCAAAAATTAAGTCCTCCATTAAAAGAAACCTCGGGCTGCACATAGCCCCAGGCCTAAATAAACTTAACCAGCTTTTCCACTTCTGAGCAAATGCCTGCGCTGCGGGAAGCTAACACCTAACCAGCTCTCTCTGCTTCTGTAACAAAGCTTAAGGCTTGCTTCCCCTCCGCCGGATTGCCCAAGGGACTAGCCCCCTGGGGGCAGCCACTCCCAAAAGGCCAGCAGCCACCCCCACCTTGCTGAGAGAAGGGCCTGGAGAGAGAGATGTTAACCTGTTAGTCGCCAAACAAGACTTAAAACTCGCTCTATGATAGACTGAATTCAAAGGTATCCCAAATGTTGTAATTAGATCCAGCCAAACCTGATGGCGGGAACCAATCAGATACGGTATATGTTCACATTTGAATGTTAACCAATGGCAAACTTGTAACCATGGAAATCTGTCCCTCCCCATGACTTGTTTACTTCTGTCTATAAAAAGGCTGCAGAGGCTTTGTTCAGGGCCTCAGCGTCACCGGCAACGAGTGACTGCGCGGAGGACCGGGTTCGAACCTGCAAATAAACAACCCTTGCCGCTTGGCTTTGACTCTGGTCTCTGGTGGTCTGTTTTTGGGGTTCTCTCGAATTCTGGGCATTTCAATGTATACCTAAGATGAGATGGAAAAACATATTGTCTCTACTTGTAGATCAGAAAGTAATTATTTTTTTGAAAATGTTTATGTATTTATTTTTGAGAAAAAGAGACAAGGAGAAACAGAGAGAGAGGAAGACAGAGAATCACAAGCAGATTCTGCACTGACAGTACAGAGCCTGATATGGGGCTCAAACTCCTGAACAGTGAGATCATGACCTGAACTGAAACTGAGTCAGATGCTGAATCAACTGAGCCGCCCAGGTGTACCAGGGAATAATTTTTGAAAGACCATTGAGCTGAGCCTTAAATGACATGCAACATTAGAGAAAAAAGATAGGATGAGGATTTTTATAGTGATTAATATGTCCAGAATCATACAGGTAAAAAATATAAGTGACATTATAAAATTGATATGGTTGGAGTTTGAACTGCATTTGGTAAAATGGCAACTTAAGAAGGCCTAGTAGTATAAATAGCAGGATAAAAGACTGTGTGCTAACTTATTGGTCTATACTTCATGCTAAATTTAAAGGGAGATAGTAACAACTTAAAGTAGGAGGGTAATATAATGAAATTTGTATTTCATAAAATTATTCTGGCTTTGAAGAGAATTAAGACCCCTGTGTGGGGACTGAGCAGATTTTTGTAATAATGTAGTCATGAGGATCAAACCTATAGCCAAAGCATTGAAAATAAAAAGAAGGGAATGGATCTCAGATTTATTAACAGCTGAAATAGCTAGAACTTGGTGACCAACTGAATTCAGGTAGTATAGCAGAGGAAGAAATGACTTAGGAGACTGAATAGAGGAGGATATCCTTCAAGGGAAATAGTCGATAAAGGAAAAGAGGAATTGTGGTGCAGAAGAAAGTTAATTCTGACCTGGATTTGGAGAAACCTTCATAGAACTTCTAAGCCCTTCTCACCTTCTTTCCTCGAGAAATACAGTAGCTTTCCAAGTGTTTCCCTGGGTGCCCTGGCATTTCACTCCCCTCTAGCAAATGGGAGTTGCTGGGTTTCAGAGGAAGAAAGATGTAGCTGACCCCAACTTCTGCCTTTGTAACAAGCTCTGTCAACATGCAGCTTAGATCTTTAAGTTATGGCAGGCAAGCCCGACACTCACACTGAATGATTTGAGATGGCAGAATGTAAAGAAGGAAGAGCTCAGGTTTCTGATAACATGTTTAAAGTACTGTGTTAACATTGACATCGCTCTGGCTCTGAGCTTCTTTATCTGTGAGGTAACACTTGCATACATTTATTGAAGTCACGTTTAATGTGGTATTTTGTTTTTTTGCAACACTCTAATACACTCAAATACAGAGAAACACTATGAATGTAGAGGCAAAGATGAGGAGCTTGGGAAAACAAAGTAGATGAGAAATATACTTTTGAGAGATATCAGCACCTAAGTGATAAAGTCTTGCATATAATTCATTTTTAATAACATTGATCATAGGTCTTATGTTATCCATTCAACTTCTATTCAAGTTATCTCTAGTTTGCCTTCTGTAATGCAGAGGCTGGGAAAAGAAAAACTACATTTTCCAAACTTATTTGGATTCAGGTTTTTAGATGTGATTTAGATTTGGCCGATCACGTGCATACATAAGATATTAGAACACAAAAGTGAAATGGAGACCATATGGCAGCTTCTGCTATTTCACCTGGCAAACATGGATATTAAGGCATTTGCTGTTTTACGCAACACATCAGCAGTTGTACCATAGTTCAGAACAGGCTCCATGAAAGCAGAAAGAGACAAACACCAATTTTGCAGGTGCAAGTTGTAGGAGGTGCAGTGTGGTTCTGGAGACAAAAGCAAAAACTATATATGTGTTTTCATCATTGTGTTCTCCTGAATGTCTGTTGGTGTGTATGTGATTTCCTAATCATGGTGGATTTTGATTTTGGTAATTACTGGTTGTGACAGTGTAAATGTGGTTTGGGGTTTATAAGTTTATGACATTAAAAGAAATTTCCTTGGCATTGTGTTCTTTGGAGTGATTTGAATAGTTGTTCTTGAAATTCAACCTGCATTTTCTTCTTTAGCCCTCCTACTGATTTCTTAAGCCTTTTAGAATCTTATAATAATATCTAATTAATGTCTTTTAATATCTTTAAACAAATTTTCTCTTTCTTAAACTACCTAGAATAGACTTTTGTTTTACTTCATACTGACAAATACTAAAACTATAATTGGTTTATCATTATTACATACATTATACATTAATTATATGTTTTTTGTGACAGTCTTTTTTTCCTGATATCTAACAAAATGTTAGCACAGAGCAATTCATAATTTTATGTAAATATATAAATAAGAATTATATTCAATCTAGTACCATATTTGTGTCAATAGTTTTAGTTCAAAATATTCCCTTCTACTAGAGTATAAAAATAGCAACAAAGAAGTAAATTAAACTTTCATTGTGAAAGTTTTTATGGGGAAATATGAAAGGTGAACCCCTGGCATTTAAAGTGCCAAATGTATTCAGACATTCCTTTGAAGGAGGTAAACACTACACAGTGTATACATTGTTTAATGACAGGTTTACATGATGTGACAATACCCTCTGGCGGTGAATAAATTGATGAATACAAGCATAAGTGCCTGAGTAGATCTCACTCTCTGTTTATCCAATGTTTCTAAATAAATTTTCTTGCAAGCTTGCAAAGAATTTCTAGCCCTAAGCTTTTTTACTGACCATTTCTGGCTTAGTTTGAAAGATATTCTTCAACTTAATGTGGACAATTGTTGGAAAGAAAAGAACACATAAAGACAAAATTTGAAATATTATCCACAGTTAGTCATAGCCTTATCATTATTAAACTTCTGCTTAGCATCTATCAGTCTATTAGTCATCAGGAAGCAGGATTGTCCTTATACTTAAGCAGACTAAGTAGCATTCAGCCTAATTTTATTTGAGAAATTATGCATGGTGGTTAAGCCCTTTATCTTAGTGTTCTGACTACATTGGTTCAAATCCTAAATCTATTACTTACTAGCCAACTGACCCTGAGTAACTTAATTAACTTATTGGAGGCTGAATTTCTGTACCTATTAATTACCTATCAACTATTCTGCATCTATTCATATTATGAAAATAGTTTTAAGAGGATAAGCACCATCAGAATTACACAAAGATTGATTTTTATTTCTCCTAAAGCATGTGGCTTGTGCTTGTCACTTATTAAAGGCTAGTTTATAAAATTACTGAGGAGCCCCTTATTTAAAACATCTTCCTCACAGTCTTGTTAGTTGTTGTAATCAATAGTCTTAGCTTTGATCAATAAAGTTTATCTAAAGATGTGCACTTAAATTCCATTTAGGCATTAAGTTATAACAAATGCCTTTACTAAACTTCTATAAGTGCTTGTGTCAGAGGATGTGATATCCACTTTATAGAAAAGTACAATCATATGGTGCAGACAAGTATAATTTGAATGGAAAAAAAGAGGGTGAGAACATATTATGAGAGAGGGGATTACAGAAAAGGCAGAAATCTTAGGTCACTGTAAAAGAATCCTACTTAATTCAAAATTTTTAACAATGACAATGATATTAATAGAATTTTGAGTGTCAAAATTAACTGAGAAATAATTAATAAATATGATTTCAAGTACTCAGAAAACTAGAGTTAAGGCATAACAACTAGTGATGATGTCTTATTCGATATTTCAAATATAACCATTAAGACTCATTCATCTGATAATCAAATTTATAAGATGTTCTTCTTATCCAATCATATGTACATATGTACATAAAGGGGTTACAGTGATTTCTTTTGGTCCTCTAGTTGACATTTTTGTGTTACTTTGGCAAGACAATGAATTTTCAGTGAACTGCCCAGGAGCACTTGTGAAGGTATTATAGGTTTTACAGAGGCACTGAGTATATTAATTTCTTATGACTTGAGCTGTTAATATATTATTCTAGCAAGGTTTTTAGACAGTTAATTAAAAATGCTTAACAAGGCAGTATATTGCAAAGTACTTAAGGTAATCACTAAAGTAAGACATTCACAAAAACACAGAAGAAAAAAAATATACCTTGATCATAGCAACAAAACAAATGTCTTTGTTATACCAAATAAGTGTTCATTAAAAAATCATTTCTGTTTCTAATATTGTTGGGCACTATCAGTCACAGGGTGGATTTCATCATAAACAGTGCAATGATATTGCTGTAAATGTGTTATGTTCTGATAATACAGTTGGTAACTAATGTTACCCCAGGAACAGAATGTGTTAGAGATATGACTTAATTGCTTTGCACCTCCATTTACACTTTCTCAAGATGTTTTATCATAATTTTCAAATATCAGTCTCAATATCATATTATTTCTTGGAACAAAATATTTATAATCTTTCTGTCTTCTGAGAGCCTTTGGTATTAATATCTTTGAAAGCTAGGACTATGTTCTGAGGAGAGATATTGCTATAAATAAAGGCTTAAAGAAATTTATATTATTTTAGGTTGATTTAGAGCATATTTATTATGGCTAATATCAGAGAGTGTGATTTAGTTCTTTATAGAAGGTTATAATTTAGAGCTAGAAAACATGAAAATTTGTACTCGTAAATATTTATTGTGTGGGCAAAAAGGCTTTCATTTTTACAGAGGGATATACAGTGGTTTTTCTGTTTTTTTTTTTAATTTTTTGATATACCAATTTGCCCCAATAAAGGTTAAAATAAATTTTATTTAATGTTTATTCATTTTTGAGAGAGAGAGAGAAAGAGAGAGAGAGAAAGCATGACACAGAATCTGAAGCAGGCTGCAGGTTCTTTGCTGTCAGCATAGAGCCCAACCAACTCAGGGCTTGAGCCCATAAACCATGAGATCATGACCTGAGCCAAAGTTGGACACTTAACCAACTGAGCCACCCAAGTGCCCCCAAAATTTTTTAAATAATTAGTCCAAGGTAAAAGAAAAAAAAAAAACAGACTAATTTATGGGTATGGCAACATTAATACAACGGTCTTCTCATTCATTCCATATATCTTTTCAGTAAAATTTGTAGTTTTCTTAATTTTTTAAAAGTTTTTACTTAAATTCTGGTTAGTTAACATACAGTGTAATATTAGTTTCAGGTGTACAATGTAGTCAATATAGTGATTCAACACTTTCATACAATACCCAGTACTCATCACAAGTGTACTCCTTAATCCTTATTACCCATTTAACCAATCCCCACACCCATCTCCCCTCTGGTATCCATGAGTTCATTCTCTATAGTTAAGAATCTCTTGGTTTGCCTCTCTTTCTGCACCCCTCCTTTGTTTGATTGTTTTGTTTCTTAAACTCCACATATGAGTGAAATCATATGTGTTTATCTTTCTCTGACTTATTTCACTTAGCATAATATTGTTTGGCTCCATCCATGTGGTTGCAAATGATAAGATTTCATTCTTTTCTATGGCTGAGTAATATAGTCCATTATTTGATATGTATGTGTGGGTGTGGGTGTCATGTGTAAGACCTCTTTCTTATCTGTTCATCAATCAATGGACACACTTGGACTATTTCCACAATTTGTTATTGTGGATAATGCTTCTATAAACATCAGAGTGTATGTATCCCCTCAAATTAGTATTTTTGTATTCTTTGGGTAAATACCCAGTAGTGCAATTGCTGGATCATAGAGTAGTTCTGTTTTTTTTTAAGTTTTTAAATTTATTATTTTTGAGGGAGAGAGAGAGAAAGCACATGAGCAGAGAGGAGGCAGAGAGGTTCTGAAGTAGGCTCTGTGCCGACAGCAGAGAGCCCAGTGCAGGGCTCAAACTCATGCAAACCATGAGATCATGACTTGGGCTGAAGCCAGAGATTTAACCCACTGAGCCACCCAGGTGCCCTGAGTAGTTCTACTTTTAACTTCTTGAGGAACGTCCAACCTATTTTCCAGAGTGGATGCACCAGTTTGCCACCAACAGTGCAAGAGTGTTCCTCTTTCTCCACATCTTCATTAACACATGTTGTTTCTTGTGTTGTTGATTGAAGCAATTCTGACAGGTGTAAAGTGATATCTCATTGCAGTTTTGATTTGCATTTCCCCAATGATGAGTGATGTTGAGCATCTTCTCATGTGTTGGCCATCCATATGTCTTCTTTGGAAAAATGCCTGTTCATGTCTTTTGCCCATGTTTTAACTGGATTATTCATTTTTTGGATGTCGAGTTTTATAAACTATTTATGTAATTTAAATACTAACACTTTATCAGATGTGTCATTTGCAAATATCTTTTCTTATTCTGTAGGTTGCATTTTGGTACTGTTGTTTCCTTGCCTGTGCAGATTTTATTTTGATGAAGCTCCAGTAGTTTATATTTGCCTTGTATCTCTTGCCTCAGAAGACATATCTAGAAACTTTCTATGGCCAATGTCAAAGAGGTTACAGCATGTGTTCTCCTCTATGATTTTTGTGCTTCCAGATTTCACATTTAGGTGTTTAATACATTTGAATTTATTTTTATGAAGCGACAGAAAGATAAGGAATTGATCCCATTTACAATTGCACCAAAAACAATAAGATACTTAGGAATAAACCTAACCAAAGAGGTAAAAGATCTGTACTCTGAGAACTATAAAACACTGATAAAAAAAATTGAAGATGACACAACAAAATGGAAAGACAAACCATGCTCATGGTTTGGAAGAACTAATATTTTTAAAATATTTATACTACCCAAAGCAATCTACACATTTAATGTAACCCTTATCAAAATACCAATGGCATTTTTCACAGAACTAGAGCAAATAATCCTAAAATTTGTATGGAACCACAAAAGACCCTCAATAGCCAGTGTGGGGCTTGTTTGGATTCTCTCTCTCCTTCTCTGTTTGTCCCTCCTCCACTTGCATGCCTTCACTTTCTCTCAAAATAAATAAATAAACCTAACAAAGAGCTCCATTTAGGAACATTTTATTTCTAATTCAAAACATGTTAAAATAGTATTTCTGATTATGAATATTTTAAGTCTTTTTCTTTCTTATATATTGGTCATCATTCAAGGTAGCATATAGGAAACAGGAGGTAATATTACAAGTGATATTAATGTAAAATTTAATGACAGCTCATTAAAGCTATCAAAATACTAAACACAACCGAGGGTTGTTTCATGAGGCCTGTTCTTAAATACCATCTCTATTAACTTACCTCTTAAAAGAAGAAAAAAAGAAGAGCTTAGACATCCAGTGGTCCTATGTAAGGCTCGAGTGTGAAGCACTACACTGAGTAGCTACGGTGGATGACACTTATCTCATCCTAGAGTATGTTATAAAGCACCTTTTTATTTATATAATTAATAATATTATTATTAATTATTATTTTTTATTATTAAAACACATAAGGGAATAGGATAGGAGGTTAAGAATTGAGCATTGAAGAAGTCATCTGCTTCAAGAAATAAGAAGTAGACATTATTTTCCCTCTTCTTTCCACAAGTATACCTGGAAATCCTGAATATTGTATATAAAACAAACATAAGAAAAGTCTTAAAGGTATGGGAATGAAGACAGATTGGCAGGGACCTCAGAACCCAAAGAATGACACAGTCGTAGGTACTTGTGGTTTTTTTTTGTTTTTTTTTTGCCTTTTATATCCAGGATTCATGACAGAAAATCTGACAACCTAGAATTGCCAACAGGCACAACAAAAAATAAGTTTCAACAAAGGCTTGCTGTCTCTAGTCAAAGGATCAAAAAAGAGGGGAAGTCTAGGAAGACAGAAAAGTTTTAGAAAATTTCCACTCTACTGCAACCAAACATTGCAAATACTATGGCTCCATCAGTATTCATAGCAGCAGAAATCGAATAGGTTGTCAAGAATTCTAACCTTACAGTGCTGTACCAATGTCCCCCAAACTTTCTGCTACAGTGGTGTCAGAGGACAAGAAGGGAACCAGAACTTTCATCTCAGATAGTAAGGAGGCCTCAGTTGTAGTGACAGTGAAGATGACATGGGATCCTGGACTTGCACCTGCACTGATTATGAGGCAGTTTTCATCCCTCCCTTTGTATCAGAGAAGGCCTAGTAGGGAGTTATCTCTCTCTTTTTGTGGAGTCAATGGAGGCCACCTGGGCAGCTGTAATGAGGACTCCTAGCCTCCTTAACCAAGGACAAATCAATGGAGGCCTCGAAGAAAGCTTGGACCCTCATCCTCACCTAGAAATAATGACAAACCTTCCTCCTCAGGTGTCAGTGGAGAATCTGAGCTTCTATTCTTCTATTCTACTTATGACACAATAGTCCCTCACTCCAAGCCAGAACCATATCAGAAGAAGCTGGCAAAAAGAGCATGTTTAAGTTATATCCAGACTATCATAACATAATGCCCCAAACCTTTAGAGAGCAATCAAAAGAAACTCATCATACCAAGAATAAGGAAGACCTAAAATTCAATGAACAAGTCAATGAATACCAACATTGGGGTGAGAGAGACATTAGAATTATCTGACAGTGATTTGAAAGTAGCCATCATAAAAATGATTCAAGGAGCAATTACAAAGGTGTTTGTGGAAGCAAACTGGATTCTATCAAAAACTGCACTAAGAATGATATTCTCTATACATGTAAGTATATAGAATAGTATATGGGCAAAAATAATTAATTTGATCATTGTAATAGAAAAATTCATGTTGTGTAAAAACTAAAAGACTTTGATAAAGAAGATTTAATCAGCTGTGGAACATTGATACTATGAAAAGGTGTAATCCTCAAAAATAAATGAGGCAGTTCTCTTTGCATTGATAGGAACTAATTTACCAGTTAAGTAAATAAGCATGATGAAGAAATGTGTTATACAGAATAGAAAATAAATATGTATTTATTTATTTTTAATTTGAGTATAGTTGACACACAATGTTACATTGATTTTAGATGTACAATATAGTGATTCAGCAAGTTTATATTGTTCTGTGCACACCACAGGTGGAGATGCCATCTGTCACCATCCAACCCTATTACAACATGATTGACTGAATTCCTTATGCTGTGCCTTTTATTCTCATGACTTATTCATTGCACAACTGTAAGCCTGTATCACCTACCCCGCTTCTCTCATTTTCCCCGTCCCCCACTCTCCTCCTCTCTGACAACCATCAGTTTGTGCTTTGCATTTACAGATCTGACTCTGCTTTTTGTTTGTTTATTCATTCGGTTTTCTTCACATATAAATGAAATCATATTGTCTTTTTCTTTCTCTGATGTAGTTCACTTAGTATAATTTCCTGTAGGTCTGTTCATACTGTCACAAATGGCATGATTTCATCTTTTTTCGTTGTTGCATATTATTCTAGGTATGTGTGTGTGTGTGTGTGTGTGTGTGTGTGTGTGTGTGTGTGTACACCACATGTCCCTTATGCATTTATCTATGGATTGACAGTTGGGTTGCTTTCATATTTTGGCTGTTTATTATTATAAATAATGCTGCAGTAAACGTAGGAGTACATATATATTTTTGAATTAGTATATTCATTTTCTTTGGATCTAAAATATAGTCATTTAAATATTATTTTAAAATGGAATTATTTTTAAAAATACCTATATACACAAGTACCTATTCAAACTTAGAATATTTCTAGAAACATGTATAGAAACTGGTTGCAGTGGCTGTGGGAGGGGGGTGTAGGGGTGTAAGGAAGGCACAGGGGATATTTATAGATCCATGGCCTGTCCTCAAGTTCCTCCAACTCTTTATTGGAGTACAACTATTATGGGCTATTGACGTGATTATTTTGTACTGGTGTCCACTGATCTACAAGTTATTTTAGAATAATAGTTGCACTTGCTACTGGGCCCTGATTAGTCTCTAGCATCTTTAGCCTCTGTTTTCATTTCACAAGCCTCGTCCATAGCTCTCCTTTCTACTGGGGAATCATCTCCACCTCACCACCAGACATTGCTAATGTATTTCCCAACACCATATTGGACAGGGTACTGTGTATATGGTTTTCTGTTTCTTTTCCTATGACCTAGACAGCAGATTTCCCCAAATATGACAGAGTAACTCTACAACTCTTATTTCCTGAGGTTTGACACCAACTCTAGGAGAATCTATGCTATCAGGATCTCTTCTTTTCTCCCTTTTCCTGCACTATCTCCCTGGTATCAGCGACACAGACCTTGGAAGGTTCTCTTTCTTACAGGTTGGGAACATCCCTTACTCATTGTATTAGGCAGGATTCTCCAAGGAAACAGAACTAACAGGATGCTTTTATATTACATACAGACTTGCTAATGTGATTGATTAATTAATTCCTAATTGTATCTTCTTTGAGTAGAAAGAAAAATATGTCCCTTACATGTAATCTCATTAATGCTACTGATTTCTTTTCCACACTTCACTTGTCACTTTCAATAAAATATGAGCTTTCTGTTCGGCGTTTTGCAATGAGCAAAGATACTTTAAAAATAAAAAATGGTTGTACTTTCAATGTTTTTGAATTAAAGGTTGTTTTTTTTCCCAAATAGAGACTGAAAAGCATGTGTTGCCTGTTAGATACTGACACTTGGATATGGCCAAGACATTTATTTTTTGATCCTTATAAGCAGAACTGTCTAGGAACAGATAGCACAAAGTCAAGCTTCAGTCTTCTCTGAAAAGTAAACAATGAATCTTTTTGAAGGATTTTGACAGGAAAACAATTGTTTCCAGCTGAAAGGACGTAAGTATAGGATGTGTACATTATAGTGTTCATGTCAAAATTCAGAAACTAAAGAGGCTTTTCACTCTAACCTAGGTGGTCCTGCACTGATAGCTGTTGTTGATTTCGTATGTATTTAGTTTTTTATTTTAAAAATATAATTTATTGTCAAATTGGCTTCCATACAACACTTAGTACTCATACCAACAAGTGTCCTCCTCAACGCCCATCACTCACTTTCTCCTCTCTCCCACCCGGCATCAACCCTTAGTTTGGTCTCTGTATTTAAGAGTCTCTTATGGTTTGCCTCCCTTCCCTCATGGCCTTCTGTTAAGTTTCTCAAGATCCATATATGAGTGAAAACATATAGTATCCGTCTTTTTCTGTCTGACTAATTTCACTCAGCATAATACCTTCCAGTTCCATCCACATTGCTGCAAATGGCCAGATTTCATTCTTTCTCATTGCCAAGTAGTATTTCATTGTATATATAAACCACATTTTTTTTTTATCTGTTCATCAGTTGATGGACATTTTGGCTCTTTCCATAATTTGGCTATTGTTGAAACCACTGCTATAAACATTGGGGTACATGTGCACCTATGCATCAGTACTTATGTATTCCTTGGGTAAATTCCTAGGAGTGCTATTGGTAGGTCATGAGGTAGTTCTATTTTTAATTTTTGAGGAACCTCCACACTGTTTTCCAGAGCAGCTGCACCAGTTTACATTCTCACCAATGGTGCAAGATCCAACAAACACATGAAACAATTCTCAACACCACTCCACATCAGGGAAATACACACTGAGATACCACCTCACACCTGTCAAGGTGGCTAAAATGAATAAATCAGGCAACTATAGATTCTGGTGAGGATGTGGAGAAACAGGAACCCTTTTGCATTGTTCGTGGAAATGGGTCATTTTAGCTGAAGTTGATGTCAGGGTACATTGTCTCCTTTGCTTTTAAGCTTTTAAGGAAAGTCTTGTTGCCATTAGAAGTCTTTTTGCTCAATCTCTTCTTTTATTTTTTCCAATGTTTTACTTATTTCTGAGACAGAGAGAGAGAGAGAGGGAGCATGAGCAGGGGAGGGTCAGAGAGAGAGGGAGACAGAATCTGAAGCAGGCTCCAGGCTCTGAGATAGCTGTCAGCACAGAGCCCAATGCGGGGCTTGAACCCACAAATGATGAGATCATGACCTGAGCCGAAGTTGGATGCTTAACCAACTGAGCCACCCAGGCGCCCCTGCTCAATCTCTTCTGAAGGAAGAAGCACACTGAAAGATTTATCGAGATACAACTCATTATGTAAAATTTAGGTTTTCAACTTCATATTTCTAACGAAAAGTAAATTATTGGTCCACTAAACAACTGACTTTCAAAAACATCAGAGAATGTTTGTATAATCAGAACCTAATATAGTGCTTAACCCACAATAGGTCCTTTGTAAATGCTAACTGAAGTGAACTGAATTTACCTGTTTAATTAGCAGTAAATGAGATTATCCTATTTATGAATTTCAAAAGGGATATTACACTTATGTGATCAAATATAAACTAGGAACAAAAATCAGAGATGTGATATTTTGTATGGTCTTTATTCATGCTAGTATGTGAAACTGGGAAAGAAATGTAAAGAGGTTCTAAATGCTTTTCCTAGGACAGGAATAAAAACACAAAGGGACGCATTAATGTATAGAATTGGGGAAGTAATTACCAACTAAGGGTCATCATTAACTACATAAATAGAAGCAAATATTAAACAACAAAAAACCTGGGACACAAAATTTTTCTTGGCCCAACTGTCTCATTTCTTTTTTATTTTTTACTATAAAGAATATCCTTTCCAACAACAAAAGACCCCGAATGGCCAAAGTAATACTAAAAAATAAAACCAAAACGGGAGGTATCATCATCCCAGAATTTAGCCTCTACTACAAAGCTGTCATCATCAAGACAGTATGGTATTGGCACAAAAACAGACAATAGACCAATGGAAAAGAATTGAGAACTCAGGAGTGGACCCAAAAGTATACAGCCAACTCATCTTTGACAAAGCAGGAAAGAATATCCAATGAAAAAAAAAATGGATCAAGAACATTTAACAGATGGTGTTGGGAGAACTGGACAACAACATGCAGAAGAATGAAACTAGATCATTTTCTCACACCATGCACAAAAATAAACTCAAAATGGATAAAGGACCTGAATGTGAGACAGGAAATTTTCAACACCCTAGAGGAGAAAGCAGGAAACAACCTCCTTGACCTCCACTGCAGCAACTTCTTACTTGACACATCCCCAAAAGCAAGGGAATCAAGAGCAAATATAAACGCTTGGGACCTCATCAAGATTAAAAGCTTCTGCACGGCAAAGGAAACAACCCACAAAACTAATAAGCAGCCAACGGAATGGGAAAACATAGTTGCAAATGACATATCAAATAAAGGGTTAATATCCAGAATCTATAAAGAACTCACGAAACTCCACACCCGAAAAACAAACAACCCAGTGAAGAAATGGGCAGAAGATATGAACACTTCTCCAAAGAGGACATCCAGATGGCCAACAGACCCATGAAACCATGCTCAGCACCCCTCCTCATCAGGGAAATACAAATCAAAACCACACTGAGACACCACCTCATGCCAGTCAGAGTGGCTAAAATGAGCACATCAGAGAACTCTAGATGCTGATGAGGATGCGGAGAAACGGGCACCCTCCTACACTGTTGGTGGGAATGTAAACGGGTGCAGCCCCTCTGGAAAACAGTGTGGAGGTTCCTCAGGAAACTAACAACAGAACTCCCCTATGACCCAGCAATAGCACTGCTAGAAATTTACCCAAGGGATACAGAAATGCTGATGCATAGGAGCACATGTACCCCAATGTTCATAGCAGCACTCTCCACAATAGCTAAAACCTGGAAAGAGCCTAAGTGTCCATCAACAGATGAATGGATCAAGAAAAGGTGGTTTATCTATACCATGGAATACTACATGGCAATGAGAAACAATGAAATCTGGCCATGTGTACCAACATGGATGGACCTTGAGGGTGTTATGCTGAGCGAAATAAGTCAGGCAGAGAAGGACAAATATCATATGTTTGCACGTATAGGAGGATTAGGAGGAACTTAACGAGGACCAAGGGGGAGAAGAAGGGCGGAAATGGTGGGGGAAAGGGAGAGAGGCAAACCATGAGAGACTCTTGAATGCTGACAAAAACTGAGGACTGATGGATGTGGGGGGGAGGGGGATGGGCATGGAGGAGGGCACTTGTGAGGATGAGCACTGGGTGTTATGTGGAAACTAATTTGACAGTAAACTACTTGTAAAAAAAAGAAAAGAAAAGAAAGAAAAAAGGATGTCCTTTCCATTAAGACCACCTTAAATATATTGGCTTAGTGCAATTGACCATTTTTTTCATTAATTTGCATATTAGTTGACACAAATAAGTGTTATTCCAATTATTTGCAAAGATCCTGGAATGTAATATAGTAAGAATGTTTATTTTGGATGGCTAAGGCATTAAATTTCATAAAAAATTAATTTTCAGATAAGGTACATGAACTCACATGTACATGAAATGTGGCCTTTTATGTTTTCAAATTTGATAGCTTGTCCATAAGCACACATTTGTAAATTTTAATTAATGCTTATAAACTCAGGTCAATGAATATTTCATTAAAATTCACTAACGACTTACAAGAATGTCACATAGGTTAGTATCAACTTTTGAGAACTTTGTATTGGAAATATTTTAGAATCAATGTAGTAATATTACAGTTATTTAGATGAATTCTCTATTCTAATTGTATTTTACTAGCCTATCTAAAAATATTATATGTTTTCATCAACTGTTTATATAATTTTAGTTAACAGGGTTAGACACTATGAAAGCCTGTTTATCTAACTATATGCATCATGCAGTAGATAGATTCATAAAATCCAAAACTTTAGGTTCTCCTCCACCCTGCATATTTATATGGTGATATCCTGGTGCTGTTACTTAATTCTGTCTTTGGACTGACTTTCTATTTCTTTCGTTGTCATCTGCTTCTTTATTTTTTAATCTTTTCCTGGTCCCTCTGATTAGATTCCTACCTTCTGCCCTAAACAGAGTAGTTTAGACTAAATGAAGGCTCTCAGATAGAAATAGGATATGTGTTATGGCACTAAGATGGAAAAATAGTAAAATATTTATTAAAAATATGAGAACATTGACAAGGTGATGTTAGTTCACTGAGTAGTCATTTTAAAAGCATCAAGTGATTATGAGTCCATGGGCCGATACTGGGGATAAGAAGATAAACTAGAAATAAATATGATCCTCAAGAGGTCACAGTCAGAGAAAAGGTAAACATTAACTAAATTATTACATTATTATGCCAAAATAGATATCAGATGTGATTACTAGACACTGTGAGAGGTTAAAAGAATGAATTAATCAAAAGAAATTTTGACAATAAAATATTTGATTTTATTTACATGGATTTATTTATTTTCATGAAATATTTACATGGATTGTAACAATTTCTAAATACTAGTTTTTCCATACACATTATATACTTACTCATATGTGTTTGTATCTGTACCATCAGTGACAAATTTAAATGTTAGATCTATTTCATTTCTTATCCCAACACTTTTGTAAATGATATACATTTCTGGCTTTAGATGAGATATCCTAACAATATAAAACCAATCTTGAGTTTTTTATAAACTATCGGATGAATGATTATTACATGAATTTATTGAAAAAATATTTGCCTTCCAAAGGCTAACATAATTGTTTTGTAGGAATATATACATGATTTTAAAACACTTTTGGTTTCTCAAATAATTATTTTTACCCTAGAGCCACTTTCCAAGTGTCATGGTGGGGTAATTGGGAAAAGTTTTCAGTTAGCAAGAATCACACCTCAGATAAGCCTCATTGGCTATGATATGGCCACTGTGCAAAGCTAGAGCCACTTTCAGAACATACAGAGTGGTTGTGTTTTAAGAACAGAATCTCAAAGATATATGAAAGAAGGGTTGGGAAAATGTGTAAGTTTGTGTATAGAGTTTTTTCTTTAAAAAAATAAACAGTTTTGTTGAGGTACACTTGATACACAAAAAACTACACATATTTAATATATACAGTTTGATTAGTTTGGACTTACACAAACACTCATTAAACCATTGCCAAAACCAAGGTATTAGGCATGGCCAGTGCAACCAAAAGTTTCCTTGTGTCTATTTTTGTTGTTGTTGTTGTTTTATGTATAAGTCTATATAAGATCAAGCCTCTTATCAAGTTTTTAAGTATATAGTACAGTAGTGTTAACTTTAGTTTCTATGCTGCAGCAGATCTCTAGAACTAATTCATTGTGTGTAACTGAAAACTTATATACCAAGTGAACAACTCCACATTTCCCCCTTACTCCAGCCGTTGGTAACCACCATTCTAGTCTCCATTCTATTCGTTTGACTATTTTAAGCACCTCATATAAGTGGAATCATGCAATATTTGTCTTTCTGTTACTGCCTTATTTCATTTAGCATAATGTCCTAAGGATTCATTCATGTCACAAATGGCAGGATTTTCTTTATTTTAAGGTGTGGATATATGTGCTAGATTTTCTTCATTCATTCTTATGTCGATTAACATTTGAGTTGTTTTTGTAACTTGACTATTGTGAATAGTTCTCCAATGAACCTGGAGTGCAGATATCTCCTTGAAATCCTGATTTCAATTATTTTGGACTTTTTCCAGAGGTGGTATTCATTGGTGGGTCATATACATGTGGTAGCTCTATTTTTAATGTTTTGAGAAACCTTTGCGTTGTTTTCCATAGTGGCTGCACCATTTTACATTCCCACCAGCAGTATAGATGGGTTCCAATTTCTCCATATTCTTGGCAACACATTTTTTTTTTTGGCTATCAAACTGTAAGAGTTTGTTAAATATTTTTGGATATTAAGCCCTTATCAAATATATACTTTGCAAATACTTTCATTCTGAGAGTTGTCTTTTTAAAATGTATGGAAAGTAGAGAAAAATGGAGATGGCAATTTGATGTAGGTCAAAATATGCTTATTATAGTGTCAACTTTAATATAATTCACATATTAAAATTGTTTTACCCAAGTCAGTATATCACTTTTTAGTCTTCTGGCATAAGTTCCTCTATTTATTGCCTATTTGGCTACAAAGTGAAAGACAAGTAAAAATTTACATGAAAACATTATAATAATTATATAAAAACTTTATCCTTTGAGACCTTAGAAAGAGGACTTAATAATTCTATGTTTATATTTGAAAAGTGTCCTTAGGCTGTATACGGGGCATAGAAGCCTATATACATTACAGTTTTCATCCCTTCCATTAGCATATTTGACTTCTTAAATTCTACCACGTCTTTTTATTTTTTAATTTTGGGAAATTTGCTATTAATATATAATGACATTGCTTGTGTTTACCAGTAGAGTGTTATATTTATAAGCTATTTGATAACATGACATAATATCTATAGTTCTCACAAAATATTATTGAAATCTACAAATATTCAGTAAAATCAAATGTAATTATGTGCTCATCATTAAGTATAGCATTGGTCCTTTTCTTGCTATTAGAAAATGAACTGATAAATTTATCACATAAAGTAAATAAAAATATAAAGCAAATTCCCACTGATAGGCTACATTGAACTTTTCCTGTGAATAGCTTCCCCCTCTCTCCTCAGACCAGGGAAATTTAAGGAAAATTGTAATGAAAAATTTACTAATAACTACCTATGATCCACCTAATAAAGGAAAATCTGTTGTTTCTTCATTTAACCTAATGAAATGAAATGTTCACATGTAGAAGTAGAAGAAAGATTACTTAAAAATTTCAGCAAAACTAAAATTCACTTAACATCTAAAGAAATACAAAAATGGATCTAAACAAACACATATGTTATGAATATAAGCATCATTAGTGTATTACAATTATTTATACTGGCCATTGATATTCATTAAAAGTAAGATTTCAAAATGGTCTTCTCGCTTACATAATTCTGAGCAAGAGTCTACATGGAGTTCCAATGTATTTCCTTGCAAAAAAAATAATTTTTTAAATGCCTGAATATCACTACTCAAAACATTTTTTAATGAATATTTGCTTTGGGACTTTGGAAACAGGCCCAATGAGTGAAACTTTTTCATGACTGACCATACAAACTGTATTGTACCAGTTAGCTTTAGCTGCAACATCAGTCACCCCAAAATCCAGTTTCTGAAACAACCAACATTTGATCACTTCCTACGAATCTCTGTGTTGATTGGACAGTTCTGCTAATGTAGGCTATATCAATTGGGCTTCTGCCTCAACATTCATGTCACCTGGCAGGTCACCTAGGACTGGTTGATCTAGGATAGCCTCAAACTTATCCATTAGCCAAAGAATTTTGCATGACGATGCTCAGAAGCATTATGAGAGGCAGCTGTCTGAGGGCAGAGATATTGGGACACCTGAATAAATGTAACAATCTATGAGAAATTTTGTAGCTTTAGATAGTTTTAATTTTGAAAATACATTATATGAAAGTTTATTTTGGGCGGATATGGAAACGGAGTCTATATGAGGACTTGGCTTCAAAAACAGAGAGAGTGAAACTAACAATAAAAAATGAAGCCAACATTATTGAATATTGTCCATGGCTGGTATACAAACTGATGTTTTCCTTCAAAAATTGTTTGCTTCTCTATTTTGGTCCCAGTATAAACATTTATAAGCTATAAAGTGCCTGAGTGGTTTGAAATACAAACTCATCCAAATTATCAGTGCCAACAGGCTAGGAAATAATAGCCAGCTGACCAAATATGGTATGCAGATAGAAATAAATTATTATTTCTAAACTCTTGTAAACTTTTTGAAAATTAATTTCAGAATGAAATCCATCTGTCCAGTAGGCATTTAGACAATTAATAATGTCATAAATCATTACCTTTTTTTATATGAGAAAAGTTTTACTCTACTCCACCATCATTGCCCAGTAAACAGTGAAACTTTAGAATGGTAAACCACCCACCAAGCACTACAATCATTCAATTTTGTTTTATTATACGTACATTTTTCCATTTATTTATATTATTCAATTTATATGATTCAATGCATCCTTTGCATAATGGAAATATTAATGCTGACTTAATGGGATAATTGCAGGAAATAATGAATAATTTTGACATTTTGAAACTGAAAAATGCTATACACCTTCTGTTCCATTGCAGTTAGGTGCATTCTTAAGAAGCCATCCATTATCAAATCAATATTATAACATAAATTGTTTCAGTAGAAAAAAGGTATGTAAGCATTATAGAGTTTTTAACCCATTGATTTGGTAAAAAATATGGAAAGCCACTCCAGCATACTATGTTTATGTGCCAAAGCACTGTGTTTTTTCCAAAATAGAGCAGGATATCCAGAAGATTCTAGTCTCAAATTGAGTAACACCAATGGTGTTTAGTATAATCAAGTCAAATCCCATAATTAATTGGTCGCTTTATGGTTAGGTTTGCATTGTAAAAAAACCTATATTTTCAAATATACAAATTAATAAGCAACCACTTGAAATATTTGCTTTTATAACATACAACTAATTAAAATTTCTGAAGTAGTTCTTTGGAGAATATGCTGTTTCCAAGCATATAGCACAGAATATTATGAGAGTATCTTCATCTTGTAGTTTCACCCAAGAATAGATATTGATAAAGTTTTGTGGACCAACCTCAAATGTCATTTAAGAAAATCACTTTTTGAATATAATAAATTTAAATAAATTAGTGTTTTCTGGAAATCGTGTGTCTGTGTGAATTGTACTTCTTACTTTAGATCTGTAACAAAATCTTAGTGTTTAATGTGTATTGGACAGTCTTTTCATAGCACAGTAAAGGTTAACTTAATATAGTCTCACAATACATGTAAGAGGCAGTACAGTAAAACTTTGGTTTGTGAACGTAATTTGTTCTGGAAACATACTTGTAATCCAGGGCACTTGTTTATCAAAGCGAATTTCCACATAAGAAATAATGGAAACTCTGATGATTTGCTCCACAACCCAAAAATATTGATACAGAAATGATTACAATACTGTAATATAATATAAATAATAAAAAATATAAAGAAAAATAAACAAATTAACCTGCACTTACCTTTGAAAACCTTTGTGGCTGGTGTGAGGGAGATAAGAGAGAGGAGGGTTATTGTGTAGGATGACTTCTACTATCACTAATGGAATCACTACTACCTATCGGCTTAATGGAATTTTTCTGCATGGGGGCCATTGTATATGCTCACAAAGATGCTGACCAAAGTACAGTATTAATTAACTCTTGTCATATACTGTATTTAATATAACTGGCAATAAGGCGGCCAAGGAAAGGGTCTATATCTGCAGGCAGCCTGACCTAGATGGAAGCAAAGCATTCCTAAGCTTACTCTTTTATGGAAAAGCAAAGGACTATTCATAGGTCCCTATGAAGTGACAAAATATACCTTAGTGCCAGTTTTGGGGACCTTCCAGTGTTCTGAAAAATCACTGCCTGCTGCCAAACACTGCAGTCTGAGACCAAGCATACAAGCATGGAAGACAATCACCCACAATCCCACAGTGAGAGAGAAGAACCATTGGCCCAGTTGTGATCATATGACAATTGGCATCATGTACTACTCATATTGCAAGTCATCACTCATTTATCAAAGTTAAAATTTATTAGAAATGTCTGTTCATCTTGCGGAACACTCCCAGAACAAGTTACTTGCAATCCAAGGTTTTACTGTATTATAACCATTTTAAAGCAAGGAAAATATGACAGGTTAAGTAGCTTGCCCAAATTCACACAGAATTATTACACATTGAAATACAAAATATGATCTTTGATCTTTTCATAATAAGCAGTACTTATCTTAAAATTGGATAGCTTTATTGTGGGATTATATCCCTACCTTCGGTCCATTTCTCCTTTCTCAAATGCTTTTATTGTAAAATTACTCAGAAGTTGGGTTTATCTCATTTTTCATTTCTCTCCAGACCTGGTCTTAAAGTTGTTGATATTTTGCTAGTTTTCTGATTTCTTCAAACATTTTTCTCTTCACATTTTGTCTAATTTTTCTAGATGTTCCCTGTACTTGGATTAGCTGGCAAAATGTTTCCTTACCATTCCTAGAAGCAGAAAGCCTTATACTCTAATCACATAACAAGAAAGGCATTTAATATTTCAGCCAGACAGATTTCTCAATTACCCACAGGTCCTACCAATGTAAGCTTATGTCTACTATCCATGAAGATTTAGCCATTGTATTATCTGAGGTTCTCCATGTAGCAGACATCAGCACAGGATTGGACTTGCAAAGGAATTACTTGGGGCAATTCCTGTATAAGATAGAGTAGAGGAAGAGCAGGGAGTAGGGAGTGGGCTGGGAGAGCCTGAAGACTACAATGGTGGTTTGACACTTGTGAAAGAAGAAAATAAAGACAAACATTGAGTGGAAAGAGCCTCAGACCACAGTGCAGCTCTGAGAAAGTCTCAGCCAGGCCAACTGGGAGTCCCAAGACAAAGATTACCTTGAGAATAGCCCCATATTGGGTAGGGATGACTTAGCTCTAGAAATCCTACTGTGCCCGGTCACTGGCTGAGAACACTCAGGGAGAAAATGGCCTTGGCCTAGCCAAGAAGGTAGAGTGAATCCAGAAGGTAGAGCAGGTGGAGGCCATGAGCTCACTTAAACTTCTTGCAGGAGTTCTCTCCTGAAGTAAGTTCTGAGCAGTGCACTTCCGTGGCTGCTATGATTGCAATGTTGCCAATGCTCTTCTGTTTTACTTTGCCCTTCTATTATTTCAGTTTTTCCCTCTAAATAATGAGCTAAATTTAAGTCCAGATTTTTAAGGTTAATGAAAATACCAGGTGAGAAAATATAAATGTAACTGTTCTGAAACAGAGGTGCTAAACAAATTTTAATTATTATGTCACTCCTTAGAGATAGTTCCTTATAACAAATATTTCTTTCATAAGCTTAACAAACTTTAAAACAGTAGATAATAAATATGAGTTTTAGAAATCTACAAATCATCTTGACACATAATGGCATATACATAAAGACGTTTCTAACAGGAAAAGACATTTCTAACAGAAATAGACTACTAAAGGCATATTGTACCTGAGTCCATGCTTAGAATTTAGCATTGCTTTCTATATGAGAGGATATTTTTTTAAATTATTTTTGTTACTTAAAATTTTTTTTAAGTTTATTTCTTTTTGAGAGAGAGATAGAGCATGATCACGGGAGAAAAGGGAGACACAGAATCTAAGAAGGCTCCAGGCTCTGAGCTGTCAGCATAGAGCCTGACATGTAGCTCAAACTTACTAATGGTGAGATCATGACCTGGGCTGAAGTCTGAGGCTCAACTCACTGAGCCACCCAGGTGCCCCACTGATATGACTGGTTCTAAATAACATATGATTTTCAATGTCCTGCACTTAATAGAGCAACTTTAAAGGATTTTAAAATAGTAATTACCATTGGATTTCCAAGAGGAAATTCAAATAAATTCAATACAAATTCAAATTCATGTTAAAAGCATGTAAAAAGTTACTAATACCAATAATAATTCTTGTGAAAGTAAACATTATCATCAACAGAATTTATAGAATACCAAATTTCATGAACTAAATTATCTACAATAAAAATAAGCAAAATATGTAGGCAAAAGCTCTTCATTTCAAAGTCATATGTCATTTTTCTGGCTGGGTAAAACTGTTTAATTTTGAAGTCACTTACATTTTAAGAAACTTAAGAAATGATCTATAATATTAACAAATGATAGAAGTAGTCTATAGTTTTCCATTATTATAAATGTATATACATCCCAGTAAAAAACTAATATCACAATTAATTTCTCCCTGCCTCAGTAGTTGTGACACCATATTCTTTATTAATATATGTGTATAGATATCTAAAATGTTAAGATAGAATTATATGCAGTTGGACAATAATTATTTATTAAAATCATTGTCAAAGCTTATTTTTTGAGAGAGAAAGATAGAATGAGAGAGAGAGACAGAGAGAGAGGGAAGGATATATATATATATATATATATATAGAGAGAGAGAGAGAGAGAGAGAGAGAGAGAATGAGTGGGGGAGGGGGGGAGAGAGAGTGGTACAGACAATCCAAAGTGGGCTCTGTGCTGACATCAGAGAGCCTGTTGTGGGGCTTGTACTCAGAAATTGTGAGATCATGACCTGAGCTGAAGTCGGACACTTAACTCTGAGCCACCCAGGTGCCCCTTTATTAAAATCACTGTGATCGTAACTGCCAGGAGGTCAATTTGGGGAATAGATTAGAAGTGTGAAAATTACAAAAGTATGACTAATATGTAAATTAGTGTAAACATGCATTGTTTCAAAGTATTGATTGTTATTTTTAAATTTTTTAAAAGAAAATTATGTATTTATTTTGAGGAAGAGAGAGAGAGGGATAGGGGCAGAGAGAGAGGACAGAGAGAATCCCAAGCAGGCTCCCCAGTGTGGAGCATGATGTGGGGCACAATCCCATGAACAGCAAGGTCATGATTTGAGCTGAAATAAAGATCCAGATACTTAACTGACTGAGACATCTCTGTGCCCCAAAGTATTGATCTTTATTAAAAATGCAAATAATAAGAACAAACCTGGTACATGTATTTCAAATAATTTTTTGTCTTATTTCATGGCACAGGAATAAGCAAGTAAAAGTAACACTTCCAAAACTACTTCTTTTTTTTATTTTTGAGAGTGTAAACTGGGGATGGGAAGAGAGAGGCGGAGAGAGAATCCCAAGCAGGCTTTGTGCTGTCAGCAAAGAGCCTGATGCAAGGCTCCAATTCACAAAACCATGAGATCATGACCTGAGCCAAAACCAAGAGCCAGAAGCTTAACTGAGTGAGCCACTGAGGCGCCCTTCCAAAACCATTTTACAGTGTTCTTACACTAAATTATTACTACCACACAATCTTCAAATTACAATTAGAAATATGCATTTATTATTATTTCTCACTTTTAGCTTTAGAATAACAGCTTTCAAAATTTGTGTTTCCACTACACTTCTGATTACCAAAATTGTGATAATACACTTTACAAATATCTTAGCACGCACTAAATGAAGGAAGAATAATGAAAATCTATCAATAATACAATGATCTAATGTTGTGCATTACTCATAAAACCAACTGTATTAATTCCCTTCCTCTTTTTGTCTACCTAAGCATTCTCTTACCATTTGAATACAAATCTTGCCCTGGGTGCTTATGTGTGCCTGGAATCACAAGATTATTTTTTTTTTTTGAGTGCCAACTTGATACTCAAATTTCTCACTGTAAGAGACAAGTAGTATACTACCTACCTTATGTTCTAGTGGACAGATATCACTATACCTATGCGTATTCATTATAGAAAAAATTCTTTAAAAATTTTAACCAGTTGCCATACTGATTGAGAACTCCTGCCTAGATTATGGACACTCAGCTATGCTTTTCTCACTTTGAATATAGTATCTGGCATCATGAAGTCTTTAAAGAAAGAGTTGAATAAAATGCCCCAAATTACAAAATAAAAAAGTCTATGTTTATTCATTATCCTTCTTTTAAGGTGGTCCTATGGGTTCATTAACAAATAGATGAAGGTTTTCAATAAATGAACAATAAATTTAGAATTTTAGGTGCTACTGTACTCTTGACAGATTATTTTCAGAAAATTGGCCAACCACCAAAACCCCAAATAGCCATATTAGCAGATTGATTAGAAAGGAAAGTGTACTTCATTTGAAGGTTTTCTACAGGATGAAATATTTTATAAGTAAGCTAGAATACAAATATCTATATCTATTGAATATCCTGTTTCTACAAGGATATTTTCGCGAGATGTGGAGAAGTATAAAATTTATGTTAAATGAATAACTGTTAGTAATTTATGAACTAAAATATAAATCTACATTAATGAAATAAATGAAAATCTTCTAAGTATATAGGTATAAAACTGATGTACCTTTTTTCTCCACTTTGCAAGAGCTGTTACTAACAGTGATGAAAGAGAAAAGATCCAGAGACAGCTTAACATGTAGACATGCCAACTTAGGAATGGGCATGTCCAGTGTTAAGAAAGAAGCTTTTGCATAACAATGACAATCAGAACACGAGTAGATTAAAAGTACCAGAGAAGGGAGCCTGGGTGGCTCAGACGAAGCAGCCGACTTCGGCTTAGGTCATTATTTCACGGTTCGTGGGTTCGAGCCCGGGTTCGACCCCAGGTTCGGGCCTGGGTTCGAGCCCCGCCTCGGGCTCTGGGCTGATAGCTCTAGAGCCTGCTTCGGATCCCTCTCTTTTTGAACTTCCCCTGCTCATGCTGCCTCTCTCTCAGAAATGAATAAAAACATTAAAAAAAAAAAAAAGTACCAGAAGACCAAACTGAATTTGCCATATGTTATCTGGTAACTGTCTTTATACTTTGTAACATAAAATCTATTTAAAATTCTCAAATACTTGCTTATAATCAGCTATAAAATTCTCAAATACTTGCTTATAATCAGCTACAAACCTGCAAAATGGTTTTCTCCTACTGGTAAAATGCCTAGTTAGGCTCTCAGTCTCTGCACTGAGTTTAACAGGAGGAAAGAAGTCTTCTAAGTTTTCAGCACTTTGAATCGCAGATGTTGTCTGTGTAAGCATGTGATCCTAGACAGTGTAGAAATTGGTATCAGAACTGGGAACATACAGGGTTTCTGTTCAAGATCATGAGCTAGCCTTCTTCCATAGACTTAACAAATCTAAAGCCACATAGAGGACAGTTTTCTCTGACAATACATGAAAACTCCCGAGGCAACCCTTTCATATCTTGAAAACGAGAGGGAAACAATCTCAAAGTGGGTGGGAGAGGCTAAGGTACAGTCTTGTCATAAACCCCACCCCCAGCCCAGTAACCCACATTCTAAATTGAGCTCAAAACCTAGAGCTTCTGCCTCAGGAGTATAAGGTCCATAACTTACACTAAGCACCCAACTTTTAAGACTGGCACCTGAGAGAACTAGGAACATATATAACACCAAACTAAGTTAAAACAAAACTAATAATAAAAGAAATCCTACCATTAGTTCTAAGAAAATGTGTTAAAATTTCATAGCACTGAAGTATAGTCAGTCTGAATTGCTTTATTCCCAAATATAATTTGTCTAAAGCTTTATGGTCCTGTTTGATCTAAGTAAAATAATTTTATAACCTACTATGGATAGTGCTTTCCTTTATCCAGATTTTATAAAGCCTAAGCTAAAAATGTTCTTAAGAGTTTGAGTAGGTTAAACCAAAAAAAAAAAAAAATTGACATTGAACTACATTTTTTTTTTTTTTGGTGTACAACTCAGTTTATTCATGGTTAAAAATGTAAGCGATGACAATAGCCTTTCAGAGTAATAGGAGTTAAGCTTTTATCACCATAGGTTTTAGTACTTGACCCAGAACCTTGAAGAGAGTGTTACAACTGACATGGAAAAGTGTTATTTAGGTGCTTACACCAAAGATATATATTGCTGAAGAACAATTTTTGAGTGAGAGGTTTATATAGTATCCCTTTATAACCCATACTAAAATTCATGATTGTGGCTGTCATACTTTTGGAGAGCTAAAGTATTGTGGCCTAGAAGCTACTCAATAGTATACTTCAGGTAGAATAAAGTGTGGTATATCAATATTTTTACAACCATTATTTCCTCAGAACACAGTACCTAGTATGTGTGGTAATCATAGAAGAAAAATATAACAATATAGAGGTTGCAAAATGGTATACAAATGGTATGTAAAATATAATGATGCTAAGGTATTTCAAGTCAAGTTTTTGCACTTCTCTAGATTTTGTTTTTATGATATTAACCACAAAGTTACAAACTGGACGTAAAGCACACAACATAAATAATCCAAATTATCTCTCATTTTCCTCAGATACCTTCTTTCAATCTGATTTCCACTGGCCTAAAGTGAAAATAAAGAGAGCAATTATAGGGGGGCCTGGGTGGCTCAGTCACTTAAGCATCTGAAATTTCAGCTCAGGTTATGATCTCATACTCCATGAGTTCTCTCTCTCTGACTCTCACTGTGTCTCTCTCCCTCTCTCTCTGCCCCTCCCCTGCTCCCATGTACACTCTCTCTCAAAATAAAATAACTTAAAAATAGAGCAATTATAAGGAATGGGAAATTCACTTAGAATTACTTTTTTAAAATTAAAAAAATTGTTTTAATGATTTATTTATTTCTGAGAGACAGAGAGAGAGAGAGAGAGAGAGAGAGAGAGAGAGAGACAGCATGAGCAGGGGAGGGTCAGAGAGAGAGGGAGACAGAATCTGAAACGGGCTCCAGGCTCTGAGCTGGCTGTCAGCACAGAGCCCAACGTGGGGCTCGAACTCACAAACCGTGAGATCATGACCTGAGCGAAAGTCGGACGCTTAACCGACTAAGCCACCCAGATGCCCCAACATTTTTTAAAATTTTTATTTTATTTTTGAGAGACAGAGAGACAGAGCATGAGCAGAGGAGGGGAGAGAGAGAGGGGGGGGGGGAGAGAGAGAGAGAGAGAGAGAGAGAGAGAGAAACCAAAGCAGGCTTCAGGCTGCGAGGTGACGCCTAGAGCCTAACGCCTGCCGGGGTTGAACTTACAAACCGAAACGTGAGATCATGACCTCAGTCAAAGGTGGCTGCTTAACTGACTGAGCCACCCAGGCACTCCTAGAATTACTTTTAATGTGTAAACTTCGAGGAGGTTTTTACTTACTATGAGGATCCCTTACTAGCAGGGGTAGAAGTACCAAACTTCAGACAGGACTTGTCCCCTTGTGTTAGTTATAAGTAGTTGGTTAGAGGGAGGTTTTTTTGTGGACTACTACTTAATAGGAGAAACACTTTGTAACTTTGTCATGTAACTCATGTAACTTTTCTTAGAAAGTTACTGGGGCAGACCAGATTAACTCATAAGGGATTAGTCAAAAGTTAAAGATTCAAGTATATGATTTCTACACTATAAAAGAACTGCCATAATGATGATGAGGTTAAAAATAACATTTTATATTAGATGTTACATATATATAACTCATATATGATGTATTATATAGCATATCATATAATTAACATGTTTTAGTGCATCTGATGTGGCAGGATCTATACTAAGAATTTAATAAGCATTTTTATTTATAATCTCAAAAAATCTTTATGAGTTTTGTTATTGTGTCTCATTTTAGAAATAGAGATGATAAAACTTAGAAGCATTAAATAATTTAGCCAAGGTTACATAAAATAGCAGAGTCAAGGTTTCTCTTATACAATCAAATTTAGAAGCAGCTATATATATCTATATAGCTATATCAAAAAAAAAAGTTCCCTTGGGAAAGAAAATGTGTGGTGTTAAAAATTCTATAATAATGAATGATACCATACAGCCATTGTTAACAATGGACAGGAAATACCAACAAAACTACAGCAGCAGTTACAATATTTTCAGGATAAGGGTCCACACTGGAACAGAATAATCACAGAGAATGTTTCCCTTAATAACCACAAAACATGAATTTCCCCAAATGTGCTCTGGGACAAAGTGGTTAGGTGACTAAAGTTTTAGAGAAAGTGCCTATTCTTTGCTGTCATGTCATAGTTTGTAGCCTTTCTAGTGGATTGAGAATGATTAAAAACGCTGCTGCAAAGAGTAATATAAATAATATAAACTATCATGGTCCATTCTCCTTTTTCATAATCTCTCAGTTAAGTCTCTGTTTTCTTTGGAATATAGTAGCTAAAAACAAGAAGAAACAAAGTGTCTGGGACATAAAGTAGTAGAGGTTTGAAATATGGAAATATATTACTTTCCATGTTAATAAGAATATATATGTATGCATTTATGCAAAGTGTAGAAAGTTGTAGAGATACTAACAAGGGCTCCTACAAAGTCTCTGAATGGCACAATTAACAAAAACTCAATATACCTATTGGTGAATTTAAAAGAGCTAAATCTTCAAAAAATTTTAGCACCAAAAATCATTAGAGATTTTCTTTTTTAAGCCATACAATTGTACTATCCCATTAAATGCAATTTAATGCACCTTAATTGCATGTGTTTATATAAATTTCAGTATAAAATTACTCTGTAGCACATAAAATGTTAATTTAAGAAAGTTTTAAAGTTTGTGGAAAATAATATGTTCAAAGTCAAATTAACTCACTAAAGCTTTCCTTACATTTTTTTTCATTTTCAGAAATTTCTTTCACTAAGCTAATTCCTTAGTGTTTTGGGGTCTCCAAGTCTTCAAAGATCACACAAGATTTCAAACACAATTAAGCACACATTAAATAAAATTATTTAATAACCATGTTCTCAACTAAATTGTTATCAACATCAACCATTTCCTCATGAACTATCTACCACTTTCCACAATAAGTGTTTCAGTCTTTTATATTAGTTCAAATGCAATTATTTGTAAAGCAGCAGCTATACTAGCATTGGAAATAATGGTCAAGATATAAAAAGTTAATATAATGCTTGTAGAACAATGTCTTTGTGAATCCTGCATGTTCATACATAATATATGGTATTTAATACAAAAAGCAACATCTGTTTTTGAGGAATTTCTGAATTTTGAGGAATGTCAGAAGACACTGTATATGAGAAAAGGAAGCATCACTACAAAGTTTGTTCCTTTAGTTACTGGAAAATATTAAAATTGGTTATATTATATAAAATTAGTAAAACTTTCAACATGATACTGAATTAAGATATAATCTTCCTAAAAAGTTGAAATGACAGGAAACATCATTTCTATATCTATCTATCTATCTATCTATCTATCTATCTATCTATCTATCATCATCTATCTATCTATCTGTATTGCTCAGAAAATTTGAGCCTAGAGAAATCCTTCATAGACTTTTGTAGCCAATCTATGAAACATACACATACATACACACATACACACACACACACACACACACACACACACACACAGTGTGGACTATAATTGCATAAAAATATATTATTGAGATATATGCAATCCTCTATAAATAAAACAATGTTAGATGTATAGGATATAATATTAGAGATAAGAGAATGAATGGAAACAATATTGAGACATATTTGTTTCATATTTTCAGATAATCATTTTAGATTTATAGTCTTACATAATCTTCATAATTAGGCAATGAGTTTGACACTAGATTATATTTTATAGAAAGGGAATGTGAGTATGATTTATAAGATGATAGTTAAGTAACATTTGGTCCCACATTTTTCTGCCACGCTACCAATATTTTTATTTTACAATGTTGTTTCTTTCCCTGTTTCAGAAGAAAAAGGTAATGGAAGACACTTAGAAGATATCGTTTATATAGAAGATAATATATCCTAGTATATATAACATCTATGTATATATTTTATAAATTTCATACCATAATATCCCTATACATATCTATAAGCATGTGTGGATATATGACACATTTACATGCATATAGATTTCTACACTGGCAGTAATTATGAATCAGCAAATATATATTAAACTTATGAGAAAACACTAACACTAATAGAACTTTCAACAACTAGCATTCGTATCTATCAGGAACCATCTAAGTGCTTTCATATTGATTACTTAATCCTAAAGAGAACCTTATACCATTAGTATCCCTGTTATAAAGAAAATAATATTAAGGCCTAGACATACATGACCACATAGCTAGTAAATAAAGAACTTAGTTATAAAACAAATTATTCTTATATACCCTGGACTTGGCTCTTCTCTTGGGTTGCCACTTCTTGCCCACAGTTGCTAGTGTCAGAGTGGTCATTAACAAGAGTCCATTCCTTTAGGAAACAAGGCTTTAGTCAAGCCCAGAATGTCTTAAAATTATATTGGTAGCAACCTGTTAAAATTTTGAGATAATATAAACATTCTAAACCTGTGTGGTGACTTAATTGCTGAAGGAGTCATTGAGAAGACATGGTGTCCAGCTGACCTGAAAGTTGGAAACTGGCTATCAGAGACTTGTCACCCCAATCTCTGTCCTTGGAATGCACTCTTCATCCACCCTTCCCATAGTGGGAACCATTTTCAAGATCACAACTTGGAGAGAGCAATGTGTTGCTGAGACCATCTGGGTGGTACATTGATACTGAATCCAGTTAAAGCCTCTGTATAAACTTTTAGTTTCTGTCAGGCAGATGTGATTTACTTGTCTTGTGCTTGCCTAAGACAAGCCTCACCTATAGGTTCCTTTGCTTGCAAAACCTGTCATCTGGAGTGGCTTGCCTCATTCTTCAGTCTCTCCTTGCCCTCCATGAATGGGGGTCAGTTGCAGATTTACTAAGGTATCTCCCAAGGTTTTGAGTCAGCATTGGTGCAGCGCAGGATATCCAAGCTCCTTTCTCCCCAAAATAGGAAATTCCAACCTCTCTGTGAAGAATTAACATGTACTTTATTCCTTCCACATCATATTTGCTCCTCTCTTTCCAGATTAACTACAGCAGTAGCAGTAGCTACTCTGTTTAGGACAGGCATACACATCTCTGTGACTGAGTGCATATATTCAAGACGGGCAGAAGTAGAAGAAAATCCAAATTCTGTATAAGACCTAAGCTATGTTTCAAGTACTATTTTCCCAGTTGATCCTGGGCGTTAACCATTTTGACTAAGTAAAATTCAATAACTAAAGTAATCATTGTTATTTACAATTATCACATCATAACGTGAGCCGTTTAATTATTTCACTTTTTAAAAAAATTATTTTATTTTTTCTACTTATTAGAATTATGCATGTATTGAATAATCAAAAAGGATTAAAAGGATAAACATGCTGGCTTTTAAGAATGACTTTAATATTGAGTTGCAAGATTAATATAATTATATCCTTGCACCTATATAACATATAAAACATTTTAATTTGAAGAACTGATCAGACATATAGATAGGTTGATGTTTAGAATGCAACTGTGGCAATACCATCTACTTTTCTTTCTTTCTTTCTTTCTTTCTTTCTTTCTTTCTTTCTTTCTTTCTTTCTTTCTTTCTTTCTATCTCTCTATCTATCCTCAGAAAAATTAATACATTTATTTGACTCCAAGAAAAAGCTTTTTGGTAGCAACAGTGTTAAACTTAAGAAAAATATGCCAGCCCTGGTTATTAGGTTAATACCTATAACCTTCAAATGCTTTTTATTTAAATGGTGAAGTTAAAATATATTCCCATTTTATTGTTTTCCATTTACTATATTTTCTATATGTCCTAGTATAAATATATTACACACTGTACACATATTTTAATGTTTGGGACAATTAGGATAAGTAGGACAATTAAGATAATTTGAAAAAAATTATAATTCTCAGAAAGTCTGGACTGAGTAATTTATTTTGTTTCATTTTCTAACTTGGTATAGCTTAAACCTATATTTGCACAAGAAAATCAAATTCAGGTTTTATAGCTAAAAACTGATTATCAGAGTGGGGTTTTTAAAAATCACTTTTTAAATACCTAGTAATTATTAAGTATATTGAAAAACTCAAAAGCAAGCTTATAGTGATGAAATGAATGCTGGCAATGTAAACTCCCTGAACAAATCTATCTCCTTACATAAGCTGTGTGAGACTTTCAAAGGAGTAAAGATACATACATTTGTAATTCATTCAGAATAATTTTATTTAGTTATCTAATTATGGCCCATATAGCCTTTAAAATTAGACAATATTAATAAGGTATTAAATCTTAGATTTCATGAAACAATTTACTCATTTTTAAGTAAGCCATTTATTTTTAACTGGTGTCTTTCTAAAAACAAGGTAGGGCTTATTTCTGTTCTTCATTTGATTGATGGGGAATAAAAGACAGAAATGTTGCATATCACACTCCTTATTTATTTCTGAAAGTAAATGGACTGAGACTCAAATTTTCATGTAGTTCGAATGTTAGAATTTTATGGTTATTAAATTTCAATAAAAGGAAATTTAAAAGGTGATCTACTTAGTTTTTATCTCTACTAAAGGAATTTTTATTATCACTATATTCATTAAGCCAAAACCCAAATGTTCTAAAAATTGATTTTTTTCCTTAACTATTTTGGCATTTAAACCTTCACTGAGCTGACTCGAGCTCAGGTGATGGTAAAACCAAACCAGAACTGGAGTAAATCCGTTTATAGTCTTTATGTAGCTCAACAGTGTGGATATGCTTATATTTTGCTGGAGTATTATGAATGTGTTTCACTAAGAGATGCTGCTAAATTCAGCTGCAAATGTGATTCTATACAAGATGTATATTTTTAAAAACTTGAAAAAATTTGAAATTTAGAGTACATCTGCCCCCATGAGTTTCTGATAAGGGATAGTAGATCTGTAATAGCACCTTCTGCTCCTAGCTCTTGAAAAAGAAACCGTGAAAACCATAAGACAAACATTTCACTCCTACTTAAAAAGTATGCCTTCCAAATTTGTGCAGTCCTTGTCATCATCTATGTGTCCTCTACCTTGATTTCTTCTTTTCACTCTACTTTCTGTTTTCATCACATTTTTTTTATTTCTACCTCACTAATAACCTTTGCTAATGACCCAGCTCTCTCGTAGTGCGTATTATATTCCACCAGTTAATCGTCTTATTTCTCCCTAATTGAGATTTCAGACTAGACTGTCTTCATGGCTTAGTCATACTTCTATAATCATCTGAAATCTTACTATGTGACATTAAAAAAGCTACAGAAAGTTTGAGCTAGTAAATTGAGTGTGCCGTGAGTTAAAGAGAGTAAAATTTCTATGGAAGTTGCTGAGATAAAATAAGTTTAAAGAGGAAAATTCACAGTTCTTCTGTGATAGTATTGCTGGTTGATCAATATCTTTCCTCCATTCTGTCTTCTCTTGGAAAACAAAACCCTGATTTTGTTAATCGTCTTGCAAGCGTCCAGTCTTTATGAAGACTTCCATAAAGGTTGAATAGGTCATAGTGATCACATTCGTTGTTATGTTTGTTTTATGGGAACTATGGGTCACATGAAGAGAAATTTTCAGTAGACTTCTAGAAAAGATTTACATGTTGGGGCGCTTCAGTGGCTCAGTCAGTTGAGCGTCCCACTTCGGCTCAGGTCATGATTTCACAGTTCGTGGGTTCAAATCCCGCGTTGGGCTCTGTGCTGAGAGCTCAGAGCCTGCTTCTGATTCTGTGTGTTCCTCTCTCTCTGCCCCTCCCCTGCTCATGATCTGTCTCTCTCTGTCTCTCAAAAATAAATCAATGTTTAAAAACATAAAAAATAAATTAAAAAAGAAAAGATTTACATGCTATTAAAAAGATATTAGACAAGGCCCAGGTGGCTTCTGAGGGGGCAATCGCCCAAGTCATAACGTCAGATGTCTACATATTACTTAAAGTATTCCGGAGCATGAGGAAGGACAACTTCTAAATCATTTGTATGAAGTGAATATACCACTGTTCTGCCTCTTCTCTGATCAAAACAAGGTAAGAATTCAAATAAATAAATCCCCCTACAGATAAACATGTCTTATTAATGTTGATACAAAGATCTTAAATAAAATAGCTGGAAAATATTGAAACCTTAAAAAATATAATATGTCCCAACTTGGTTAATTTCAGGAATGCAAAGTTCATTCAGTTTTAGAAAGGCTATTATGAAGTTTATCATATTGATAGTTTTGAGAAATAAAGATTATGATAATCTCTACAGTTTCTGGAGAACGGTGATCAAAATTTACCATCCATTCCTATTCATTGATATTTGGGCTTTTTCTTTTTTTTAAATAAGTTATAGTAAATAATTCAGAAAAGCTAAACAAAACACTTGTTAGATTTCTTGTGAATAGATTCATTAACTTCTCTAATGTTCGTTACCTCTGATTTTTCTCACTCTGTTTTTAATCATAACACTTTTTCCGTATTTCTTTTTATTTTTGATCAGTCTTTCAAATGGATTTTGTTTGGTTAACACTTCAAAAATACAAACATTTGACTTTGTTCATCTTATTTATCCTTGTTTTATTTATTTGCACAT
Organism: Proteles cristata cristata; assembly: GCA_017311185.1. Classification (NCBI taxonomy): domain Eukaryota; kingdom Metazoa; phylum Chordata; class Mammalia; order Carnivora; family Hyaenidae; genus Proteles; species Proteles cristata. Next base: position 224,864 of record JAESUZ010002634.1, read on the forward strand.
TGATTTTTATTACTCCATCTTTCTAATATCTGTTATTCAACTGACTTCTTATATTGATCCCTGATTTCATTAATATTTTAGCTTCTCTCACTCTCTCTCTTTTGGTTTATATCAGTGTTTTTATTTTTTTAAGACTTCTTTTTATTGAACTATATAAATAATGTTATATTAGTTTCATGTGTACAATATAATGATTCTATAATTCTACAATTCTATACATTACTTGGTGCTTATCACAGTAAGTATACTCTTAATCCCCTTTACGTATTTTACCACCCCCACCACCTCTGGCAAACACCAGTTTGTTCTTTGTATTTAAGCATCTTTTTTGTTTGTCTCTTTTTTTTGTTTGCTTGTTTGCTTGGTTGGTTTCTTAAGTTCCACAAATGAGTCAAATTATATGGTATTTGGTGTGTTTTTTTTGTCTGACTTATTTCACTTAGTGTGATACCCTCTAGGTCTATCCATCTAGTAATTTCACTACTGGGTATTTACCCAAAGAAAAAAACCAAAAATTTGAAAACATATATGTACTCCTATGTTTATTGCAACATTATTTGCAATAGCCAAAATATAGCATCAACTGAAAGAGCCAATCCATACATGAAGGGTAAAGAAAATGTAGTATACTTAGGCAATGAAATATTACTCAGCCATTAAAAGAATGAGATTTTGCCATTTGCAAATACTTTGTTTTTAGAACGGTTTTAGGTTTATAACAAATTGATAGAAAAGTGTAGAGATTTCCCATATATTCCCTGCCCCCATAAATGTGAAACGCCCAGAGATCGGAAGACCCCCAAAATCAGACCACCAGAGACCAGAGTCAAAGCCAAGCGGCAAGGGTTGTTTATTTGCAGGTTCGAACCTGGACCTCCGCGCACTCGTTGCCGGTAACGCTAAGAGGCCCTGAACAAAGCCCCCTTTGCAGCCTTTTTATAGACAGAAGTAAACAAGTCATGGGGAGGGACAGGAGATTTCCATGGTTACAAGTTTGCCATTGGTTAACATTCAAATGTGAACATATACCGCATCTGATTGGTTCCCGCCATCAGGTTTTTGGCGGGATCCAATTATAATACTTGGGGTACCTTTGAATTCAGCCTATCATAGAGCGAGTTTGAAGTCTTGTTTGGCGACTAACAGGTTAACATCTCTCTCTCCAGGCCCTTCCCTCAGCAAGGTGGGGGGCATCCGCTGGCCTTTTCGGATTGGCTTCCGCCAAGGTGGGGTGATGGGGTGACAGGGGGAACATGAAGCTAGTCGCTTGGGCAATCCGGTGGCGGGAAAGCAAGCCTTAAGCATTGTTACAGAAGCAGAAAGAGCTGGTTAGGTATTAGCTTCCCCTAGCACAGGCATTTGCCCAGAAGCGGAAAAGCTGGTTAAGTTTTAGGTTTAGTTTATCTAGGACTGGGGCTACGTGCAGCCCGAGGTTTCTCTTAATGGAGGACTTAATTTTTGGCTCTTCATTCCCCCCTTCTCTTGTGTATTTGAAGGCCCAATCATGGGTCTTCGGTCGGGTCCCAATTATTAGGGTGGCGATACTGCAACCTAAGTATTATGGGGTGTATTGTCCCCAGACATTCCTGCATGAAGGCAAGCAATCTAGTTAAATGACAAAATCTAAATCTCAGATGGACATACATTGTTAAAGATTTGGCAAGAGTTCAGTATGATGCAATTGCCATAGAAATTTAGTTATTTTTGTGACATATAATAACTCTTATAACAAAACATTAAAACTTTAGGATTTACATATATATTTGGGCAGTTATAGCACTTACCCATGCAATATAACCTAAGGTTTACTGTTGTGTATAGTGTTTTTCCAAGTAACCTAGCATTTTAGATAAAAGGGCCTAATTGGCCAAAAGACCCGCTTTTTTACTGTTTAAATCCTCGGAAGTTTGTTAAAACCTTAGGAAGCTATAAAGAGTATCCTAAATAGGATTACAGATCATTACAAATCTTAAAGCTTTTTCTATTCAACCAAAGTGGCAATAATAGATTTTAAAGGCGAATGTATAACATAATATAGTAGTTAGAAACCAACATTGGTTGGGGTAACTCTTTCAACATTGAGAAGATTTAACTATGCAATCAAAGACCTGATAAAGATGAAACCTAAAGCTTCGGGTTTTCTTGGCAGAAAAAGGAGAAAACTTTTGTTTACATTGTCTTATCAAGAGCAGATTTACAATCCAAGAAAACTTTGTTTTTTTGACTGGAGAGAAAAGCAGAGTTTTAACCTTATACCAGTGTACTTTTCAAATTCCATTCATTTCATCCAGTCTATCCTGAGCACATATAAAATTCCTTTTCAAAGATTTCCCTTCACAGACCTTCTACATCTTTCCTTTGCCTTTAAACTTTGTCCCAAAGCTATTTCTCTCTAAGCAACCAGTCTTATTTAGGACAAAATTACTTTCTTTTACCCTCAACAAAAATGTATTTCCATTTCTTATATCTTTTTTATGGATCTCTCAGTTTTCTATATACAGGGTTGCTTTCCATCCGTCTTAAGTACACTTAGCAGAATTTTAACTTGGGAAACCTTAGTCTCCAATTGAGGACCTAGTAACCAATTGAGAGGTGTTTACACTAGAATTTTTAAAAGGTCTAAATAGTCTTACTTTTTCTGCAATAGGAAGCTGAAAACTCAAACCTATGTTTAGTAACTATGTATTTTATTTTGATAGAAGTCATGCAATTCAGGCCAGACATGTTTTCAAAAGGAGTTAACCCTATCTGGTAGTGGAGTTGCATACTCTATAGGGTGCAAAGGGGAGGAGAGCTATCCAGTCTCCGCCAGTCTCCAAGGTCAATTTAATTAAGGTCTCTTTTAGAGTTCTATTTATTTTTTTTATCTGTCCTGAACTCTGGGGTCTGTATGCACAGTGTAATTTCCAATTAATCCCCAGGGCCATGGCTAAATTCTGGCTTACTTTGGACACAAATACAGGTCCGTTGTCTGACCCTATCATCTGAGGAAAGCCATACCTTATGAAGATGTCTTTCAGGAATTTTTTTCCATGATCTGGGCAGTCTCACGTTTGGTTGGGAGTGCTCGGCGGGCGGTGGTTCCTCAGCTCCTTGGTAGGTGTTTTTCCTTATCAAGGGCCATTACTTTACCGTGGAGATCCTGGAGCTAGCCATCCGCAATGACGAGGAGCTTAAGCTGCTAAAGTCAAGGTCAAATCCCGTATCTGGTGTCAGCAGCGTTTCAGGCAAGCCTTCAAGTGCGTGGTGGCCGGCGATGGGTGAGTGCGCCTTGTGGAGGCCACGGGTTGGGCGGGGATGCCCCCGGAGACCTTGCCCGGGCTGGGGCTGGGCCTGGGCGTATGGCTCCGGGGATGTGGGAGCCACGGGGGTGCAGGCGGCTGGCTTGGGGCCTGTGCCGTGGCCCTCATGCCCTGATGTCCCTACCACGCGCTCCTCAGAATGTTGAGCCCAATGTCCATTAGGAACTCAGTGGATCGCCCTTTTACTTTTAGGGTTACCCTGGGTTTGGGGAGGGGTGCCGAACCCCGTTTCCCCTAGTCACTGTCATTTCCCATTACTAGAATGAGAGTTTCAGATTGATTCTTGGGGCATTCTTTGGCCCAATGTTCTTTCTCTTTGCCGTAGGTGCATTGATTTTTGCTTAATTGGGGGCGCCCCTCGAGCCGCTGGGAGTTCTCCTTACCTTCTTTTCCTGGAGCCAACTGTCTGAGGCGTCTTTTCCGGTCCTCCGGTTCCGCAGTTCCCGCGAATAGCATCTTGGCTAGACCCTGGTTTTGTCTCTTTTCAGCCCTTATCTGTTTGTCCTCTGCACTGTCCCTGCTGTTGTGTACCCTCTCTGCCACGACCACTAGACCTTGGAGGCTCTTTTTCCTAGACGTTCTAGTTTCTGAAGTTTTCTCTAAATGTTGGGAGCAGACTGATTGACAAAAGCCATGGCCACCGCAGCTAAGTTCGCTGGGGCCTCTGGATCTATAGGAGTGCACTGGTGGAATGCCTCTATTATTCTTTTAAGGAACGCTGCGGGGCTTTCCTTTGGTCCCTGACTGACAATGTAGGCTTGCGAACTGCAGCCTTGAGACCTGCCAACAGAGTCTGGCGGTAGACTAAGAGACTCTCCTTACCTTCAGCCAAGTTGTAGTTCCAATCTGGCCATGCCAGGGGAAACCCAGCGTCATTTTGAGCCTGGTCAGTAGTGGGAACTCTAGTGGGCCCAGGAACCAATTTTCTGGGTTCAGACTGGATTATTTTCCATTCGTCAGTACTGAACATGCCGGGAGCCGCACCGGCCCTCCGGACAGCAGTCACAGCAAGGAGATGGCAGTGCTTGCATAGCTTCAGCCATGAGAAATGAAAACTGGCATCTCCCTCTGCCACTACTGGCTCGTGCTGGAAATAAGCCTACTGGTATTGACCAGGCCTCACAATATTCCATATCAGACCCAAATTCTGGGTCTGAACACAGACTGAACATAGATACCTCATAAGGAAAAGTACATTCCTGCCTTTACAAAAGAGACTTTAGATGAAAGCTCTGTGGGCAATTGTCAAAAGGCTCTTCCTATGGGCCTTGCAGACCCAAGACTTAGACAATAAAGGGTGTTAAGAACACAAGAGTTACAATTGAGCCTGGTCCCGAGACAAAGAGCCTAATCCAAAGTTAAGATATAGATAAGGGCAGAACATAAGTTACCATACATATCTGTGCTAAATGCTGAAGCATAGCAGCCCCTTTCTCAAGGCCCACATTCCACAAAAATTTTCCCTTATACTGGCAGCTGGGATGAGGACAGACAAGAGCAACCAAAACATAACCCAGGCGCAAAGACTGACATACTTATGGCCCCCATGGTGCTTGCACATTCAGCATCAAGGAAAAGGCTCGCTCAAGCAATTTAGGAATAAGCCTAATATACATTTTACAAATAATTAGCCCTTGTAAAAATTCTGTCTTCTGATGTTATATTATCGTTTAACCTTAAAATAAAGACACCAAAACCGACAGGACAGAGATGCCTGCCTGGTGATCAGTAAGAATCTCAGGGCTCTCTCATTCTCTTTTGCTGACACCGTCTATCCTTCAGGGACTCCTGGACCTGTCGGAGCCGGCGCGGCCTCCGACATGAACAGAACCTGCAACAATTACTAGCAATCATTCCAGGTGGCTGATGAGTGAACAGAACAGTTTCTAAGGGGTTAATAATGGCGCGGGGAGTCTCCGAGAACGGAGCTTTTTGAGACTTCTAATTGTACAGATTATTTGTGGTGAAGGGCCAGTAATGGTGGGGCTGGTTGCCCTGATCATCAAGGGGGCCTGTAGCTCTCAGGGGCAAGACAGTTGAGTCTAGTCCCTCAGGTGTCATTCCACGGCGGCTTCGGGTCCCTTGGGCAGGGCCCATTTCCCCAGGGCTGCTGGGTCCGGTGGGGCAGGGGGCGCCGGTGGTACCGGTGGCGCCTTTGTTCCTCCTGCTGGGTCCTGTGGAGGAGGTTGCCTAAGGAGGGGGAGAAGTTAATTTTTCCTCTGTTCCGCCCTGTAAGAAAGGGTAGAGCGGCGCAGAGGGTTTAGTTTCCTTTTTCAGCAGCTCCAAAGCCCGGGAGGGCGGGTGCTTTTTAGTCACCGCCAGGATGTCAGGTTTCTGTGGAGGCAAGAAACTTTTAATCCAAGGGGGTGGGTTATCAACCAGATCAGCCCAAACCATGATGTCCGGTGGCCATCTCACATTGAAAGTGGGCCATTCTGTGCTGCAGTAAGTTTAAAATGGACCCTTCCTAACAATCACTGAGAGGTTATGGGCTAACATTAAGTCTAGGGGTTTGGATGAAGTCTGTCTCATAACGTCAGTCTCAGTCACAAGGTAATAAACACCAACAGAGAAAGTCGACAATTCGACACAGACATACACAGTGAGAGAGACCGATAACAGAGTTCGCTGCGCACAGACACAGACACAGAGAGACAGATAACAGAGTTCGCTGCGCACAGACACAGACACACAGAGACCGATAACAGAGTTCGCTGCGCACAGACACAGGTACAGAGAGACCGATAACAGAGTTCGCTGCGCACAGACACAGACACACAGAGACCGATAACAGAGTTCGCTGCGCACAGACACAGACACACACAGACACAGACACACACAGACACAGAAGGCTAGCCAACAGGAACAGACACCGGCCTCGCCGGTTCGCGGTAGCGACCCACTCCGTCCAACAGGAACAGACGCCGGCCTCGCCGGGGTCGTTCCGTCTTTGATGGGCGCCAGAGGACGTCTCCTCGGTCCCGACTGACTGCTCTATAGCGCGTCCGCCAGAGCCAGTACAGTCCCCAATACAGATTCCGCGCGGCAGAAACCGAAACAAACAGACAAGACAGAAACTGACGCTGAGACAAACAGATAGACAGAGCCGGCTCACTTACTGATCGGTCATAGGAACAACCCGTTGACTTGGGGTCTGGTAGGTCTGGGGGGGAATTATCCCGGGACGAGCCCCCATATGAAACGCCCAGAGATCGGAAGACCCCCAAAATCAAACCACCAGAGACCAGAGTCAAAGCCAAGCGGCGAGGGTTGTTTATTTGCAGGTTTGAACCTGGACCTCCGCGCACTCATTGCCGGTGACGCTAAGAGGCCCTGAACAAAGCCTTTGCATCCTTTTTATAGACAGAAGTAAACAAGTCATGGGGAGGGACAGGAGATTTCCATGGTTACAAGTTTGCCATTGGTTAACATTCAAATGTGAACATATACCGCATCTGATTGGTTCCCGCCATCAGGTTTTTGGCGGGATCCAATTATAATACTTGGGGTACCTTTGAATTCAGCCTATCATAGAGCGAGTTTGAAGTCTTGTTTGGCGACTAACAGGTTAACATCTCTCTCTCCAGGCCCTTCCCTCAGCAAGGTGGGGGGCATCCGCTGGCCTTTTCGGATTGGCTTCTGCCAAGGTGGGGTGATGGGGTGACGGGGGAACATGAAGCTAGTCGCTTGGGCAATCCGGTGGCAGGAAAGCAAGCCTTAAGCATTGTTACAGAAGCAGAAAGAGCTGGTTAGGTATTAGCTTCCCATAGGGCAGGCATTTGCCCAGAAGCGGAAAAGCTGGTTAAGATTTAGGTTTAGTTTATCTAGGACTGGGGCTACGTGCAGCCCGAGGTTTCTCTTAATGGAGGACTTAATTTTTGGCTCTTCAAATGCATAGTCTCCCTTATTTTCAAAATTACTCAACAGAATGTCACAGTTTTTAAAAATCAAAGATAAATCGGGGCGCCTGGGTGGCTTAGTCGGTTACGCGTCCGACTTTCGCTTAGGTCATGATCGACCGACTTTCGCGGTTCGTGGGTTCGAGCCCCGCGTCGGGCTCTGTGCTGACTGCCACCTCAGAGCCTGGAGCCTGTTTCAGTCTGTGACTCCCTCTCTCTCTGACCCTCTCCTGCTCACGCTGTCTCGCGCTCTCTCTCCTAGAAATAAATAAAAAACACTAAAAAAAAAAAATCAAAGATAAATCTACATCACAATTACCTAACATCCGTAGTTTGGGGCTCAATCTTGGACTTGTATATTCTCTGAGTTTAGACAATAGTATAATTATGGTATCCATCATTATAGTGACTAGTATTTTCACTGCCCCAAAAATCCTCTACCTTCCTCCATCCCTGGTAACCATTGATCTTTTTATTTTTTCCATAGTTTTGTCTTTTACAGAAGGCCAAACAGTTGGAATCATACAAAGATACCCTCTTCAGTGTCTTCTTTCACTTAGATATATGCACTTAAATTTCGTTCATGCCATTCCTGGCTTGATTCTATTGTTTGGATGTACCAGTTTATTAATCTGTCCACCTACTGAAGGACGTTTTGGTTGTTTCCAAGTTTTGACAATCATTAATAAAGACGCTATAAACATCTGTGTTCAGATTTTGTGTAGATATAAGTTTTCAGTTTTCTTAGGTAAATATTAAAGAGGATGGTTACTAGATTATATGGTAAGAATATGTTTTGTCTTATAAGAAACTGTTAAACTATATTTCAAATTGGCTGTACCATTTTGCATGCCCAGCAGCAAAGTATGAGAATTCCTGTTGTTCTATATCTTCACCAGCATTTGGTGATGTCAGTGTTCCAGATTTTGACCGTTCTAATAGCCGTGTAGTGGTATCCCATCATTTTGGTTTATATTTCCTCGTGATATATGGTGTGGAACATCTTTTAATATATTTATTTTCCATCTACATACCCTCTTTGGTGAGGTGCCTAATAAAGCGCTTTGACCACTTTCTAATTTGGTTATTTATTATTTTTATTATTGAGTTTTAAGAGGTCTTTGTATGTTTTGGACAATAGTACCTTATCAAATTGTCGTAAACTCTGGGTCTGGAGTACTTTCTTGTCCAGCAAGAAAGTAGGATGCAGGATTAAAAATGCGCAAGAGGCAAATGTCCAGGAGAAGACAAGAACCCCGAGTAAGGGTCCTTCTTTCATTTTTTTACGATCAGAAGGCTTACAAATGTGGTAATGGCTGTGCACAAAGAGACCATGAAATTGTGAACATTAACTCATGGGTGTGAGAGAAAGGGGGTTTTGAAGATATGTGGTGTTAGGGGTTTGAGTTAATACAAAACAAAATTCTGATGCTGGGCAGAAGGTTGTTTACTGCAGACATGAGGCCTCACCTATGTTTACCTAGGTAAACTAGCCTAGAAGACAAGAAGAAAGAGCATGCTGCCTCAGGGTCAACAAGGCACCTTTCTTTTGCTAATTAGCTCCTCTTTGGTCAACTTCCTCTGCAGCAGCAGTCTATAGCCCTATTTACCTGTTTCCCTAATTTGGTTCTTCCTTCCTGTGAAAGCAGCTTTCTGCTATAGTAATAATACTAAATTGGAGGGCACTTCTGCCCTGAATACCTAATCTTGTTTACCTGATCTTCGATGTTTTCATCCTGAAATCCCCTATTCCTATGTCTTTGTCCTATATTGGGACCTTTGCCCCACTTTACCAATTCTTACTTACCTAATCTTGTTTACTCCAACTTGGGTGTGTACATCCTATGGCTTTTAATTCTTTACGCCTTGTTAACCCATCAATGCAGGCTCAGGGAATTCCTAAACTTATTCCCCACTTCAAATGTGTCTTTCACAAATATCTTTTTCTAATCTATGGCTTGGCTTTTAATTCTCTTGACATTGCCTTTCAAAGAGAAGTTTTTATTTTAATGAAGTCAAGGTTATCAGTAATTTCTTTCATGGACCATGTCTTTGGTATTTTGTCTAAAAAGGCATCACTATACCCCAGGTCATCTAGGTTTTCTTTGATATTATCTTCTAAGGATTTTATGGTGTTGCTTTTTATAGTTAAGTCTGTGATTCACCAAATTAGTTTTCATGACAGGTATGAGGTCTGTGGATGTCCCCACTCTTTTTTTTTTTTCCCTGTGGATATCCCATTGTTCCAGCACCATGTATGGAAATGAGTGTCTTTGCTCCTTTGATTTGTCTTTGCTCCTTAGTCAAAGATCAGTGGACTATACTTATGGGGATCTGTTTCTGGGCTCTCTGTTTCATTGATCTATTTGTTCTTTAACCAATACTATACTGTATTACTGTAGCTTTATCGTAAGTCTTAAAATCTAGTAGTATCAGAACTCCAATTTCTTCTCCTTTGATATTGCATTGGCTTTTGGGGAGGCTCAGAGTTGTCCCAAAGTTGTCCAAATGTCCAAAGCTTGGCTATATGATCATAACACCTATTTGTCATTGGCAGACAGTTACATTTGAAAGCATCTACTCCTCAGAACTCTGGCCTGCACTGCATCCAACAAGTTCTCATGGCACTAGAGAAAGACTTCAGGTAGAAAGTTAAATGTGTTTTTAAGAGGCCTAAATAAACTTAACCAGCTTTTCCGCTTCTGGGCAAATGCCTGCGCTACGGGAAGCCATTACCTAACCAGCTCTTTCTGCTTCTGTAACAATGCTTAAGGCTTGCTTTCCTGCCACCGGATTGCCCAAGGGACTAGCCTCAGAGCGGCAGCCACTCCCAAAAGGCCAGCGGCTACCCCCACCTTGCTGAGGGAAGGGCCTGGAGAGAGAGATGTTAACCTGTTAGTCGCCAAACAAGACTTCAAACTCGCTCTATGATAGGCTGAATTCAAAGGTACCCCAAGTATTATAATTGGATCCCGCCAAAAACCTGATGGCGGGAACCAATCAGATGCGGTATATGTTCACATTTGAATGTTAACCAATGGCAAACTTATAACCATGGAAATCTCCTGTCCCTCCCCATGACTTGTTTACTTCTGTCTATAAAAAGGATGCAAAGGCTTTGTTCAGGGCCTCTTAGCGTCACTGGCAACGAGTGCACGGAGGTCCGGGTTCGAACCTGCGAATAAACAACCCTTGCCGCTTGGCTTTGACTCTGGTCTCTGGTGGTCTGATTTTGGGGTTCTCTCGAATTCTGGGCGTTTCATTTTCAGTGAGAAGCCATCATTTTAGAAGGAATAGTGAACTGTGAATGCTAGGGAGATAGGAGTCAGCCACCATAGTACCTGCTTTAGTCCACTGAAATACAGGTATCCTTCACATTAAATTTCTTTGTCCTCTTACTGATTCTTCAAGGTCATGATCAGTTTAAATTTCCAAATCAAAAAGACTGTCAAAATAGTACAGTCAGTTGGGCAAGCTACACTCATCACCGTTGCACTTGTTTCTGAATCTATAATTGCTATGTATACTCTTTGTCCTTTATCATCCACTCTGGACCTGGTTTATCTTAGGTAAGCATTTGTTCTAATGTAGGTTGATTACCCAGTGAAATAACCTATGTTTGAGGTGTCTGAGCCCCTTTAATACTGTGCTTTTCTCCGGGTCTGTTTGCTACAGTTGTCCATTTGGGTTTCTATCATCAGGCTGGAAGTATAATGAGACACACATGATTTCTCTAGTTTGCATCATACTCTTCCCTGTTTCCATTATGTAGCAACAACCTTATCTTTTTATGATGATCAGGGTCAAATAATCATGACAGCATTGTAAGTCCTTCCCTTGCTTGTTAACCTACTATCATGAATAGGCCAAGTTGACCAGATATGAGCCTTAGATTTAGGCTGATTCAAACTCTTATTATGTACTCTGGTAGAAGTATTACTTCCATTACTGAAGACAGGACTTCTAATCCTTAAATAATTACAGTTATAAAGATTGAAAAATATGAATTTCACTGATAATATTGATAAGAAGAACTACTTCTACTTCCATAGACCCATGTATTCACAAGCATAGCATCATATAATCTTTTTGATGATTCAGTGTCTAAACTGCAGGTTGTCATATGTGACCAAGTTTATACATTCACTGTGCCTTTCAAAGGGCCTTCAAATTTCCAACTGAGCCAGCAGTTTCTAGTAATACTAGCTATGGTAGTATGTATCCAGATAATACATCTAGAGCACTTGCTACCATTTGTTTACCAGACCCAGTTAATAAAGTTTTTATCAATACGATTGCCATCATATTTTTCCTGCAGAATATAAAAACAATCAAGATCTCTGGGCTATACTGAGACAGAAACCAAAAGTTCACCATAGTCTTAGGGTAAAACAATGAATGCATACAGCTGTTTTTCTCAGAAAGATTGAAACAGCTTTTTATTCTTTTCGTAACAGATGGAAAGTAAAAAGCATTCACTAAATAAATTTATGCAAAGAACAAGGGCTATAGAGTTTATTCTAGTAAAGAAAACATTTTCCACACAACAGCTGCATTTGGGGTTACCACTGGGTTAAGTTTCTAGAAATCTACTATAAGGTTCCATGGCACATCTGATTTTTGCTTAGGCTACTTAGTTAGAAAATATGATGAGACAACTAACTTCGTATTATTTGAGTCTTTAAGATCAATACTAATCTCTGCCATTCACTGCAGTATGTTTTATTGCTTGTTATTTACAATCTGGATTGAGGTTTGCAGGGGTGAGGAGTTTCATGAGCCTCTACTTAGTTTTTCCTATCATGATCCTAATGCACATGTTAGAGAACTGATGCAATTTTTACGCCAGCTATTAAGTATGTTCATCACAATTATGTATTCAAGAAACTGGGAAATGACTGCAGGGTGTTTATACGAACCCACTGGACCCAATATGAGATGGCATTGTGCCAGGAATTCATTTTTCACCTCACTTCTACATGCCCCCCACTCTCATATAAGGGCATGACGGTGTATGATCCCAGTTTTGATGTCAGCACACATTCCATATCTGATGGCTTTTGAATGATTTTGTTGTGGAAATCTGGTCTGGATCACTGGCAGAAGAACCAAGCGGTACTCAGATATCTTGGAAGGGAGGAGGTTTATTTTACACCGGTGGGCTCAAAGGAGATCATTCTCCAGAGGTCTGAGCCCTGAGCATCAGTAGAGAGAGTAATTTATAGCCTGTTACTTCCACATTCCTCATTTATGCATGAGACAAGCAGTGTGGGAAAAAGAACCTGGAAGAGGGAGCCTTTGATCAGGGACAGGTATTTCCTTATCAGTCCTGCTGGCCATCTTATAACAGAACTTTTCCCATCATTCCCCTCTTTGTTGCCCCTTTAAACAAATCTAGTCTGTATTAGAGGGCATCATCTTTATTACAGTCTGGACTTTTTCCCTTAGTTTCCTGACTGGTTTACAAAGTAGCGGCATTTTTTCGAAGAAGATACAGATGTCTTCTTTTTCGCAGCAGAGAAGAGGTTAAGTACCTGTCTGCTCTGGAGAGCATTTCCTGTCAGGGAACTTAGTTGGCTCTGAAGGGACACTAGGGAGTCAGCCAGTTGTTAGTCCCACAGAAAAGCCTATTACTTCTTAGGCCAGTCCTTATCCCTGTAGCTATTTCTGCCCCTAGGAGCACAGATAGCAATGCTGCTCCCTTAGTCTGAACCTTAAGGCTGACGGTTAATTTAAGCATTAACCTTTTAGTGCAAATATTTTCCCCAAAATGGCATTAGCAACTTTACTGGCAGGCAACCCAACGGACCAAAAAAGGTTACACTACATTTAAGCTTTTAAACCCCTCAGAATCTTCCACTGAAGGTGCCTGGCTCTTACAAATGGGGCCCCGATTAGAGGCAATCAATACCAACAGAATATCCTATTCATAACAGGAAGGTGAGTGTAAACAGGAACTTTTAGCTGTTTCCCCAGCTTTCTGGGGCAATGTTTGCCAATCTGATGGCAAAGAGTAAGGACAGTTTATCTTATCGGACTGGTGATTCCTCAAGCTTCTGCCATTCATAGACCAGGCAGCTTCCAGGGTGGGCTGGAGCAGGGCTAGAGATCTCAGGGGCCAGTGTCTTTTTGAGGGTCAGTTTAAGCACCGACTAGATCTGGATCACTTCACCAGGTTGAGGGTTCTTCTGAGTTGGTCTTCTTAACTCTGGAGTGATGGGCCCATGGGGTGATGCCTGAAATTTAAGAGCTGAATCCTTTGTTTGGTTGTATATCTGTGAAGTCCACCTCCAAGTCTTTGAGAGGGGTGACCCCCATCCTTTGAAATATCCTGGGTTTATATGGGGTGGGTTTCTAGTAAATGTCAGATCAAGTTTAGGTAGGATGTGGTTTTGCATATTTAGAGATCCTCCTGTTTTACTGTTGTTTAAGCAGTCATATGCCCATGGGGTCTTATTAGCATCCCTACAGAATAACAAGCACAGAAGATCGTATATTGTTGGAGGCCGGCTCCGGCCAGGTCCAGGGGTCCCTGGAGGATGGATGGTGTCAGCGAGAGAGAGAGTGAGAGAGCCCCGATATTCTTTCTGATCACCAGGCAGGCATCTCTGCTCTGACTGGGGCTCAACTTTATAATTAAGTGTTTGGGGGATGGCACAGAAGTGGCATTTGCCTTAGACAATGATTTCTGATGACAAGTTTCTTTGATATGTAAGAATTTCCCAGAACATAGATTTGTACAAGACTCATGCATAACCTTTATCAATAGTTACTGATGTAGCTGATTTAGATTCTTATCCTATGGGGAAGGAAGGTATCTTTGGCATATAAGACAATGTTTTTAGCATAAAAAGGGTGAAGTTAGTTCTTTGTGGGCAGGGGTCAATAGCTTGTTTGTTTAAGAAGTAGTATTAAGAAAAACAGGTCTTTCAGGAAACACATTTGCTCCCATAATCACAAAAGAAGTTCCTCAATAGGTTCCTTCACAAGGTGCAATCAACATATTCAAGGCCAGAATAAATCACTCTGAATACTGATCACAAATGCCTTGTGGGGCCGATACTCCAAGCAGAAACAATTGGGTGGGGGTGGATATCTGTCCTTAAATCTAAATTACGCTCTTTGTCTCAGAGCCAGGCTCAGTTGTAACTCTTGTGTTCTTAGCCCCCTTTTGTATGTAAGTCTTGGATCTGCAAGGCCCATAGGAAGAGACTTTTGACAATCATCCACAGTGCTTTCATCTAAAATCTCTTTTGGAAAGGCAGGAATAGGCTTTTCCTTATGAGGAATCTGTGGGGAATATCAGTCTGATTTGGAATATTGTGAGGACTGGTCAATACCAGCAGGCTCATTTCCAACATGAGCCAGTAGTAGCAGAAGGAGATACCAGTTTTCATTTCTCATGGCAGGAGCTGTGCAAACGCTGCCATTTCCTCGCTGTGACTTTCATCCAGTGAGGCCAGTGTGGCTCCCAGCAGTGTATACATGAAATACTGGGATGATTTCTCTGAAAGTTACCTCAAGTTGTCTAATTTAAGCAAACAAGAAACATTTAAAGACATTCAGAACTAGAATTTAACATCCATAACGGTGTGTTATTGAAACAGCTTTTCTCTCTAAACACCCCATTTCCAGAGATAGCCAAACTGAGACCAATATATTTGTAGAACAAGTCCAGTCTTAACAACCCTGGCCTAATTATTTACATAAGTTCAGCAAGCATAGCGATTGTTCGTGAGGATCTTTCAAAGTTTACTTTGCTGGAAACTTTTATAAGGAATCTCCAGGGTGAACTTTAAGTAACCTTTCCAGGCCAGAAACTAAGCCAAGTACTTGCCTCAGACAGGCCTGCAATACCTGTATAATTGGGCGAATTCCTCTTCATGAGGTCCCCAAGATATCCTGAGGTTCCCACACCTGCCAGGAAGTGACCTTCTTTACTTACCTAGGGAGGCTGCTGGGAACTCTGTAAGCAAGGTATCAGGCCAGCATTTCCAAAAGGCGTTATGGCTCCATGTTTTATAAAGTCAACCTTATTTCTTTAAAGCTATCTGTCTATGAATCTATGCCTGACTCTCAAATATAACATTCCAGTCAAAGTCTTGGTAAACTAACCAGTATTTCCAATGGTGTCCTGTTAAAAGATGAACAGATTATTATCGAACTTATACAAACAGTTGTAATTGCCATTAAAAGAAAGAATACTCACTGAGAGTTTTTGAATTTCAGAGGGTTTAGGTAGAGAGTAAAGATAAGTGCTTCAGCTTACAAAAGAATATTTTATGACATGCCTGTATATCATAGATACTTTAAGAAAATATTCTCTTAATCAGAATAAGCAAACATTAGAGAACCAGCAATATTTTCAGCAAGAGTCACAAAACTATAACCTTCCTCAGTTTATTTAGTCCCATGTTTATAATTCTTGTTCAATTTAAGTGCAGCTCTGGAAATTCTTACCCATTTTAGTTTTGGGGTTTTTTTTTTTAACCCATTTTAGTATTATCTTTTTTATAAATCTCTTTGAAGAAGAAACATGTTTTGTGAGAGAATAAGAACAATTATAAATGACAAAATCTCAGAAATGGACATGAAATGCCCAGAATTCGAGAGAACCCCAAAATCAGACCACCAGAGACCAGAGTCAAAGCCAAGCGGCAAGGGTTGTTTATTCGCAGGTTCGAACCCGGTCCTCCGTGCACTCGTTGCCGGTGACGCTAAGAGGCCCTGAACAAAGCCTCTGCAGCCTTTTTATAGACAAAAGTAAACAAGTCATGGGGAGGGACAGGAGATTTCCATGGTTATAAGTTTGCCATTGGTTAACATTCAAATGTGAACATATACCGTATTTGATTGGTTCCCGCCATCAGGTTTTTTGCGGGATCCAATTACAACATTTGGGATACCTTTGAATTCAGCCTATCATAGAGCGAGTTTAAAGTCTTGTTTGGCGACTAACAGGTTAACATCTCTCTCTCCAGGCCCTTCCCTCAGCAAGGTGGGGGGTAGCCGCTGGCCTTTTGGGAGTGGCTGCCGCCCTGAGGCTAGTCCCTTGGGCAATCCGGTGGCGGGAAAGCAAGCTTTAAGCATTGTTACAGAAGCAGAAAGAGCTGGTTAGGTAATGGCTTCCCGTAGCGCAGGCATTTGCCCAGAAGCAGAAAACCTGGTTAAGTTTTTCGTTTAGTTTATCTAGGCCTCTCAACATAACATGTCAAGTAATCAGAATATTATGTGATAACCTTATACCAAAACATTAAAACTTTAGGAATTGCATATATATTTGGGCAGTTACAGCATTTACTCATGCAATACAACCTAAGGTTTACCATTGTATGACAATGCTTTTCCAAGTAACTTAGCATCCCAAATAAAAGGGCCTTATTGGTCAACACTTTTTTTTCCATTCAAATCCTGGGAAATTTGTTAAAACCTTAAGAAGTTAAAAAGTGCATCCCAAGTAGGATTACAGATCATTACAAACCTAAAACTTTATCTATTCAACCAAAGTGGCAATAAAAGATCCTAAGAGCAAATATATAACATTATATAGTTGGTTAGCAAAACCTAGCTCCTTTAACATTGAGAAGTTTGAACTAAGCAATCAAAGACCTGATAAATATGAAATCTAAAGCTTTGGTTTTCTTGGCAGACAAAAGAGAAAACCTTTGTTTACATTGTCTATCAAGAGCAGATTAACAATCCAAGAAAACTTTGTCTTTGAACACAGAGAAAAGCAGTTTTGACTTTATACCAGTGTACTTTTAAAGTTTTATTTATCTTAACCTTAGTCCATCCTGAGCACACATAAAATTCCTTTCCAAAGAACCTTCTACAACTCTCATTTGTTTTCAACTTTGTCTCAAAGCCATTTCTCTCTAAGCAACCAGTCTCATTTAGGACAAAATTACTTTCTTTTACCCTCAACAAAAATGTATTTCCATTGCTTATATCTTTCTTACACATCTCCCATTTTCCCACATACAAGGTTGCTTTCCTAATTTCCAACAGTCTTAAGTACACTTAGCAGAATTTTAACTGATAGAAAGCTTAGTCTCCAGTGAAAACTAAAGTAGTAATCATTGTGAACTCTATGTTATATCAGAATTGTTTTTAAGATGGCAAACGTATGAATCCATTAAGCAAAAATCATTTTTTTAACAGTTCCAAATATCTTTAGTTCTTTTTTTTTTTTCGACAGGTCAAAGCATAAACCTTCATCTAGTAATCAGTGCTTTAGCTTCTTATCTCATTGGATAGCCAATGAATTCAATCTTAATTTATCATGTAAGCAAAACTTTAATGTTTTAGGTTACCAAGGACTTTGAAAGCTATCCCAGGAATTACCGGTGAAATCTATGGGACAGACAAAATTGACGATCACTTTAAGTTAACCTTTTGTAAACTAATTGGAACAGAGATAACAGGAGCTTATTTGACCTTCAGCAAATTTAGGTAGAATACAAGTTTGTTTCTGTTTTGGTTTTTTTTGTTGTTGTTGTTGATAAACATTGTTTATCTCAAACCAACAAACTTAAATTAACTTAAATACTGAAAATATTTTACTTGAGTCCAGGTAAGACACTGTTCCCCATAGTTCATTTTGACCTGGAAATTTGGTGGGGAAATCTGACTTTGGTGGTCTTTGCTCCTCAACATCTAGGGTAGAGGAAGGAGATGATGTTGCCTCAGGCCCTGAGGAGTTAGTTATGCAGGCTGCTCCCACCCAGCCTCCCCCCAGGTGGTGCAGAAAAAGGAGTGGGGGAAGGGATGGCAAAAGACAGATGCCAGCATAAGGCAGAGAAAGAGAATTCCCAGTTTTAAATTTTGTCAGCTCAGACAGAGGAGCAGACTTCAAGTTCTTTTGTTTTGTTTTTTAACAAGTAGAACAAGGCAGCCCATGTCAGTCTGGAGAAAGACAGGGAATTTCCCTGAAACAAAAGGTGTTTCAGAAGCTGCCTGGGAACAATCCCCCAGTTCCCCATCCAGAGGTAGACTACTCATAGTTGGCTCCAGTTATAGCTGTTAACGTGGGAAATGAATGAGAGAAGTCCACACATCTACTAGGCAGAGGAACAGAGAGAGTTAGCATCCCCTTCAGTCTGATTTTATCAGACCAGCCAGACCAGTAAGGTCTCCTTCTCTTCTGGATTTGACGGGCCCTTTCTGATTCAGGCACTCATATTTTCAGTGTCCCTGTTTTGTTGCAGGTAAATTGCACCCAAGGGAATGGGGGAGGGCTTGGGCAATCTCTAACCAGGAATTGATACAGGATCTGATCAGAGTAATCTGGGAATCTGGCTACAACATGCCAGATGCAGCGGATGGTTGGGACACCTAAGGTTTACTCTGAGGACCATCCTACACCAAAAGTGGGCCATTCTAATTTACATAATTTTATAGTTTTCCAAAACCCCCTTTTTTGCACAGTCCCAATTCTATACTGTTCCTGTGAGGCAGTGTCACAAAGATAGACAAAGTGGTGGGGGTGCCCCCACAAATGAGGAGACCAGTCAGGTACTTGTCTGGCTGCGTTCTGAAGAAACTTAAGTGATGCTTAGCCGTATTGGTCTCAGCTTTGTGACTAATGATTGCAATCTATTCCGATGCTGCCATAGACTGTATGCCGTTCGCCACAGACAATCACAGACAGGCCCACTCAGACTCCATAGGTCCCCTTTTTGGGGACCTTAAGGATACCCACCCGTGAAACCACAGAATTGAACCCAGTAGTCAAGCCAGACCAGTCACACATTCACACTCACATATACACCAGAGGTTATCACATTCCCTTCCACAGAATTCATACATAGGAGACCACTGGGATCTCCGCGGAGTGATCAGCTCCCCCTTCCACCACTACGGGTGGGCAGGACAGAACAGACTTAGGGCCCAGGCCTTACAGGTTTTCGAGTCGGTTCCAGGTCCTCACTTGCCAAGTCTCTTCAAGTCCGGGGGAACGGTGGACCTAGACGGTCCCAGACGAACGAGCTGGAAACTGACTAAATTCAGGCAGGGCGCGCATTCTCCTTTTCGATTCCTCGTTCTGTCACCGCTTCGCCGTTTTGCCCAAAACGGTGGCAACAATGGGCCAGTGCGGTTGAACCCAACCTGGTCAGGGAACCAAACGTTGCAGAAATCTGGTCTGGATCACTGGCAGAAGAACCAAGCTGCACTCAGAGATCTTGGAAGGCAGGAGGTTTATTTTACACTGGTGGGCTTAGAAGAGATCATTCTCCAGAGGTCTGAGTCCAGAGCATCAACAGAGGGAGTAATTTATCGCCTGTTACTTCCTCGTTCCTCATTTATGCCTGAGACAGACAAGCAGCGTGGGAAGAAGAACCTGGAAGGGGGAGCCTTTGATCAGGGACAGGTATCTTCTTATCAGTCCTGCCGGCCATCTTATAACAGATTTTTTCCTCTCAGTCTGAGGTATTCTCTCTTCCCTAATTCGGTAACTTAGGGAATAGCTGCTGTATACACTTGCCATGGGTTCCATCTCCTCTTCTGTTGTTGAGTTCTGGATTTTGTACCATGCTCGGGTCTAAAATCTCTCTTAGGGACTGTGATTTACCTTTGGTGGTGACTGGCTTTTGTTTAATTTTAGTTATATAAGTCAAGCTGTATCCTCAATGACTACTTGCATATTTTGCCTTCAGGAATATCATTGTGTCCTAGCCAATACCCTAAATCCCTGGGAATGAGGTCATTTACTTACCACTCTACCATTACTGCCATGCAGTCATTATACAGATCTTGCTTATGATGTGTAAATATTGCCACCTGGCCTCTGCTATTTTGGAATCCCGTCATCTACAGTGGTCACTAGAGAGCCTGATATGATAGCAGCAGCTCAACATCAACCTTGGCTTTTAAAGGACAGTCATCACTGAATATATCCATGATGCTAGACCCCACACTAGAACATTTATTATCATTTTAGTGAAGGGAATGTTTCTCTCATCCTCCTAGAGATGATTATCGGCTTGTAAGTTGTTTGATCTTACATAAAAGTGCATTTTTCCATGTCCTACCTTCAGAGCTATTTGACCTCTTCCTTAATATGCTGCCTACTTTCATTAATTTAATGTAAATCAGTGTTCCCAGTTTTCATGGATCATTCTTAGAGTGTATTAGGACAGCCCAAGAACCTTCACTGGAATGTTACACATTAAGTCACAAGAGTAACTCCATATCGTTAAACTTTTGCATATCCAGTTATATATGCGGCCGCCTCATTCCAGTCCCTTCAATATCTATTGCCACGTATATTCTCCTGTGGTTACATATCAGTTAGGTTTTGGTGGTTTTGGGGGAATAACCTTTTTCTTCCTTTCACAAGACTAAGTTGATAATTGACCTTAATTATTGGTCTAGAAGCAACGAGTGGAGGAGGTAGCAGATCTTAAGAACAAGCATCATTATATGAGGAAATCACAGTTTTCAGGCAATGAGAATGAGCTGCTCAATTGTATGGGTGAGGAGACCTCTTTTTCTGACCCAAATTCCCTATAAAAGAATCTAGATGTTCAAGATTATCATTTGTTTGTGCCCTATTGTTCCATTCCTGGTCTCAGAATACTATTCCTTTCTTACTAGGAGTCTGGACTTTAGCATAGTAGACTTTCTGGGGCTGTGAATTTAGTTTCTTTTTACTCTACCACTATTACAGTAAAATCTTGGGTCTGATTTTCAGCACAGTCTGCCCTTGCACAGCAGGAAAAAAGATTATTTTAAGATGTTGTAATGGAAGCCTTTTGGCTTTAACACTATGCTTTGAATTCCTGTACCTATTATTTTCTTCCTAAAGAGGAACAATAGTCAACCCATGCTTGATCCTTATAAATACCATTGCCTCCAGGGGCATCTGGGTGGCTCAATCAGGTAAGCCTCTGACTCATGATTTCGGCTCAGGTCATGATCTCACAGTTTGTGAGTTCAAGCCCCGAGTCTGCTCTGTAGTAACAGTATAGAGCCTGCTTGGGATTCTCTCTTCCTTTCTCTCTCTCTCTGCCCCTCCTCTGTTAGTGCTCTCTCTGTCTCTCTCTCTCTCAAAATAAATAAACTACAAATACGTAAATAAGTACTATTCCCTCCATATTTTCTCAAGTGCTACAGTTTTTGCATAATTTAGTTAATTCCCTTCTCCCACTAACCTTAGTCTCAACACACCTGAAAGTCTTAATAATGGTGAAGCCATCACATTAGAAGTTACTACCTCTCCAGTCATCCCCAGTAAAAGTATGCTTGTTGAATATGGCTGAGAAATTATACAATTCCAGCATACTGTCCTGGGGTCTGCTTCCTGGAACCCCATTTTTAGTACCAACTCTGTTGGTTGTATGTCCTTTCTGCAGCTAGGGAAAGCCGTCATGCAAAGAATAAACTGGTGCTTCCAGAGAAGTCATGAACAAGAATTGGAATGGTAATAGTTAAGGGGATATGGGTAAGGTGTCCACACTGATTGCTGCACATGGATTCTGGATGAAATTATGTAAATAATGAAGGACTATGCAATCTACTCCTATAAAATTGAAGTCCAAAGGAAGAATAGTCTGGAAAATAGCATTCAGATAATTTGTGACAACTGTTTTGATGACCCTTGAAGATATGACTAAAGACCAGGGCTGTGTAAAGGACAAGTTTTCTTCTAATCATTTGGAAAAGATATCAATATTCATTTAAAAGGCTGGTCCTTCTGCAATGCAAATGCCAGGGTCTATTCAAATTGAATTAAAAGCCACTCCAAAATTTCCATTTTTTGAAGTTTTATGTATTTTATTTAGGCTATGTAATCTATTTTAAAAGATTCATAGCTATATCAGTTTCTTATAAGATATCTTTCTTTGTGTATTTAGACAGCTTAAGGCTTCACTTAACAAAACTCAAATCTGAGTAAATTTTACTTTCCCGGATTCCCACATACTCAATGGTGCAATTCTTTCAGCATCTTAGGACTTCTGGTGCTTCTAGACTCTCTGCCATGGCCCCTCCAATAAGAATCTATTTAGTCACAGAAAACAGGAAAACATTTTCCTGTCTCATCAAAGAATCCGTAATGACTTTTCAGCAAGGCAAATATCTGTCAACCGTGATTTCACATTGTAATCAAGGCAATGTTGTTTCCAAATTGTAAGGAGGATCAGGTGGAAATTTAAACAAAAATTTTCCATGCACTTTTGCAAAGGGAGAGGAGGAAAAGAAAGAGCAGTCAGTATGGCTCCTGTATTTAGAAATCCTTCTGATCATCGACCCTGCGTGTTGGTCATCTTTTTCTGACCTCAGTTTTCATGTTTATTTTCTAGATTTCCAGTTATCTCAGTTACCATCAAGGTATTACATAATGACTTATTGTTTTTCCTAAAAGTAATCTATTTTATTTTCTTGGTGACTTCACTATTATTATGGCTACCAACAGTTTTATTCAGGTAAGGTCATAGTTGTAGCAGTAGCCCTGAGCTTTCATTGTTGTTAGCTTATACCTACTTCTTTCATTACTTGGAGCACATTGTTTACCAAACGTATAACCACAGAATAAAATATTAAATATTCAGTTTTCCAGATGTTTTTGGCATTAAATTTTCAATGAACAGAAATGTAAATTAATAATTTTACAGTTAAATAATAGCTACTTGGTAAACTGTCTAGGTGCTAGTTCTTTCTAGTTTCTTTTTCCTTAACAAATTCCCAGGAAAAGAGTTGAAATTATTTCAGTAGAAGTAATTATAAAAAAAGTTAGACCCTTTGACATTTATAAGAAGCTGAAAGACAATATTGTTTTTGATCACTCTAATAATCAAAAAAGTCTAGTAAAAATAGATTTAAAATTACAGTAAAACCTTGGTTTGTGAACATAATTTATTCTGGAAATATACTTGTAATCCAAAGCACTTGTATATCAAAGTGCATTTCAGGAACCATTGGCCCAGTTGTGATCATGTGACATTTGGCATCACCTACTACTTGTGTTACAAGTCATCTCTCATTTACCAAAGTTAAAATTTATAAGAAATGTGTGCTCATCTTGTGGAACACTCCCAGAACAAGTTACTCACAGTCCAAGGTTTTACTGTATTTGCTGAATCTAATTATCATTCCCTTGAGGAATTGTAATTTAAAATTCAGCTGTAACTCTTCTAGGAACAAAATATTGTATTTATATCTTATTTTATTTAGATTGTGGGTATTCCATCTAGTAAATGTTACCTATTTATTTTCTTTACTATGAGCAGGAAATAAGCTTTCTTAGTACTCTGTTAGCCTGCATAACAATAAAGTAAAATTTTTGATCTTGCCTAGTTTCAAAATGAATTTTACTTTCCTTTATGTTGGTAAGGAATTTGGAGGCTCCTGTTGTGATAAACAAATATGTAAAACATTAAACTCTACTGATGCATTATTTTACCTACAATGCATACATTTGCTTATTTTCAATGAATTAGAAATGCTAGAACATATTTTGATATAGTATATTTAATAAAGAGCTGGCTTAGCATATCTTTCCTGAAGAAATTAAACATCCCTTTAAACTATAATATTAAACTAATAGTAGAGGATTAGAATTCTAATTTCACTATGAGTCTGGATTATATGATTGCATATGAGGCAATATCTTCCACCTATTAAAAGAATTATTTCTAGACAGCTGTATTAGTTGCTAACCATGTGATATAAAATTAGACATGACCTATTGTCTTAGGCCATTTCCTTCATATAAGATGTTAAATGTCTCTTAAAGATCCATCCAGCAACTAGACAATAGTTAAAGATATCATTAGTTGTTTTCCTTTTCTCTTTTTTCTCTAAGGTCACAGAGAAAAAAATGTCCACAAACTCAGGTTTTCTGTGTGGTATAATAATTATTTACCAAATTTTCAGTGAAAAAAAAAATCCTATTTTGCATGACCAGACAGCTATCACTGAAAGTAAATTGTGCCAAATATATATGTGTATATGTAGATGAGTACACAAACATGTGTATTGCCCACCTCAACTGTGCTACTATAACCACTATTTATAGAAGCAAATCATGGAGCTCATGTCTTTCCTCTCTCCCTCCCCAAATCATATGACCCCTGTTAACTTCTTTTTAGGAAGATCCTGTTTATATCTATCCCAAAAGACAGAATAGTATTTGCTAGGAATTGGAACTTTTATGAGGAGGTTCTAGGCTATATGCCCTTTTAGGCATAATCTTGGGTAGCATTCTGGGATTTTGGTTACATTCTTGAATGTTAGCACCAGGTGGCAACTTTTAACTGAGTAGTTTCAGCAGGAATCTCTTAAGTAGATTAGATGGAGAAAATGTAATTTGCAAATCTGAAAATGAATTGATTATTTTAAAATGAACAATGTAATTAGCTATAGACAATACAATAAGAGAACATTAAAAAAACACTGCTTTTAACTTGCTTTCTATCAGATACTTTATCACAAATGCTATTCTTCTACTTAAAGTAATTATGCTTTTGGCTTTAACTATAAGTTACTTAGATGGGGTTTCCACACATTGGTAATAGTAACTTGAATTGCTTAATAAGAATGTAGTAGTCTGAGACTTTTCTGACAGTTTGAATTGAAATTCCAGGAGACAATTTAATAACTTCTGTTTTTAACAAGGGCACTGGATATACCTTCTCATAAGGTACATGAGCAGGATACTACATTAGACTCTAAGATTCAAGTGGCTTGGAACCACTGACTACCTATAGTAACTGCTTAATATATATGTTAGAATGAATGACATTAAGACACATAATTCCTTTTCCAGGCTAATACTGCTTTTAATAAAGATTAGCAGCTTAAGCAGTGATTGACAGCCACAATAGGTGGCTGTGCAATAGGTAAAAGCCTGAGTTTTAGGGTATATTTTAAGAATTCAATTCTGTTTATTGGATGGTACTTAGACTCTCTTCATCTACATATAATTCAGGCTAATGTTTCCAAGCCTCTTGCAAGGTATTTTTCCTATATGATATTCTACTTCTGAATTCACAAAGACAAGTAAGCCATACCAAAACATATTTATCTGACATTTCCTTACTCATTGTTTTTCTTTTCTTAGTCCAGTGAAAGATAGAAAAAGAAAGGCATCATTTTCTCAATTTTGAAATCTTTTATTTTTGTATGTGTGTATGAATGCATTTTTTATTTTAGAGAGAGAGAGAAGGCACAGGAGAGACAGAAAGGGAGAGAAAATTCCAAGCAGGCTCTGAACTGAGTCAGATGTTCAGCAAGCTGAACCACTGAGGAGCCCCTGAATTTTGAAGTCTTTTAAAAGGGGGCATTTAAGGTGTACACCAATCTCTAGTCTTTGTTGTGGGTCTTCCAGTGCATCTTTATTCTTCTGGTGTCTATTTATTGTACAGTATTGCCCCAATGATTTTTTAAAATCATTCTTTCATATCTTAACCCTGCTTTCCTCAGTTCAAGTGGGAAATATCTGCACCTAGCTTAAACACTGAGGGTAAGTATAAATAAAAGCACACATAGCATTGAGAAAAGCAGTTGTGCAGTCTTTTGACCCCCATTTGATTGTGTAAGAATTTATCTTGGGGGGGGGGCACCTGGGTGGCTCAGTTTGTTGAGCGACGGACTTCGGCCCAGGTCATGATCTTACGGTTCATGGGTTCGAGCCCCACGACTGTCTCTGTGCTGACAGCTAGCTCAGAGGCTGGAGCCTGCTTCAGATTCTGTGTCTTCCTCCCTCTCTGACCCTCCCTTGCTCATGCTGCCTCTCTCTCTCAGAAATAAATAAAAAACATTAAAAAACAAAAGAATATATCTTGGGCCCAGATCACTTCCTTACCAAGAGATATCCTTACCAAGAGATAAAGAGCTCACACAGTCAATGCCAGGCTTCTTACCTTGTGCGCAAAGATGTTTCCCCATTGCAAGTTCATTGAACATTCCTTTATTCTATAAATCACTTGCCCACAGTCACACCCTCAGTTTCCAGACCCCATATGGGGGCAAATCATGAGAGACTGACTCACATTATTGGAGTGATCTTGCTCTTTTTCTTTCTTATGTGAGAAAAGCTTCGTTCCATCTAGTTCATGACTGCATTGTTTTCCTTGGTAACACTGATACCAATGCAGTGGGCAGAAGTGTTTGTAGTCTTCCCTGGGACTAGTACCAGTGCACAGTGTTGTTGTTGACATTATCTTGTCTGAATTTCAAAGAGTATCATTCATAAACCTCTTTCTCAATGGAAATTGTTTACCAATTCTGTAATTAAGTGGCATAACCCTCAACAAATTGATTGGGTCTGATCCATTATTTCACACTATTCTTTAGGAAAGAACACTTTTTAAAACATACGAAGCTTAACAAAATCATTGGGAACAGTTAAACAGTATAGTTTATCTAGAGGATGTTAACTTGAAAAAATTACCACCCATTATTCTAAAATAATTTTCATGACAGAACTATACTGGTTTGGTCTCAAAAAGTGGCATAGCCTGCCTCTTAAATCTTCTATATAAACATAGATTACTACAATAAACCTAGTCTTAGTACAGCAGAGCATTTGCTTAGCCATCTGTTATATTTACATAACCAGAGTCCAGGCTGCTCCCTGGGGCTCTACAACTTAATCAAGTACTCTATTTACACAGTCGCACATTCCCCAAGAGCTGCCTCTAGCAATGAAGTTTACACTGCTAAATCTATCAATTAGTTCTAGCTCCTAGCCAATCAGTTCATAAAAGTGGAAAGCTATGTGAAAGAGGAAAATCTTAGTTAAAATTCCTTTGACTTTCTTTAGAGATTATTTAAAAGTGCTGAAATTGTTGTTTTCCTTCATTTATTTTACTTTTTTGGTCAGTCTAAGAACACTTTGCAGCTATTAGAGAGATTCAACTAAAGTAGTGGAAAACAAAGGGAAGGGGTTGTAGTATTGTCTGTAGAGAATTTGAAAACAATAAAAACCCAATTAAAAGTTTGTCTGCTTTTTATTACCACCAGCCATCCTAAACATTTTAAGTAATAAAATACTCATTCAGAAAAAAAAAATCATTCATGTTCTAACGTCTAATTAAAACAAATGCTGTACTTATCTTTGAGTTTTATGTATGCATATATATAGCTTTTATACATATACAGATATTATATGTTACATCTATACATGTGTATTGTATATGTTGGTTTGCGTATATATATTTCAAACAAATATAGCTTTATTACTTATCTTTTGAGAAACGTATTCTACATGAAGGATTACTCTGAGGAATCAGTTATATAATCCTCCTTGACCCCTATTTCCAGACCTAGATTTGTGTGTGTGTGTGTGTGTGTGTGTGTGTGTGTGTGTGTGTGAGTGGAAATTGAAAATAAAGTGATTATAAAAACAAGGGATAAAAACTGAGTTACTGTAATTCTGTCATTCTATGTAAGCACTTGCAGATTTTTTTAAATTAATAAATGTTTTACATTTCAGTTTAATTTAGTTTAGTTTTTATTTTAATTCTAGTTAGATGACATACAGTATTATATTACTTTCAGGTGTACAATATAATAATTCAGTACTTCGATACATTACCGTGTACTCATCAGAACAAGTGCACTATTTAATCATCATTACCTATTTAATCCATCCCCATAATCACCTCCCCTTTGGTGACTATCAGATTGTTCTCTATAATTAAGAATCTATTTCTTGATTTCTCTCTCTCTCTTATTTTTTCCCTTTGCTAATTTATTTTGTTTCTTAAATTCCACATGTGAGTGAAATTGTATGGCATTTGTCTTTCTCAGACTTACTTACTTTGCTTAGCATAATACTCTAGCTCAATCCATGTCATTGCAAATGACTAGATTTCATTCTTTTTTTATGGCTGAATAATATTCCTTTTTACACACATGTACACACACACAAAGGAATATTATTCATATATCTTCTTTATCCATTCATCAGTTGATGGATACTGGGTTGCTTCCATACCTTGGCTATTGTAAATAATGCTGCTATAAAACATGGCAGTCCATGTATCCTTTTGAATTAGTGTTTTTGTATTCATTGGGTAAATACCAAGTAGTAGGACTGCTGGGTCATACGGTAGTTCCATTTATCACTTTTTTTTGAGGAGCCTCCATAATGTTTTCCAGAGGGGCTATATTTGCCACTGCATTGTAGTGGCTACTATTCCAACAAACAGTACAAGAGGATTCTTTTTTCTCCACATCCTTGCCAAGACCTGTTGTTTCTTATGTTTTCTATTTTAACCATTCTGATAGGTGTAAGATGATATTTCATTGTAGTTTTGATTTGTATTTTCCTGATGATAAATGATAGTGATCACATTTTTATGTCTATTGGCCATCTGTATGTCTTTGGAAAAATGTTTTTCCTGTCTTCTGTCCATTTTTTATTTGGATTATTTGTTTTAGGGTGTTGAGTTTGATAAGTTCTTTATATATGTTGGATACCAGCCCTTTATTAGATATATCATTTGCAAATATCTTCTCCCATACTGTGGATTTCCTTTCAGTTTTGTTGATTATTTCCTTCACTCTGCAGAGGATTTTATTTTGATGAAATCTCAACTGCAGAGGATTTTATTTTGATGAAATCTCAATAGCTAATTTTTGTTTCTGTTTTCCTTGTCTCAGGAGACATATCTAGAAAGAAGTTGCTAGAGCTGATATCAGAGACTTATGGCCTGTACTCTCCTCTTTGATAGTTTCAGGTCTCACATTTAGGTCTTTCACTATTCTTACTTTATTTTTGTGTATGGTGTAAAAGTAGTCCAGTTTCATTTTTTGCATGTTGTTGTCTAGTTTTCTCAACCATTTGTTGAAAAGACTGTCTCTCTCCTATTGGATCTTTTTTCCTGCTTTGTTGAAGATTAATTGACCATATATTGTGGGTTTATTTCTGGATTTTCAATTCTATTCCATTGATCTACGTCTATTTTTTTTGCCAGTATTATGCTTTTTTGATTACTATAGCTTTGTAATGTAACTGTCTCCAGCTTTTCTTTTATTTTTTCAAGATTGATTTGGGTACTTGGGGTCTTTTGTGGTTCTATACAATTTTTAGGATTGTTTATTCTAGTTCTGTGAAAAATGCTAGTGGTATTTTGATAGGGATTGCAATAAAAGCATAGATTGCTTTGGGCAATATAGACATTTTAACAATATTTTTTCTTCCAATCCATGAGCATGGAATGTCTTTCCATTTCTTTGTGTCGTCTTCAATTTCTTTCATCAGTGCTCTATGATTTTCAGATTATAGTTCTTTCACCTCTTTCGTTGAGTTTATTCCTAGGTATATTATTTTTTTGTTCAGTTGTAAATGGGATTGTTAATTTTTCTTTCTACTTATTTATTATTGGTGCATAGAAATGCGATAGATTTCTGTAGATTGATTTTGTATTCTGTGCCTTTATTGAATTTATCAGTTCTAGGCATTTTGGTGGAATCTTTCAGGTTTTCTATAGTGTCATGTCACCTGCAAATAGTTAACATCATATTCCTTCCTTATCGATTTGGATGCCTTTTATTTCTTTTTGTTGTTATGCTGTGGCTAGGACTTCCAGGACCATGTTGAAAAAAGTGGTTAGAATGGACATCCTTGTCTTGTTCCCGACCTTAGGGGAAATACTGTTTTTCCCCAGTATGAATGATGTGAGCTGTTGTTTTTTTTTATATACTGCCTTTATTATGTTGAGGTATGTTCCTTCTAAAACTACTTTGCCTTGTATTTTTATCATGAACATATATTATACTTTTTCAAATGCTTTTCCTGTGTCTATTGAAATGATCATATGGTTATTATTCTTATGAATATGATTTATCATGTTGATTGATTTGTGAATGTTGAACCACCCTTGCAACCAAGGAATAACCAAGGATCCCACTTGATCATGGTGAATGATTTTTTAAATGTTTGCTAGTATTTTGTTGAGAATATTTGCATCCATATCTATCAAGAATATTGGCCTTTTGTTCGCTCTTTTAGTGGGCACTTCATCTGGCTTTGGTATCAGGATAATACTGGCCTCAGATTGAATTTGGAATTTTTCCTTACTTTTCTATTCTTGTAAGAGTTGAAGAAGAATAGGTACTAACTTCTTCACACAGTTGGCAGATTCCTTGTCAAGCAATCTGCTCCCAGACTTTTATTTGTTGAGGTGTTTTCCTTTCTTTTTTTTTCTTTTAATATTTTTATTTATTTCTAGGGGAGAGAGAGAGACAGCGTGAGCAGGGGAGGGTCAGAGAGAGAGGGAGATACAGACTCTGAAACAGGCTCCAGGCTCTGAGCTGGCAGTCAGCACAGAGCCTGACGCAGGGCTCGAACGCACAAACCGCGAGATCATGACCTAAGCGAAAGTTGGACGCTCAACCGAATAAGCCACCCAGGCGCCCCTGTTGAGGTTTTTTTGATTGCTGATTTAATTTCTGTGTTGGCTATCAGTGTGTTCAAATTTTCTATTTCTTCCTGTTTCAGTTTGGTAATTTATATGTTTCTAGGAATTTATCCATTTTTTCCAAGTTTTAAACTTTATTGGCATATAGTTTTTCATAATATTCTTTTATGATTATTTTTGTGATTATTTGTATTTCTGTGAACTTCTCCTCTCTCACTGTGATTTTATTTAATTGAGTCCTTTCTCTTTTTTTTCTTGATAAGTCTGGCAGAAGTTTATCAATTTAATTGACATTTTTCATAGAAACAGTTCTTGGTTTCATTGATCTGTTTTATTCCTTTTTTAAAAAATTTTCTATATCTTTTATTTCTGTTCTAATCTTTATTATTTCTTTCCTTATACTAGTTTTTAAGGTTTTGGTGTCCTTATTCTAGCTCTTGTATAAGGTTAGGTGGTTTATTTGAGATTTTTTCTTGCTTTTTGAGATAGGCTTGTATTGATATAAACCTACCTCTTAGAATCACGTTTGGTGCATGCCAGAGGTTTGGGACCATTGTGTTTTCATTTGTTTCCATATCTGCTTTTGCTTCTTCTTATATTTTCTGGATGACCGATTTAGTGTTTAGTAGCATGTTATTTAGCCTCTAAGTATGTGTGGTCTTTTCACATTTGTGTGTGTGTATGTGTGTGTGTGTGTGTGTGTGTATGTGTGTGTGTGTGTGTGAACTCTAGTTTCCAGATTTGTTGTTGTTGCTGTTGTTGTTGTTGACAACATCTAGTTTCATAGCATTGTGGTAAAAAAATATAGGCATAGTATGATTTTGACCAATCTTTTCAGACTGACTTCTGTCATTTAACAGTTTGTATGTAAGTTTTCTCTGTATTTTTCTGTGGTTTAAGGCTTACTTATTTTTAGTGATGAGAGGTATTTTCTTGTTTAGATTTACCACAATTTGTGTCTCCCATTAATCTATGGAAGGAAAACTTGGTTACTTTCAGTTTTGGGGCAACTATGAATTTATGTGTGTGCTGGGAGCCATTTCTGAACTCGTAAATTGAGAAAGAACTCCTTGTGAGATTAAGGTAAATTGCAGGGACTCTTACTGTCAGATGGCAACCCATATCCACCCCCACTCAATTGTTTCTGCTTGAGCACATATTCTGTTGATTGGTATTAGGAGTGACAAGTGGGAGAACCTTCTTCTTTGTGAGTAGGGGTCAATAGCCTGTTTATCGCTTAATGGGAGGTATTAAGAAAAACAGGCCTTTAAGGAGTGCAATGTTTCTCCCATAGCCAGAAAAGAAGTTCTTACAGTAAGTTCCTTCACAAAGTAGAATCAGCATATCAAGGACAGAATCACTTGTCACACATATACATACATATATATTCTTTAAGATAATAGCTTTCTCTATAACACTCCTCATTTTCTGATCTTACCAGAATCCACTTTAATGTCCATATTTTTACCAGCAATCCTTTTAAGGCAACCTATACTTTTTCTGTAATGTGCCTCGAAACTTTAACAGCCTCTACCAATTACCCAGTTCCAAATCCAGTTACACATTTTGAAGTATCTGTTTGAACAGCATTTTACTTCCCAGTGACAAAATATGTATCAGGGTTCTCCAGAAATACAGAACCAATAGGAGATTATATATGTATCAATATATCTATATCTATATATCTGTCTATCTGTATCTGTCCCTGTGTCTATATCTATATATTTACATCTATATATAGTTCTATATCATCTATCCCCATCCATTCACCCATCCATCCATCCATCCATCCATCCATCCATCCATTTGTCCATCCATCCATCCATCCATCCGTCCATCCATCCATCCATCTATGAAGAGACTTAAAGCAACAGATCTTTGTGATTGTAGCCATTGGTAAGTGCTAAATCTTTAGCGCATGTTGACAGGCCAGAAACTCAGGCAGGACTTGATACTTCAGTCTTGAGGCAGAATATCTTCTCATGAGGACACCAGTTGTTACATGAGAGGCATTCTGTTCCAGTATAATTTTACCTTAACTTGGTTATATCTATAAAGTCCCTATTTTTAACTGAGGTCACATCCACAGGTACCAATGATTAGGATTTAGACATGTCTTTGGTGGGGACACAACTTAGCCTACAACAGGACACAAAATTGTATCATGAACATCAAAAATCTATTACCAGTGACAGTGTGTAATCTTCTGTTCAATCTGACATAAATAAAGTATTTTACATTGTTTCAATTTCTAAAAATCAGAGTGATCACTAGATGAATGTGTGGTATGTTAATGTCACCTGTCATCATTATAAAAGGCTACGAGAAAAACCTGGTAAAAGAGGTACCTACGTGGCTCAGTTAAATAAATGTTAAATTTTAAAAAAATAAAAAAAGAAAAAACATGGCAATCAAGCAAAACTAAATTTAGTGGACTTACTGCATTAATGACAGATATTGTTTTGATTATCTTTAAAAAAGTCTCAAAAAGAAGTCAGAGGGACAACTGGGTGGTTCAGTCCATTAAGCATTCAACTTTGGCTCAAGTCATGATCTCACATTTGGTGAGTTCCAACCCAGCATCAGCTCTTTGCTGTTAGCATGGAGCCCACTTGGGGTTCTGCCCTTCTACCATGTGCATTCTCTCAAAAATAAATAAGCATTTCTTTAATGTAAAGATTTATAAGAAAAAAAAGAAGAAGAAATTAGAAAAGGATGTTTATAGAGTTTGAGGATCTGGGCTGGGGTATTTAAAAGTGGGTCTTAAAAGTCAGGGTACAAATTGAGATTGTATAGGATTTCTGACACTATAGTTTGGATTGCTTTATACCATGTGGAGGGAAACTTGAAGTGAAACTCAATGAGCAAGATAGTTTAGATAAAGTCTACTCTTCCAGGGACAAATAATTTATGCTAGGAAATATATGTACGTTGATTTTAACACACATAACATATTTTTAAGCTTTCATATTTGGGAACTTTTCAAAAGAGTTTAGTCCACTGAAACTTTTTTTTAAGTTTTTATTTAAATTCCAGTTAGTTAGCAAACAGTGCAATATTAGTTTCAGGTATATAATATAGTGATTCAACCTTTCCATACAATACCTGGTGCTCATTACAAGTGCATTCCTTAATTCCCATTACTGATTTAACCCATCCTGTGACCTACTTCCGACCTGGTAAACATTAGTTTGTTTTCTATAGTTAAGATCTTGTTTCTTGATTTGCCTCTGTCTGTCTCTTTTCTCCCCCTTTGCTCATTTGTTTCGTTTCTTAAATTCCACTTCCCAAGCCAAAATCTTTTCCCTTGAATCATTATATTAAATCATATGGACTCTTGAATTTACTAAGGTCTACAAAAATTAAAATGAAACAAAACAAAAGAAATGCTTTGAAAAATCAAAACTGAGAACTATAGAGAAGTGGCCATTAAATGATAATATTTTATTATTTATCACAAAATTCATTCTGACATCCCTCATCCTCTCTTGTTTTTTTAATCATCATTTAGAGAGAAGCAGCAATACATATGGACATAGTTCAAAGGTAAAATAGATATCATAAGAGTCAATATCACAAATTAAAAAGTATCCATTTGGTAAATGAAGAATAGCTTCAGGTATCTATTTATATAAAATTTAGTGACCTTGCCTCAAGTCAGCACACCAAGGATATTTTTTCCTTCACCAGTGTTCTCTGCATGCCCTAGAGTACTGCTATCTCTAGAATAGAGTTGTCTCAATTTTCACAAACTGTCATCCAATGAGATATGGCTTTTTCTTTTTATATTTATGGGTAGCTAAAATTCCTGAGGGGATGAATTACTCAAGATAGTTAAAGATGGTAAGACAAGAAGTAATGATCCGAAACATGAAAAGAGAATGCTTAAGCTAGATAAGATGAAGAGATTCTTAGTCATGAGGTCAATGAGGCAATCTAATAAGGTACCCAGGGAGGTAGTCAAGAGAGCATCACTAAACACTATTCAGGCTCAAGGGAAAATTAATGAGACAAGCTCTGGATGGGAGAATGAGAAATCTTATGTTTTTAGACAAGGAAGAAATAATCTATTTTAGGTAACCCAAGACTAATCTTTTAAATAGTTCACTTGTAAAAATGTTACTTCTAATTGGTATTAAGTATTACATTTTAAGAATTAATAATACATTTCAAAGTGATTTTTAAAGGCTTCAAGCAGTGCTTCTGCAACAAATATTTACTGAGTGTCTACATTGTGCCAGCACTCTTTCCAGGCTTATAAGTATACTCACAATATCATGTAGATGCATGAAATATTGATTTTTAACAAAGGGCATTGATGATCTCATTGGTGGCCTCAAATAACATATGTAGTTAAAATACACTAATGCTTCATTCATGTAACAATACACAGTAATATACATCAGTGGCTGGTATGCATGTTTCTCTGAAACTGGCATGCTATTTCAAGTGCTTCAACTCCTGTCTCTCACCATTGCCTTAATTTTTTCCTACTGGTTCATTATGTTATTCAACAGAGATAATTAATGGTTTATGCTTTATTTGTACAGATTAATTTATTCTATAATAATATAAAACCTATATATTTTAAATAAGTATACTATGTAAGTACTATAGGTAACATTTAATTCATCGATTGTATTACATAAAGTTAAAGCAAAATTTTAAGTTTAATTGCTATAAAAATCACTGTAAATATTTAAATTATACAATTTGATTAGTTTTTATATACATGTGTGCCTTGAAGCCATCATCCCAATTAAGATAATGAACATAACTATTATATCCAGAAGTCCTCTTTTCTAGTCTCTTCCTCTCATGCTTCTGCATCCCATACCCATCACCAGACAACTTTCTCGTTCTGATCTGCTTTCTCTTACTATTGATTAGTTTGAATATTTTGTAACATTTTATATAAAATGTAATAATAAAGTACCTATTATTTATTGTCTGGCTACATTTACTCAATATAATTATTTTGAACTTCATTTATACTGTTGAATATATTAATAGGCCACTCCATTTTATAGCTGAGCAGTATTCCAATGTACAAATGTGCTTTCATTTGCTTGTCTTTTCACCTGTTCATAGATATTTTGGCTTTTGTTAGCAATTTAGAATTATTAAAAATAAAGCTGTTTCTTGTAAAAATCTTTCTATGGACATATGCTTTCACTTATTTTGGAAAATACCTTGGAGTGAAATGATTGGTACCTATAAAGTTTTGGGAAACTCCCAAACTGTTTGCAAAATATTGTGCCATTCACATTCTTGCTAGCAGTGGAGGGGTTTTGATATGAGTCATTCTACTATGTATGTAGTGGTATTTCACTGTCATTTTAAAATGGCTTTTTTCTTTTTCTTTTAATTTTATTTATTTACTTTGAAAGAGACAGAGACAAGGGTATCTTGGTGGTCAGTTGGTTAGGTGTCTGACTTTGGCTTAGGTCATGATTTCACAGTCTGGGTTTGAGACCCACATCAGGCTCTATGCTGACAGCTCACTGCTTGGAGCCTGCTTCAGATTCTGCATCTACCTCTCTCTGCCACCTCCACTTGCATTCTGTTTCGCTCTCTCTCTCACAAGTAAATAAACATAAAAAAAAAATTGAGAGACAGAGACATCATGAGTAGGGGAGGGGCAGAGAGAGAGGGAGAGAGAGAATCCCAAACAGGCTCCACACTACCAGCGCAGGTGCTCGAATACCCACAAAGTCATGAGGTCACGACCTGAGCTGAAACCAAGGGTTGGACACTTAACCAACAGAGCCACCCGGGTGCCCCTTAAATGGCATTTTTCTAATGACTAATGGTACTGAACATATTTTATTTGCTTGTTTGTAATCAATGTATCGTCTTTCATTATGTGTGCCTTCAGATCTTTTATATATGTTTAAACGGCTATGGCTTGTCCAGTGTGTGACTTAACTTGTTTTTATTTTCTTAGTGTTTTTCCTGCAGCTTACTTTTGATGAAGTCTTTTATCATTTACTTATATATGGATATAATTCTGGTGTCTAAAAAATATTGTCCAACTCAAGATCACAAAGATTTTCTCCCATGTATTTTTCTCAAAATGTTGTCTTTAGTTTTACACATAGATCTATGATTCAATTTGAGTTAAGATTTCTATACAGGGAGAAGTATGGATCAAAATTTGTTTGTATATATGGAAACATTTGTAGAAAGCGTTACTTACTCCAAAAAATTGGCTTTGAACTTTGTCAAAAATAGTATGTGGGTCTGTTGGTTGGTTTACTGTTGTGTTCCATTGCTCCATTTGTCCATTTTTACCACAGTATTCACTATCTTGATGACTGTACCTTTGTAATAAGTCAGCTTGTCAGTATCTATAACACCTACTAGGATTCTGACTGGGATTACACTAAACCTATAAGTCAATTTCGACAGAACTGACCTTTTACCTACATTGTATTAATGCTGCCTATCTCTCAATGTATTTAGGTCTCTGTCTTCAATTTATTTAACCATGATTTAATAAAAATAAAAGTTATATTTTTCACAACTTTTGTCATTTTTAACTTTAATTATTCCAAAATGTTAATGTTCTTTAAATAAGTATTATTTTTTATTTTTGATTTCTTATTTTTAGCATCTAAAACACAATTGTTACTGTATGTTACATTGTATGCAAACTTGGTAATAGAATTTCTCATAATTTTTAACATGTTCCATAGAACTCTCTCCAGAGATGATCATACCATTTTCAAACAAGTAGAATTTACTTATTCATTTCCAAAATTAATGCGTTTTATGTTTTCTTATGTATTGCACTGCCCAGAAGGATAAACACAATGTTAGTAGAAGTGTTGCAAGAAGTTATTCTTTCTTTGTTCCTGAATTGAAGAGGAAAACCACTCAGTTTTTCACAATTAAGGATATTGAATAAAGAATCCTATGGCTTTTCCCCAGCTTCCCTTTATGAAATGAGGACGTGCCCATGTCTCTTAGAGTTTTCATCAGAGTGAATGTTGTATTTTGTTAAACACAATGTCAATTAATATTGCAGGCAAGGTATTTCCTCCCAATATCCAACATGCTTTTTAATGTGACAGTCATGTTCTCAGTTGGGGTATCTATTGGAGAGGCAGGTTGAGGAATATATTGAATTACATGGGCAAAGTTTATAGGACTTTGAATGAGGTAATAACTTGAACATTTTATGCAGGTCAGTCATTACTAGAGTTTCACACCAGAAAAAATGGCAATATATATGACAAAGAAAACTCTGAAATGTAGCCTTTTTTGGGTACACCTATCAAAGCATGCATGTTTAAAATGTAATAAAAATAATAAATATTGTTATTTGCTTACCAAGCAAATATTTTTATTGGTAATGCACAGAGTTAATGCTTTAAAATAAATGAAGTATTTTCAGAAACAGCTCATAGGAGTTCAAACTAGCTAAAGTTTGAGGAGATAATCACCATATGTTAAATAAAAAATCCAGGATGCAAAACAAAATACATAGTACAATCATATTTTTGTGGTATAGGTAACTATAAAAGCATCTCAGAAAAAGATTAAAGGTATATGTAATGCTTACTTATTACCTAAATGCTAAGTTATATGAATTATTTTTACTTTTTTCTCTACAGCTTTATGTTTTTGAAAATTTTAGGGACACCTGGGTTGGTCAGTTGGTTAAGCATCCGACTTCAGCTCAGGTCATGATCTCATGGTTCATGAGTTTGAGCCCTGTATCCAGCTCTGTGCAGACAGCACAGAGCCTAGAGCCTGCTTCGGATCTGTGTCTATCTCTCTCTCTTCCCCTCCCCTGCTCATGCTCTGTCTGTCTCTCTCTCAAAAATAAACATTTTAAAAAATTTAAAGAAAAATAAAAATTTATACAACAGCCAAATATTTGCAGGATGTGTTTCTCAGGAACAGACTGAGCAGGGATTAGTCTGCAAGATATTTAGTAGAAGATGCTTTGAGGATTAATGCTTTTAAAGGAAGGGAAGGACAAGGAACTGGGCAGAGGAAGAAATCAACCCGTGCTTCAGTTTCAAAGAATGTTTCAACCAATGTGCAAATGTTCTGTAAAGAGGTATCTTACCTGCTGAAGAAAATTGCTGTGAGATGTTTTCTGGACATAACATGATTTTTCATGTCACAAATCATGCTTTCAATATAAGCAGACTGGAGATGTTGTTGAATCACATGTAATATTTATAGGAGCACCTAGATTAGATAAAGGAAAATGTCTTCAAAACAGCCACTGTAAATGTGTGTTAAAAACTAAAAAAAGCTATGCTGAAAGAATCAAATACAGGATATCAATAAAGATATGGGAATTATAAAATAGGTGCCAAATGGAAATTCTGGAGGTGAATATAAATTACAGAAATGGAACGTTTACTAGAGGAGCTTAATAGTAAATTTGAAGTGGCAGAAGAAAAATCAGCAAAACTGAAGAGAACTAAATAGAGATTATGTAAATAACATCTATTATGTGTAATAGAGTCAAAAGAACAGAAAAAAAATGAAGAAAACTGAACAGAATCTCAGAGAAATGTAAGACACCATTAAGCACACCATTACAAGCATAAGGGGAATACTCACAATGAAAAGGGAGAGAAAATGGAGCAGAAAAATATTTGAAGAAATAATGGCTAAAAACTTCCCAAATATGATTAATAACATTAATCTTTACAATCAAAAAGTTTAATGAACTCCAAGAAGAGTAAAGAGATTCACAACTATATGCATCATAGTGAAAATATTGAAAATCAAAAACAAAATCTTAAAAGTAGAAAGAGAATAAAGACTTTATAAGAATTATTAAAGGAGCCCAGAAATATTGAAGAATACAAGATTAATAGACAAAAATCAGTTTTATTTCTCTAGAGATGTAATGGACAAGCTGGGAATTAAATAAGAAATAAATCCCATTTATAACAGCATCTAAAGGAACAAAATACAAGAAATTAATTTGTCAAAATTATTGCAAGTGTATATTGAAATCTACAAAGCATTGTTAATAAGATAAATAATAAATAAGTGGGAAAACATCCAGTGTCTTGGTTTGGGAGATTTAATATTGTCAAGATGGCAATACTCCCCAAATTTATGTACAGACATTCTGTAATTCTATAAAAAATTAAAACTGCCCTTTTTCAGAAATTGACATGCTGATTCTAAAGTTCATATGGAAATGCAGAGAAATCATACTAAAATAAACTTGATAAAGAACAAAATTGAAAAAGCCACATTTCCCAATAAATAATAAGAATAGCCCTATAGATCAGTGGGATAGAATTCAGAGTCCAGAAATTAGCTCATATATTATGGTCAATTGATATTGACAAGGGTTTGAAAGTCATTTGATGGGGAAAAATTGTGTTGGGCCAACTGGATATCCACATGAGCAAGATACGAATTTGGATACTGTAGGAGGTAGGTATCCAAATTTTAAGTTTTTTTATATATATATAATATAAATATATATAATATATAATATATATATATTATATAAATATATAAATATATATAAAATATATAATATATAAACTTATGTATAAAAATATATATAAATATATACTTATATAAAATATATACGTTTATATATATATAAACTTAAAATTCCTAAATGTAAGTGCTAAAACTTTAAAATTTTTTGAAGGAATATAGTGTACTTATGACCCAAAACATATGACAAACAATAGCATAAATACCATGGTGATAAAAATTTAAGTGTATTCTTGGGAAGTTCATGTAGTATACATGAAGCGATACATCAAATCAATTGTGATAAACACGTATTTTATAAACTATAAACCACAAAACAGAAAAAAAGAATTATAGCTAATGAGCCAACAGCAGAGATAAAATGGGATGCAAAGGAAAAAAAAAAGAAAAAGAAAAGAAAAAAGATGAAAGAGAAAAGAATAGAAAATATATGAAGCAAATTGAAAACACATGCAAATTGGTGCATTTTAGCCCAGCTGTATCAATAACTACTTAAATGTACAATTTTTAAGACCACCTATTAAAAGGTAGAAATTGTCAGATTGGATTTGAAAGCTAAACCTTGCTACATTCTATATCCTAGATTCAAGGAATAAATGCATTGTAAGGAGGGGAGACAGTAAGACTTAGAAATATACCATAGTAACAATAATAAAAGAAAAGCTAAACTAACCATATATGTCCTGCCCCTAGCAGCTGGTGTTAGTCCAGAAATGGTCATGTGACTGAACTTGGCCTTATAAGTTTGAAGGGAAGAATTTAGAGTTTATTTTAGAGAGCAGATTTTCTCTTATTTCTCTCCATCATTCCCATTGGATACAATAAGAAAAAACAGCACAGCAAAACAAAAACACTTTTACAGGTAGGCATCTTGCTACCGTGTGGTTTACCAGCCTTGAGATAACAGGGAAAATAGAACAGCACAGAGGAAAGAAACAGGTATTCGATGACTTCATTGGTTGATTGCCTAGATTTCCAGTTACTTCAGATAAGAAACATTTTTATTAAGTCTTTGAAATGTTTTTTTCTGCTACATAATTCACCTAGTACCAATATCAATTAGTAATTTTCTATTATCATTAATTTATTTTTTCTCTACTAAAAGAAAATTGAAAATATTTTGATGGAAGTGATATCTAGTTGTTGACTGTGTTTTCTCAAAACACTGCTAAATTATACATAAGGCTTTTAATTACACATGAGAATGTTTCTAATTATAGTTTCCACCAGTGGTTAATAAATGACTGATTTAATAATTAATCGTATACAATTTTGTTTGCAATTCTAAATCTTGTGTTTAACAAATTAAATATTAAATATTTTAAAGACCGATATATTTATTACTTTAATAATTGTGATACCATTGTTTATATTTAAACATATAGATTTATAAATAATATCTTATACATCAGATTTATTTTTCTACCATCTAGAAAATATGTTATTTCTGTTAAATATATCACCAAAACAAATCCATATTTGTTTATTATTCTTTCAATGCATAGTAAATAAGCATTGCAATTAAATTTATTAAAATCTATCATTTCCTTAATGAAAATTTAATATAAAGAAAATCTCAGTTATAAATAAATCATTAGATATTATCTTGTGACCCAGTGCTCTACCAAACACATAATGATATTCACCTAATGAAATTATATTTATGGTAG
This sequence comes from Proteles cristata cristata, assembly GCA_017311185.1. Lineage (NCBI taxonomy): Eukaryota > Metazoa > Chordata > Mammalia > Carnivora > Hyaenidae > Proteles > Proteles cristata. The sequence continues at coordinate 266,596 of JAESUZ010002634.1, forward strand.
GTTGAAAAAAGACTTTGGAGATATCAATTCCTGTTAAATTATACTTCATACTTTCAATATTGCTTACACATAATAAAATAAAATTGTGTATTCCTCTTTCCTAAACATTAATTTATAAAGATATATTTTGTTACACAGAGTATCAGTGAATTTGGAGTTAATGGTTCAAATTCTAAGATCCTTCCTAACAAGAATTCAGGAACAATCTGACATTAGATATATTAAAACAATTTTTTAATGTTTATTTATTTTTGAAAGAGAGAGAAAGAGAAAGGCAGGGGATGACAGAGAGGGAGACACAGAATCTGAAGCAGGCTCCAAGCTCTGTGTTGACACACAGAGTTCAAACTCATAACCTGAGCAGAAGTTAGATGCTTAAAAGACTGAGCCATTCATGTACCACGTAACAGTAGATATATTTTAATTCGACTCTTTTGAGGTTGCTTATTGAATATTTATTTGCTTTTTAATAAAAAGATAAAGGCATTTGACTATTTAAAAATCCCCAGAAACATGTCTAGATTTTCCCTCTATTTTTATTTGCTATGGAATTCATTAAAAACCCAGATGGGTGTTTTAAAGACTTGATCATACCGGGACAGAGATTGTACCAGCTTTAATAAGAAGAGTTCTTGAAACCAGAAAAAAACATATTTACTTGGAAATGAAAATATCACCAATTGATTCGGATGTATCCATTAGAATTATACTTCTATCCTTTAAAAAAATCACTTTGGCATCTTAAGAAAAATAATTCATTAGCAAAAACTATAGGTTTAAAATTAGGATGTTTAGGGATGCCTGGTTGGCTCACTAGGTACAGCATGTGCCTCTTGATCTTCGGGTTGTGAATTCAAGCCCCACGCTGAGTAGAGAGAGAACTTAAGAGAAAATCTTTAAAAATAAATAAAAATAAAATAGAATTAGGATGTTTATAATCAACTTTGATAAGGAATTCCTTAACAAATGATGAACAAAACACTAAATTTTAGGCTTGCTTATTTAAGGAATAAGGAGCTATCTTATTAAACTAGTCATTCTTTCATTAAATTAATATTTATTGCGCTCACTATGGGCTAGTGATACTCCAAATGCCAGGGATGTAATAGTAAACAGGATAGTCTTAACCTCTTCTAGTAACTTCTGGAGTTTATATTTTAGTCATAGACCCTATTCTTAATATTACTGAGAGTAAACTATCAACAACTATATAGTAGTACTTGTTAATGTGAGATTAGGAATGAGGTAGGAATTTCTTCAATAACATGGTAGACATACAATAGCAGTTCATATAAAAACTCTTGTCACAATATATGTATACTCTTTATATCTCCCAGTGTTTGAAACAGGCAATGTCAAAATCTGGACATGAATATTTGTGTACCCTGGAAATGCAAGCAAAGTTTTAGAAAGACAGGGAATGTACATAGTTTCAAATGTTATTTTCTAAACATGAGCATGTAAGTTAGAGACTATATCCCTTAAAGTGAAAATGGTGCAGGTTGGCTTATAAATACATTAAATGTTTTCAGAAAAAATGACTTATTGCATTATATCATTCATCTCATAGGAAATTAATTTTATGAATCAACTATTTTATACTTGAAATATTCTTATAACCTCCTTTAAATTTTAGCTTTGTACTAAATTAAATAGTTCCCTCAAAAAGTTCGTGTTCAAAGAAACTTCAGAATGCGATCTTATTTGGAAATAGAGTCTTGCAGATGTAAATAATTAAGATGTGGTCATACCGGATTAAGATGTGCCATAAATCAAATGATTATTGTCCTTATAAAAAAGGCCACATGAATATACAGAGAACACACAAAGAGAACACCACATGATAATGGAGGCAGAGTTTAGAGTGATGCATAGACAAGCCAAGGAGTGCCTAAGATTCCCAGCAACCATCACAAAAGAGGAAAGAGGTGTGGTACAGATTCTCTTTCATAACTTCCAGAAGGTGCCAGTACTGACAACCCTTGATTTCAGACTTCTAGCCTCCAGAACTGTGAGGGAATAAATTTCTATTCTTTCAGCTGCTCATTATGCTTGTTATGGAAGCCTTAGAAAACTAATATAAATCTAATAATAAAAATCCCAAGCATTTTTCTTATTAATCTCACATTAGGAAATACTTTTTAAAAAATTAAGACAAGGATAATGCTGTTTCACATAAAAGTTTTTATTTGTTTAAATAACATATTTTAAACAGCATAATATTCTCATTTCATTGCTATTGTGATATTGTTCTCAATGACATATACTTATTCTTTTAAGTGTATATTTAATAGTAAACTTTTTCTCTTTTTTTCAGTTTTATTGAGAAACAATGACATACAATATTGTATAAGTTGAAGGCATACAGCTTGATGGTTTGATTTATATATACTGTGACATGATTACAACAATAGTTTCAGCTAACACCATCTTCTCATATAGACACAATAAAAAGAAAAGAGAAAAAGGAAAAATAGTCTTTGTGATGAGAATTCCTAGGATTTACTCTCTTAACAACCTTCTTATATATCATATGACAATGTTAGCTCTAGTCATCATATGGTACATTATATCCCTCGTACTTATTTATCTTATAAGTAGAAGTTTGTGCCTTTCGATCATCTTCCTTTAATTCCCCTCCTCCCTGTCCTTCACTGCTAGTAACCCCAAGTCTGATCTAGTTTTCTGTAAGTTTTTTTTTATTCCATGTGCAAGTGGGATTATACTGTATTTGTCTTTCTGTGTCCTGTTTTACATAGTTAAATGCTTTCAATATCCATACATGTTGTAGCAAAGAGTAGGATTTCCTTGTTTTTGTCCATTTTGCATACATATATATATATGTCTGTGTGTGCGTGTATATGTATATATATATGTATATATATCACAACTTATTTATTCATTCATCTGTTGATGGACATTTACAATGTGTCTATGTCTTGGCTACTGTAAATAATGCTACTATAAACATGAGGGTGCAGATATTTTTTTGAGTTAGTGTTTTCATTTCCTTTGGATTTATTCCCAGACGTAGAATTGCTGGATCATATGGTAGTTCTATTTTTAATTTTTTGAGAATCCTCTTTACTGTTTTTCATGGTGGCTGTACCAATTTTCAATCTCACCAGGAATGCTCAAGGGTTCCCTTTTCTCCACATCCACACCAAGATTTGTTATCTTTTGTCTTTCTAATAATGACCATTCTAACAGGTATGTGATGATATCTCATGGTTTTGATTTGCATTTCCCTAATGACTAGTGATGCCACACATCTTTTTCATATATCTGTTTGCCTTTTGTATATCTCCTTTGAAGGAAAGTCTATTGAGGTCCTTCGCCCACTTTTTAAATTGGTTTTTTGTTTCCTGTTTTTTTTTGTTTTGTTCTGTTTTGTTTTATACTATTGAGTTATATGAGGTTTTTTGGATATTAACCCCTTGTAAAATATATGGTTTGAAAATATTTTTTCCTATTCTGCAGGCTTTTTTCTTTGTTGATGTTTTCTATGTGGTGAAGAAGGCTTTTAATTCAATATAGTCCCACTTATTTATTTTTTATTTTATTTGTGTGTTGGGTGTCATATCCAAAAAACCATTATCAAGACCCATGTCAAGGAGCTTTATTCCCATGTTTTCTTCTATGTTTTCAGGTCATACATTAATCCATGACAAGTTAATTTTTGTGAGTGATGCAAGATAAGGATCCAGTTTCATTCTTTTTCATGTGAATATTTTATCATCCTAACAGCATTTATTGAAGAGATTATATTTTCTCCATTGAGTATTCTTGACTTCCTTGTCAAATATTAGTGATGATATAGACTTGGGTTTATTTCTGGGTTTTCAGTTCTGTTCCATTGATCTATTTGCTGGCTTTTATGCCAGTACCATACTGTTTTGATTACTATAGCTTTATAATATAGTTTTAAATTAAGAAGTGTGATGCCTCTTGCTTTGTTCTTCTTTCTTGGAGTTCTTGTGGTTCCATATAAATTCTCTGAATGTTTTATCTAATTCTAGAAAAAGGGCCATTGGAATCTTGAAAGTGATTGAATTGAATCCATGGAAGGCTTTTGGTAGTATTGAAGTTATAACAATATTAATTCTTCCAAACCATAAATATGGGATATCTTTCCATTAATTTGTATTTTCCTTGATTTCTCTTATTAATGTCTTGTAGTTTTCTGAGTAGAGACCTTTATTTATTCCCAAATATTTTATTGTTTTTGATGCTATAGCAAATGACACTGATTGCTATTTTTTTTCCAAAAATTCATTGTTAATGTAAAAAAATGCTGCTGATTTTTATGTTAGTTTGTATCCTGCAACTTACTATTAAACTCGTTGATTAGATCTAACAGTTTTTTGGTTGCCTCTTAGGATTTTTTATGTATGAAATCATATCATCTGCAAATATAGACATTTTACTTCTTTCTTTCTAATTCTGATACTTTTCCTTTTCTTGTTTTATTGAGCTAGCTTGGACTTTGAGTACTATGTTGAAATAGAAGTCATGAAAGTAGGAACCCTTGTTCCTAATCTTAGAACAAAAGCTCTCAACCTTTCATCATATGATGTTACTGTGTGCTTGTCATAAATGACCCTTATTACATTGTAATATGTTCCTTCTATGACTAATTTGTTAAGACTTTTTATCATAAATGGATGTTGTATTTTTCCAAATGTTTTTCCTATGTCTGTTGAAATGATTAAATAATTCTTTTTCTTTCATTTTATCAATGTGATTTAGCACATTAGTTTCCATCCTTACGTTCCAGGGACAACCTACATTTGATCATGGCGAATGATCCCTTCATGTGCCAATGAAATCAGTTTGCTGGAATTTTATTGACAGTATTTTACATCCATATTTATCAGAATAATTGGGTTATGATTTCTTTCTCTAGTAGTGTCCTTTACTAGTTTTGTTATCAGGATAATGCTGGCCTCATAAAGTGAGTTAGGGAGTATTCCATCCTCTTTAATTTTGTGGAAGAATTCTAGTAAAATTGGTGTTAATTCTTAACTTTTTTTTTTTAACCAGTGCCAAAAATTCACCAGTGACCAAAAAAAAAAAAAAAAAAATCACCAGTGTCACCATCTGATCTTGGGCTTTCCTTTGTTGGGAGATTTTTGTTGTTATTTTTGGGAGATTTTTTTTTTATAACTGATTCAACTTGTTAATAGTAATTGGCCTAAACAGATTTTATATTTCTTCTTGATTTAGTCTTGGTTAAGTTGTATGTTTATGAGAATTTTTTCATTTCTTCTAGGTTGTCTAGTTTCTTGGTGAACAGTTGTTTAGAGTAGCATCTTATGATCCTTTGAATTTCTATGGTATCAGTTATAATGTCTCCTTTGTTAATAATTTTGTTGACTTGGGTACTTTCTCTTTTTCATCTTAGTCAAGGATTTGTCAATTTTAAAAATCTTTTCAAAGAATTGACTCTTAGGGACACCTGGGTGGCTTAGTCGGTTAAGCGTCCGACTTTCACTTAGGTCATGATCTCGCGGTTCGTGGGTTCGAGCCCCGCATCAGGCTCTGTGCTGACTGCCAGCTCAGAGTCTGGAACCTATTTCAGAATCTGTATCTCCCTCTCTCTCTGACCCTCCCCTGCTCACGCTGTCTCTCTCGCTCTCCTAGAAATAACTAAAAAAAAAAAAAAAAAAGAATTGACTCTTAGGTTAGCTATTTGTTTTTTAGTTCTTTATTTCCATTGTTTTCTGTTATTTATTTTATTTCTGCTCTAATCTTTTTTATTTCCTTTATTCTACTAACTCCAGCCTCAGTTTGTTCTATTTATAGTTCCATAAGGTGTAGAGTTATGCTATTTATTTGTGTTATTACTTGCTTTGTAATCTATGAATTTATTGTGAACTTCCCTCTTAATATTGTATTTGGTGTATCCCACAAGTTCTGGTATGTTATGAAGAAATTTTTTAATTTTCCCTTAATTTCTTTATTGATCTATTGGCTTTTCAGGGGAATGTTATTTAATTTCCATGTGTTCCTAAATTTTCCAGTTTTACTCTCATTGTTCATTTGTAGTTTCATGTGATTATTGTCAGAGAATATACTTGGTATAATTTTAGTCTTATTTAATTTGCTAAAGATTTGTTTTGTGGTCTAATATATGGTTTATCCTAGAAAATGCTCCATATGCACTTAAGAAGAATGTATATTCTGCTGTTATTGGATAGAATGTTCTCTATATCTCTGTTAGGTCCATTTTGGTCTATAGTATTGTTCAAATCCACTGTTTCCTTATTGATTCTATCTCTGGATGATCTATCTATTGTTGAGAGTGGAATATTCAAGTCTTCAACTATCACTGTATTATTGTTTCTTTTTTTCTCAATTTAGCTCTGTTAGTTTTTGCTTTATATTTAGGTGCTCTGACACATAATGCTGATGTTTATCTGTTATGAATTCTTTGTCTGACAGTTCAAAGATCTTCATTTATTTGGGGTTGGTTATTGGGGATTTATTGGTTTCCTTTGGTCATATAATATAGACCTAATTTTTCATGATCTTTTATTCCTAATGTTTGTATCTCTGCATATCAGTAATCAGGCTCCTCTTCTAGACTTTACAGATTGCTTTGTCAGAGGTCATTCTTCATTAGAGTTCAGTTTAGGTTTGTCGGTGTGTCTGCTCATAATGTCCTTGGGCAGGTGTGACCTGCTATTAGGGTCTATTTTTGGGTGAGACAACTGGTTCAGTTCTGAGGATGGGGTTCAAGGGATGTTTCTCTGGCTGAGAACAGTTGGATAGGGCTGCTGTCTTAGTTCTCTACCCAAGTAGGGCTATCGGATGAGTGCTGAGGTTGTCTGGTTTCTCTGGCAAGGATTATCAAATAGTTGGGCCTGAGTACTATACTTAATAATAAGTAGGCCTATGAATTAGTTTCCATGCCCTGGCAGGGCAGCAAAAAGGGACATGGGGCCCCCACATTTCATTGTTTTGGAACTGAGATCATGTCGGAGTGTGCACTGAATTGCCTTGTCTAGCGAGGTCACTAGTTTTTATTTGCAGATGGTAAAGCCATAGACTGTGCTCTCTGTTCAAGTGCCACTGTATGTAGGGCTCTTGAATGGGCTATGTAGCTTTCTATGTGCTATGGTTAGGTTCACTGGTCAGACAGACTGGAGGCTATATTCCGAGATGAGCAGGGCTACAACCTAGATTATCTGCCTGGGTGCCATGGGAGACACAGCTGTAAACCCAGTAAAGTTCTTTGTTTATATTCTTAAGCCACTGCACTGTAAGTTCTCCTCAAACAGGGCCCCTGGCTTTACTTTACAAACTATGAACTCTGACTGCCTTTCTCTAGGTTTGAATGCTGTTGGTCTACACAGCTTCTAGGAGTTGTCACCATCCTTTCTGGTCAGATGGAACCTGAAGACATTTTTTACAGCAGGTGGAACGGTGTCTTATTTCCTTTGATTGGGTGGGAGGGGAAGGGTCCACTCCAGGCTACCCTCATTTTCTCAAACAGGTTGTCTGGTTGAGAGGGGCCAGGTACTAACCTCAGTCTTAGCTATTAATTAATCTCTCTGGTTGTATACAGTACAGAAACTTTCCGCCTCAGAACTGGCTTTTCTCGGGATGGTTAGCTCTTCCCAGTGGCTCTCAGCTGTGTCAGCAACTCTGTTCCTTGCCTGGGCATAGGAACACTAAACTCTAGGGCCAGTAAATCTCCTCACTGAGGATCTGAATCAGACAAATCTGTATCCCATTAAATTACCTGGTCAGAGTACATCCTGATTTAGTTCTGCAGATGAGCAAAACTCCTGGTTGGGATTACTACTTGGGCACTGCAGGTATGAACTGAGGCTACTAAGATCTTTGTGGTGGTTGTTGCAAATCCCTCCCCCTTCTCTGTCACATTCAAACTTCCCTATGGTTGAGCCCCACAAATTCCAGTGCAATCTCCATGGTACAAGATTAAATCAGGGGATCTGGCAAAGTGACTCAATGCTAGGGGTTGGCTTGTTTGTTCCCCTGGGTTCTCCTTTACCACTGGAGGATCCAGAGCCTCAGGAGAGACCTTTCCTCTGTCCTGGGAGAGGGGCAATGCAGTCAGTGTGTAGGCACTTCTTTTACCCTGCTATTGCAGTCTGTCTTGGTCTCTGAAATGAAGAGGTGTGTGCTTCCGTCTCACCTGTGTCCTAGGAGTCTCTTGGTGATAGAGGGAGATTCTTGAATAGTCATTAGTTGTTCTTATGAGGGGGACTGAAGAAGTCAGAAACAACCTATGTCACCATCTTGGTGACATCACTCCCTTTGCACTATTTTTTTAAACTATGATCATGATTATCATCATGCATGCCATAATAGTAGCAATATTTCTACCAAAAAGGAGCCTTCCACAGAGGATATCTGTGGAATAGATTAGATGTTAAAAACAAATTAGCAATAAAAACTTCCTTTTTAAATTTATGGTAAAATTTGATAACAGAAATTATTAACTAGTGGTGGCATGACAAAACATGGATAATGCTAAGTGATACATTAAATATTTTCACATTAATTTATCCTGCTTTATTCCAAAATTAGAATTAAACCCTGAAGTGCTTTGAACTAGTTAAATATTATGAAGTCTTACAATGTTTGACTGGATTACTTAGCTGAAAAGCCTTTCATTTATAAGTGAGGAAAGATTTCAGAATAATCAAAGATTTTCCTATTGTCATCAGACCAGAAGCCTATATTTGACACACTATATTATATTAGTAAAGATTAACCATATAGCTATAAAGGATATTTGAAATAAGGTATTTCCATTATACCAAATATGTATGTGGATGGGATTTGATTTAATATGTTGAATACATAAGACTATTGATGGCATGAAGGAGCTAGCAAAACTTTCTGATTATAATGGTCCAAAATGAGTTTTCTTATTTAGATTATTTCCATTATTGTTTAATACCTTGTACTACTTAACATTTTAAAAATATATAGGACCCCTGTGGGGCTCAGTTAATTGAGCATCCACACCTTGATTACAGCTAATGTAATTATTCCAGGGTCATGGGATCAAGCTCCACATCCAGCTCCGTGCTGAGAATGGAGCCTGCTTTAGATATTCTCTCTCTCTCTCTCTCTCTGTCTGTCTCTCTCTCTCCCCTCTCTCCCCCTTCTCCCTCTGCCCCCTTCTCTGCTCATGCCTTTTCCCTCTATAATTATATATAGAGAGAATTTTATAATCAACATAAGTACTATAAATGAAGTTGGCATTTCCATGTTACAAGTGATGAAAATGAAGTTCAGATCGTTTAAATTTCCTAAGATCTAAAACCAGGAAATACTAGAATTACGACCAAAACTTGTATGGAAGCTCCACAGTGCACTAGTTTCTTTCTACATTTATCATTAATTTTCCTCCATGACCCATGAAGCCAGTTGAAGAACTATTTTTATATTATGATCTCCATCAGAGTTTGATATATTATGCTCTGTATGTTTAATCATTCATTTTTTTCTCTGCTTCACTTTAAAAAAAAATATTTGCCCTTTGTTTGAGGCTTTTTTTTTTTTTTTTTTTTTGACTTAGCTACCCTTAGTCACTTAATGTATCAATAATTTTCTGTCTGGACCACAAATATGTAGAGAATGAGGAAGACTGTCTCTGCTGATAAAATTAGATATCTTGAATTTTTCAGCACTTTGCTTAGTCCACTCCAGCGATAGATGATAAAACCTTTTTTTCCCCTTCTAGAAGCACCTCTGTTTATAATTCAAATGTTTTGCATATAATTTTTCATAAAGAGCCAGATTATTGTTTTTCCTCATGGAATGGTTCTCTTCCTATAGACTTCCATCCACTATAGGCAGCCATGTAACCAAATATGGGCACACTAACTCCACGCAGAGAAAAACACAGAACATACACACACACACACACACACACACACACACATCTCTTTTGAAATTTAACTTCTGCCTTCAATTAACAGAGCACTGAGAATACTGACAGTATGCATTTCTAGTCACTCAAAGTCCAAATAAAGTTGAAACTGGGGTAGTCCCACTTGTCTATTTTTGCTTTTATACCATGTACTTTTGGCATCATATACAAATTATTGCCTACATTGACTGCTTCAAAGTAAAACTTCTGCACAGCAAAAGAAACAATAGAGTGGACGACAACCTAGAGAATGAAGAAAATAGTTGCAGGTTTGCATACTTCAAATGAGGGGTTAATATTCAAAACATATAAGAAACTTATAAAATGATATAAAAATGGGCTAAGAATCTGCATAAGCATTTCTTCAAAGACGATGTACAAATAGTCAACAGGTATATGTTTAATCGACTGAGCCACCCAGGCGCCTCACACAAATAGCCAACAGGTATATGAAAAGATGCTCAACATCAGTGATCATCAAAGAAATGTTAACTCATGGTGAGATATCACCTCCTACCTGTTAGAATGGTCATTATCAAAAAGATAAAACAAAACACTTCCAAAAACTGGGAAATAAGTTCTGGTGAAGATGGGAAGAAATTGAAACAAACCCCTATGCTCCTTTGACAGGAATGTAAAATAGCGTATTAACTATGGAAAGCAGTATGAAAGTCCATCAAAAATATTAAAAGTAGAACTACTATATGATCCACCAATCCCACTTGTGAATATTTATCCAAAATAATTGAAATCAGAACCTATAAGAGATATTTGCACTGTCATGTACATTGCTGCATTATTCAATAACTAGTAGGTGGAAACAACCCAAATGTCTATTGACTGATGACTGGATAAAGGAAATGTGGTGTATACATACAACAGAATATTATTCAACCTTTAAAGGAAATTTTACATGTGTTATAGCACTGATGAACCTTGAGCTCATTTTGCTAAGTGAAATATGGGATTCACAGAAGGACAAATATTGCATGATTCAATTTAAATGAGATATCTAATATAATCAAACTCCTAGAAACAGAAAATAAAAAGTTTGTTTCCAGGGGCTGGGAGAGGGAGTATAGGTATTTTCAATATGTATAGAAATTCAGTCATGCAAGGCAGAGGAAGTCTAGGGGTCTGTTCTACAACAACATGCATATGGTTAACAGTACTGTGCTTGCTATACACTTAAAATTTTATTAAGGGTTAGATTTCACATTAATTTTTTTTACTACAATAAAAAAGAAATCAAGGGTGCCTCGGTGGTTTATCCAGTTAAGCATCCGACTTTGGCTCAGGTCATGATCTCATATTTTTCAGGTTCAAGTGTTACATTGGGCTCTGTGCTGACAGCTCAGAGCCTGGAGCTTGTTTCACATTCTGTGTCTCCCTCTCTCTCTGCCTCTCCCCAGATCGCAGTCTGTCTGTCTGTCTGTCTGTCTCTCTTTCAAAAATAAATAAACATAAAAAAAAAAAAAAGAAATCAGACATGATAACACCTAAAAGAGAGTTTAAGAAATATAGTGTAGAGATTATTAAAATAAATAAATAAAATCTTTGAAAAACTCAGTTGTATACTAAGATACAAATAAAATAGGGTGCTATGTATAGAAAAGTGGTAAGGACTTGTGTCAAATAACCTGGTGGCAATTACTCCACAGAGAGTGAAAATTTCCACAACTCCAAGGTAGTGTTTTGGATGAATGACAATATCATCACTGTGTCTGGAATATAATAAGGAGAAGGAAAATGTACCAAGATTAGATGGAGAAAAAAATAAGTGCAATATTTATGTAGGGTCAATTAGGTGAATGTAGGGCTTTGTATTTTTATGTTAAACTCGATGGAAAAGTATTGAAAGAGTATAAAACAGAGGAGTGCCAAGATGTGAGTTATGTCTGAAAAATATTTATGTATGAAAAATGAAATGTGAGTGAGGGGAAAGGGTAAAATTGGATGAGAGATATTTAGACCTGAAGAGAGATGATGGAGGCTTGGACTTCTGTGTTACCAGTGTAGGTAGTAATTAAATTGAGTCTATTTAATCAGGTGGCAACTTTGGATTTAGTTAAAAAGCACATACTTTAAATTATTTATGCATATATGTATACATAATATATGCATACATATACATATAAACATATATATAAGCATATTTGACACAAAATAATTTCTAATTTTGGACAAATAATTATTTGAAGCACTTGGAACATATAAAATAAATGCAGTTTGTTCATTTTAATTAATTAATTAATTTATTTATTTTTGAGTGACAGAGAGAGACTTGAGAGACAGAGCGTGAGTGGGGGAGGGGCAGAGAGAGAGGGAGACACAGAATGTGAAGCAGGCTCTGGGCTGTGAGCTCTCAGCCCATAGCACAATGCAGGGCTCGAACCCACGGACTGCGAGATCATGAAGTGAGCTGAAGTCAGACTCAACCTACTGAAACACCCAGGTTCCCCTAGGGGTTTATTCATTTTATGAATACATGCAGTATTTATTCATCCAAAATTCAGATGCTTTAAAGAAAACTAGAAACATAACTTTCACATTTTACACAATCATCAAGCAAAATATTTATTATTTTGCTACACTTAAGTAGCAAAAATTTGCTAACAATCGGTATTTCTGGGGAGTCATACAGAATACCTGCAACTGAGTATTTCAAATTGTTCCTGGTTTGTTGAGCCTAACTCATTAAAACTGTATGTGTAGAAATAGATGACAGGTACACTAACACAATTTCACTGGCCAAACAGTGTATTCATAATTAAACATGTTTATGAAATGTCTAATGAGAAATAATCCTCACTCATTGAATATAGAAACAAAATGTCCCTTAAAGTGTTACTCTTGTCTTCTTCAGAGTAGAATGGGTGAAATCAGATAGCAAGACCCTGAGAAATGAGTAGGAGTTTAAGACTGAAAGCATTTAATATTGGCTCCTCTTTCAAGTTATTTGTTGAAGAAAAGAATATAATCTTCAAGCTCCCAGAAATCAACATAAACTTTAACAACATATGTAACATTTTCACAAAATATATAGAATAAAACTTCTATTTAGTGAGAAAACTGTACAGTTTCTTTCATTTATCACCTACACAACAACAATGTAGATTATTCTTTAGGCTACAATGGGGCTTTGGTGTCAGACAACCTGGACTTGAAGGAAGATTCAAGTAGCATCTGGAAAGCTAATTACTCTTATGTAACTACCTTAGTATATTAATCTGTAAATATGAAGAATAGTAAATACTTCTCAGGATTTTTGTAATAATTAAGAAAATAAAGGATCTAAAAAAGACCATAAAATAGGATCATGCCCTCTGGATACTTGTTGCAGACATATTCAACTCACACAGTGTTAACAAAAATATAAGATAATAATATGTTAACATTATGAAATTAGGTAATCTGATATAAAAATTCTGATGACTGATGTATTCCTAAAAATCATAAAATCTTCATTTCTGAACAAATCTAAAAATGTATTATCCATTAGAAGAAGGATTAATTTTTAAGTTACCAGAACCTATTCCTGGATCACCACTTTATTAATACTGCCTTTTACCTTCAAGGAAATATTAAGATTTGTAGATAACTAGTTAGCAGAAACTTTTTAAGATACTGGCCATGGTAAATAGGTCCTCCCTCCACCAAAATCCATTTAATTGATAATAAAAACTGAAAAATGGTTATGAAAAGGAAATGAAACCACACAAATATGGAGTGAATGAGAAAATTAAGCAAGCAATAAAATAAAACATCTTTCAAGAAATTTCTGAAAAACTGAGTAAGAGTAGGTAAATAATGACTGTTCAAGAAGGCAGAACACAGAGAAGTTAAGAGTATACATGAAAGAGCTATGGCTGGGGAGGACCTGGGATGCCTTGTAGAATCTTTGAAGATTGGGTTTTTAAAATGACAGGCCAGGGGCCACCTGGGTGGTTCACTTGGTTAAGCATCTGACCCTTGATTTTGGCTCAGGTCATGATCTCAGTTCATTAGATCAAGCCCTGTGTTGGGATCTGTGCTGACAGCATGGAGCCTTCTTGGGATTCTCTCTCTCTCCCTCTCTCTCTGTACCCTCCTCAAAATAAATAAATAACTATTGAAAAAAATAAAATGATAAGCCATGTGAGATGAAACTTGATCACGACAACAGAGCATTACGTACAGATGTTTATTCGCAATTGTAAGTAATCTGCTTTTATTTCATGTATGAAACACTCAACAGCTTTTTTACATGCCAGTCAAAATTAGGAAGGCTTTTTCTCAATATTGACGAAACAGAATGTCTAGAAGACACCTAAGGCAGACACTGTGGATGCTAAAGCCAGAATAAAGACTTTCTCATTCTGTACATGTTTTATCTTAGGTACCACCCATTTAACCAGAGCTCCAATTAGCTGTTATATTTTATTTTTCTTTATTGTTTTCCTTTTTCTCTTTTTCATGTTTTTTTTTTTTTTCAGAGGAGGGCTGTGTATTTCTTAAGTGAGCAGACATCATATTCATGAGCTGCCACTGATGTTAAAAGGACATTCAGGCATTTGCCAAATTTTGTGACGTAGATTATTGCTTTAGCTTCCACGTGGGGACAAGAAGATAAGTTCTTGGGGCACACAAATTGTATAGTTGGAACTCTGATGCCTTGCAGCAAGCTGGGACTGTCAAAGTTTAAGGTGAACAAAGACAAGACAACCTGTCAGCAAACAGACATGACAAAAAAGCTTACATGTCTCAGGTTCCATTCCATAATTTACCTAGTCTTTTTTCCTTTAGAGAAATAAAGAGGCTTCCCTAAAAAATTGAAAACATACATCTTAATATACATTGGTATGGGGTTCAAATTTTTGCTAACAGCATGATCCAGGACACCTCAAATTTAGAAACTAAAATAGATAAGTCCTTGATTGGGACAAGTGTTCTGAGAAGCAAATTGACAAGACCGACTGAGTAAAAATGCCAACGTATGGAAGAAGAAGTACAGATAAATAATACATGCAAAGGGACTCAACTTTTTTAACATTCAAGGGAATACAAATTAAAGCCACATAGTATTTCATATTTCTTAGATTAATAAATAATTGAAAGTGTGAAAACAAGAAGTATGTAGAAAAAGGGAATTTTTACATGCTGCTGGAGATGAAGAGGAAATGCAACCAGTCTGGAGAATAGTATCTAAGTCGAGAATGTGCATGGCCCATGATTCCTCATTTCTACATCCTAGTACTTAGAACGTTGAGGTATTCTTCTTCATCATCACATGGAGAGATATGCCAAAATGTCCATGTTCATAGCAGCATTATTTTTTTGAAAGTGTTGTAGCTTATTAAAACAAAAATGGATAATTAAATGTTCACTTGTTCTAGGTAATTAGTGCCATTCACAATGAATGACCAATTTAAGAATAGATAACTGAGCAAATGAAAAATGCAACTGCAGAAATTAGTTGCCAAGAAATAAAAATATTAGAAATGACAGTGCGGAACAACAACAACAAAAAAAAACAGAGATGAAAAATAACAGAGAAAAAGAAGAACAGGGATTCTTTTCAGGAGTCTCACCATCTATCTACTGAAATTTCAAAACTAATGAAGTGGTGCCTAGGTGACTCAGTTAATTGAGTATCAGACTCTTGTTTTTGGCTCAGATCATGATTTCACAGCTCATGAGTTCGAGCCCCACCGTCAGGCTCTGGGCTGACAGCCTGGAGGCTGCTTGAGATTCTCTGTCTCCCTCTCTTTCTGCCCCTGCCCTGCTTATTCTCTCTCTCAAAATATAAAATAAACATTAAAAATAATGCAGAAAATAGAAAAAAGTAATTAAAATGAAACAAGAGAGTTTTTTAGAGCTGAATGATTCGGAAATACTATCAAGATCTTATAAACATGGATGGACACAACACACCAATCTAAAATTTCAGAACAGTGAAGATAATGAAAATGCCCCCACATGCTTGAAGAACGGGGCAGTGAAGAGGGACTAAGGTCATCCACAAAAGGATTACACCTAGATTGGAAGGATATTTCTCATCAGCAATAGAGTATGTGGAAGACCACAGAATATTATTCAGCCTTGAAAAAGAAAGGAAATCTTGTCATTTGAGACAACAGGAATGAATCTAGAGGACATTATGCTAAGTGAAATAAACCGAACAGGAAAAGACAAACACTGAAATATTGTATGATATAACTTATATGTGAAATCTAAAAAAAAAAAGGTTGAACCCATAGAAACAGAGCGTAGAAAGAAAACAGGTTGCCTTGGGCTGGGGCGGGAGGTGGTGGTTCAAGAAATGGGGAGTATTGGTAAAAGGGTACAAATGTTCAGTGATGATGAATAAGTTCTGATGATCTAATGTACAGCATGGTGTCTATATATAATAATACTACAGTGAATACTCTACATTTGCTAACAGAGTATATCTTAAGCATTTTTAGTGCACATGTACACAAAAATATAACTGTAAGGTGATAGATATATTAATTAGCTTGATTGTCATAAATATTTCACTATATATGTATATCAAATTGTCATATTTTCCAATTTAAATTCACACAATTTTATTTGTCAGTTATATCTGGATAAAGGTGGAAAAAAGAAAAAGAAACAATTTCTTCAGTCTGGTAAAGGAAATCTCAAATGACAGTTTGATTCCAAAAGTATCAGTCAAGTGGGAATGCCCCAAAAATCAGACTAGCAAAGCCTTGGAAAATTAAGAAGTTGTTTGAAGATCTATCCAATAAAATATGAGAATAAATAATATAGAAGAAAAATATGAGATGCAGGAAAGACTCCACTGAACCTGGGAGACATGTTTTGTTTCATTTTTGAACAACAACTGTACCGCAAGCCTGATTTCCAACCTGTCCAGATAGCGGAACAAAGAAGTCCACAAATTACATAGAGAAATTTGCAGACTAAACAGAATAGTAAATACTTATAAAATCTTTGGAAAGTTATGAAGAGATTCACTTAAAAAAAAATAGGCCAGCATTGTGACTAACATATTAGGTTTTCAATGCAATTTATCAAATTGAAAGGCTGTATATTTTTGTTTTAAAATTAATAACATAAATAAAAACAATAAAATCAAAACCCTGTATACTTATTAGAGATCCCTCTCACAAATACTTTATTAAGGCTTGAGAAGATGCTGAAATATAGATACTCATAGTTCTGACTGTATTTTAGGCTTGCTCTATCTATCTATCTAGGCAAAGAGGAAACTCCCTCCTGTTTTTTAGAAAGGACAATAAAGATATGAAAATAACTCATTGAAATAAGAGTATAAAGTCATTATAAGTTTCCTTGTTCTTATATTTGCATATTTCTCTGCACTGCTGATGGCAATTCCTGATACCAAAGATTTTCATTTATGCACAAGATTCTTTCTTGGAAGACTTTTTAAAGTGAGTTCAAAGATGTTTATGAATTGTTCTCAAAGTGTTTGGTTCGTTACAAGTACAACCATTTTCTACAGCATGAATAATTAGATTGTATATATACCTGAACTCTCTTTTAAAATTATTCTTAGTATTGTTACCTAGATGTTATATATTCCTACTTGGGTTTCTACCATACTGAAACTCAATAATCCAATATGGTTTTATTAAAATTATATGTTAAACTATTAAGTGATGGGTATAATTTATATATTGAAGTGATAACATGTTTACAAAAGTGTAAGCCAACAAATCTCTCTGTTTATTAATATCTGAAAAGATATAAATAGTATGCAATATTACTTTGTGTTGAAGTTGTTGGACCAGTATCATCAAAACTCTGATTAACTTAAAATATAGTTATAAAGTAACCTGGAAATTTCAAAGAAAATACATGTGTACAAAGGACTATGTTTCAATGTCTTTAATAGTTGGAGAAGTAATACTAAGGATGAGAAAGAGTATGGAAATATGTTCAAGTTAAATTTTGTAAAGATTAGGTATTTGCTGCAAAATTATATTAGGAGATGTATGTTTAGATTAAAGAAGTATTTTTTTGACAATAAAAATACTTGTTAAAGATTTTGGACACTCAAAACCACAATATGATACCACTTCACACTAGTCTTAATGGCTAAAATTAACAACTCAGGAAACACCAGATATTGGCGAGAATGTGGAGAAAGGGGAACACTTTTGCACTGTTGGTGGGAATGCAAACTGGTACAGCCACTCTGGAAAACAGTGTGTAGGTTCCTAAAAAAAATTAAAAATATATTTACTCTATGAGCCAGCAATTACACTATTAGGAACTGATCCAAAGGATCCAAAAATGCTGATTTGAAGCGGGACATGCACCCCAATGTTTATAGCAGTACTATCAACTATAGACAAATTATGGAAAGAGCCCAAATGTCCATCAGCTGATGAATGGATTAAAATGATGTGGTATATAGGGGCGCCTGGGTGGCTCATTCAGTATAGCAGCCAACTTTGGCTCAGGTCATGATCTCACAGTTTGTGAGTTCAAGCCCCACATCCAGCACTGGGCTGACAGCTTAGGGCCTGAAGCTTGCTTCGGATTCTGTGTCTCCCTCTCTCTCTGCCCTCCCCTGATAATGCTCTGTCTCTCAAAAATAAGTAAATGTTAAAATTTATGAAAAAAAAGAAGCTGTGGTATATATACAACAAATACTACACAGTGATGAAAAAAATGAAATATTACCATTTACAACAACATGGATGGAACTGGAGGGTATTATGCTCACCAAAACAAGCCAGTCAGAAAAATACAGATATCTATGATTTCACTCATCTGTGGACTTTGAGAAACTCAACAGATGAACATAGGGGAAAATAAGATAAAAACGGAAGCAAACTGAAAGAGACTCTTAAATATAGAATACAATCTGAGGTTTGGTGGATGGGAAGGTTGGTGAGCAGAGGGTTTAAATTGCTCACTGGCAGTAAAGAGAACACTTTTTGGGATGAGCACTGGATGCCATATGTAAGAGATTAATCATTGGCTTTTATTCCTGAAGCCAAGGCTATACAATAGATTAACTAACTTAAAAAATAATAAAATAATAAAATAAAAATAATGTTTTATATCTCCTAAAAAGAAATAAAAAGAATTCTGGAAAGAAAAAATTGCTTTTTAAAAATAATTTTTTCAATGCTAATCTACTAACACTTTGTTCCAAATACAGATGGAATTAGAGATAACATAAGAGTTATAAATCCTTTTCCTCTTGAAGAAACTTCAGAATTACAATAATTATGATCATCATTTTCACTCTAGAAAATAGTATAGCTTGTTGTAAAACCAGAGAGAAAAAGGAAGACAAAGGCACAGAGAGGAAAATAATAGCAAATGTTCTTTGGAGAGCTCAACAATATAGTGCAGCTGCTATGGAGATTTCATACTATTCTTCATAAATAATCTTTAAACAAAATCTAGCATTGTTGTTTTGAAAAGTATACAAAATCGTCAAAATAACACTAATTTTAATCAGTTAAAGTAAAAGTAGTGTTAGAAATTTTTTCACACCTGTTAGAAGTAACAAAACAAATGAATTTACGGATAATATGTAAGCCATTTTGTTAAACCTGCATATGATATGGGAGAGATGCCAAGAGTGATTTGAAGGCTATAAGTAGCTGAAATGTAGTAGATGATCTGAAGAGAAAATCATCATTTATAATAAAGGTAAAAGAAAAAAAGATTGTAGGATGGGATTTGAACATATATATGATGGTTAACATTTTAAGTATTCTTGGGGTGCCTGGGTGGCTCCCTCAGTTAAGCGTCCGACTTTGGCTCAGGTCTCAGCGTTCACGGGTTCCAGTCCCGTGTGGGGCTCTGTGTTGAAAACTCAGAACCTGGAGCCTGCTTCGGATTCTGTTTCCCTCTCGGTCCCTTCCCCACTTGCACTCTGTCTCTCTCTCTCTCAAAAATAAACAAACATTTTTTTGATTTTAATTATTTTTATAGTCAAGGAGAAATACATGCTGGATCTAGTCTTTTCTATATATTCAAACATACACATTCATTCCTTGATTAACCAACAATATAGTACTATGCAAATTTAAAACACTTCTTAAGGGCACCTGAGTGGCTCAGTCTGTTGGGTGTCCAACTGCGGCTCTGGGCAAGATCTCACCATTTGTGGGTTCGATCCCTGTGCCAGGCTCTGTGCTGGCAACTGGGAACCTGGAGCCTGCTTT
Source organism: Proteles cristata cristata (assembly GCA_017311185.1). Taxonomy (NCBI): domain Eukaryota; kingdom Metazoa; phylum Chordata; class Mammalia; order Carnivora; family Hyaenidae; genus Proteles; species Proteles cristata. The sequence continues at coordinate 286,687 of JAESUZ010002634.1, forward strand.
GGATTCTGTGTCTCATTCTCTCTCTGCCTCTCCCTTGTGCTTGGTCTATCTCTGGTCTAAAATATAAATAAAAATGTAAAAATAAATAAATAAATAGATAAATAAATAAATAAATAAATAAAACATATCCTTAGTGCTGTTAAATATTGTTCACTGATAAATTATAAAAATGAAACTCTCTGGGGCGCCTGGGTGGCTTAGTCGATTAAGCGTCCGACTTTCGCTTAGGTCATGATCTCGCGGTTCGTGGGTTCGAGCCCCGCATCGGGCCCTGTGCTGACTGCCAGCTCAGAGCCTGGAGCCTGTTTCAATCTGTGACTCCCTCTCTCTCTGACCCTCCCCTGCTCACGCTGTCTGTTTGTCTGTCTGTCTGTCTGTCTCTCTCTCCTAGAAATAAATAAAAAATATTTTTTAAAAAATGAAACTATCAAAAATATCACTAGTAAACTGTCCACATTAACATATCATGTTTGTATTTTCCATTCTTCATTCTTGTTTTTGGCCACATGCATATTTTTTAAATGTTATCATTCACTGAAAAAATAGAGAGTATTAACCATTTAGATTTTCTTAATTAAATGCATTTTTCAAGATGGTGCAGAGAGTTTTAATTAATAATACTAACTATTAATTTTAGTGGCTATATAATAGTTCATTAAGTTGATGTAGCATAATATAATTGCTCTTTCCCTACTGTTTCATATTTAGTTTATTTCTATTATTTCTTATAAAAGCGCAATGAAATTCATATGCACATGTTTTTATACTTCTGTTGTATTATCTTCTCAGGATACAAAACATTCTGGAAATAGTAATTTGGCTTTGGTAGTGGAAATATAGAAAAAGGAGAAATGAAGCAATGGATTACAAAATATGATCCTCTATTTTGAATCAAACCCATTGTCTCACTCCATGCTTTAACTAACATTGATGGACTTTTATCTGAACCATAAGTTTATGGTAGACAACATTTAGATTAAGTAGCACACAAATGATCAAAATACAGATGTCTTAATTTGGTTCTAAAAATTAGTTACCAAGCACTCAATCCACACCTAGCTCTCCTTAAATTATTGTGGAGGGGTACCTGGCTAACTCAATCAGTAGAGCATGTGACTTTTGATCTTTAGATCATGAGTTTGAGTCCAACATTTGGCAAAGAGATTAGCTTAAGTAAGTGAGTAAATAAATAAATTTGTAATTGGAATTAGTGGCAAAATAGGAAATTCAAACTAAATAAGACATGGACTTTACCATCAAGAAGGCCTAAACAATAAAAGAAGTCAATACCCAGAAATGTAAAGAACCCAGGTGATAGAAAAATAAGATAATTCACTGAATCTAAGCACAAGCCTGATGTATGATTAACATATTACTAATTAATACCAGATAGAGATGCCCAGTCCATCTCCAACTTCATTTATCTAAATAACTCCAGTTCATTTGTCCATCTCACATCATTTGCCATCTTCTTGCTTCCTTGGCTCTCTCAAGTTCTTTGATTATATGTTATTATTTATTACTGTCATTTTTCCTTGTGAGCCCTTAGTTTGTAATAACAAATTCATTAGTGATTAGCAACTCTTCACAATTTGGTACAGTGCTAGAAACCTAGCTGGCACTTAGTAAATATATGTTGCTCAACTAATTTGTTGATGGAATAAGAGACCTATGCTCACTGGAAGTTGTAGAGGAATCTTCAGGAAGCAGGTAAAACATGTAATAGGCCTTGAGGAATTGAGGGTCAAATATAAGGGAAGGGATTTAAAGCAGGGAAATTACATTAATAAACTGACAAAGATGGTAGTACTAAGAATGTGTTTGTTAGAGATGAGTCTGAAATTTATATTAAGATATGATTTCTTCAGGCGCCTGGGTGGCTCAGTCGGTTAAGCATCTGACTTCTGCTCAGGTCATGATCTCACAATTCGTGGGTTTGAGCTCAGTCGGGCTCTGTGCTGACTGGAGCCTGTTTCAGATTCTGTGTCTCCCTCTCTCTCTGGCCTTCCCCTGCTCCTCACGCTGTCTCTCTCTCTCTCTCTCAGAAATAAATTTTTAAAAAAGCAATAAAAACATTTTAAAAAAGATATGATTTCTTGCCACTGGGGAATATTAACAATTTTGGTGAAATTAGGTAACATATATCAAGGTCTGTTCTGATAACCTAATCCAAAAGCTGTAATGATTTTGGAACATGAGATGATAACTTTTAAGGAGAAAAGGTTGGAACAAATTCACTATCTCAGAGGTGAGTTACGTTTTGTGTTTTCAGGATTTGTGATGTGGCCAGGGTGCAAAATGACTTAAATATCAATGGAGTAAAATGAGTTAGGGACCTTTGATTTTCAGCTATTTAATAGATGTAGAAATGGATGTTATAGTTACTGATACTGACAACAGACAATGCAGTAAAAGAAAAATATAACCTGAGACTAACCTAGAAAATAGAAAAAGTGAACTTTAGAATAAATAGATTATAACATGGATTATATGGACATCAAATGGGAATAAATGAAATAGAAGCTTTGGTCCTTTTTCATCTTTTCCATCACATGTCATCCTCAGTGTTTTCTGTTCTCACCAGAGTACACAAAGTAAACATCCCAAACGTAATTCATATGTTAACACTGTTCTGCTTAAAACCCTCTAAAACCTCTCCTTTTGTCTTTGTAGAAACAACATGGGATATAGCCTCATGACCTATTACACTATATAAGATCTGACCACTGTTTATGCCCCTGAATTCCCTTCCAACTAACTACTCTACTTCCTACTCACTTCTCGAGATATAATGCCCTCTTCGATTCTCATAAACACTTAGTTTTTAAATTAGCTCTCTCCATTACATGAAACACCCTTCTTCCAAATATCCATGAGGCTAAAGCCTTTATCTTCTCTATCTCCCTTTGTTTAATAAGCCCTGCTCTGACCATTCTATTTCAAATTGAAATTTACCCTCTTTTCTTTGTTAAGGCTGCTATACCAAAGTATCATAGAGAATGGCTTATACATAACAGCCATTTCTTTCTCACAGTTCAGGAGGCTGGAAGTCTGAGTTTAATGTGCTAGTATAGTTGGGTTCTGACAAGTGCCCTCTTCCAAATTGCAAACTTCTCACTGCATTCTCTCATTGTGGAAAGAGGATGAGAGCTCCCTGGGGTAACTTTTAGAATGAGGGCACTAATCTCATTCATGAGGGCTCCTCTTATGACCTACTTACCTCATAACCCCCCATGTAATATTTGGACCTTAGATTTCAGCACAAGTATATGAAGGGGACCCAAGCAGTCAGTTCATTGTGTTCTGTCCCTAGCCCCCCCCAATTCATATTCTTCTCACATGCAGAATATATCCTAACAGTCCCAAAAGTCTGAACTCATTTCAGCATCAACCCTGAAGTCTAAAGTCCAAAGGCTCATTTAAATATCATCTAAATCAGAAATGAGTGAGACTCAAAGTGCAATTCATCTCGAGGTAAAATTCCTCTCCAGCTATGAATCTACTTGCTCATGCCTATTCTCTTTATTCTGTTCTTTTTTTTATTTAATAGAAACTATAAAATTTTAACTTTCATTATAATTTTATTATTTTTATGTTTATTGTTTATGGTCTATCTCCCACCCCCAGCTAAAATGAAAGCTACCCCTTTGCAAAGATTTTTGTCTATTGTATTTACTGATGTATACCTCAATGGCCTAAAATATACTACCTGATACACAGAGAGCACTTAATAAATTATAACCATAAATCAAATGAGTGAATTCACTTTGAATGAGATTATGAAAAAGGTGAATTAATGATTAAGGTGACTTTGTAAAAATATAGAATAACAGAAATAGAAGGAAAAGTCACCATTGACTGTGATATAATTGGGGAAGAGCCAAATTTGGTCATGGCAAAAAATTGAAAATGAGATAAAAAATTGAGCAAAGATTAAAATGAAATTGCTAATAGTAAAGCATAGTGCACATAGGGGAGCATTAAGAAGCAAAGAGAAAATTAGATTAGTTTGAATTGGTGGGCTAGGGTGTATTATGGGGATATGAATATTCAGGTAGAGAAGTAGGGCAATGTATGTATGCCTGATGTTTCAGCAGCGAACTCAAGAAATATACTAAAGATTAAGATGAGAAAATCTTGGATTACATATTTTCATCAGAGATATGATTGTGTCTTAAGATAGCATAAATTTATTGAATTTTTTTTGTGTATGGTAAAATTTTTCTTACTAAGCCCCAACTATGTGCCAGATACACTATCAAGCACCTTTTATACTTTATCTCACTTAATCCTCATAATAGCGAGGGATAAATTTAAGAGATAATTCACTTTACCTCAGCATTTGATTAACCTGATATGTACTTTGACAAACTGAAATCCCTGCTGTGCTTGTTGAGTGTACAAAATTCAATCTGGATTTAGTCTCAAGTGATCAGTATTTGAAAGGTCTTGCTTGTATTATTAAACAATTTCAAAATCCAATTAAAAGGGAAAGTAAGCAATTAAGGAAAAAAAGTGCTTTTGGCACATGCTAGTCTCATTATTTGGACAACACATTTATCTCTAATTAAGTTGGTATCTAGAGTACTCCATAAGTTGCCATTTATTATTTCTTTCCTTAACTCATATTTCTTGTTCTCTTTTAAGGAAATCTATGTCTTAAAATAGCTCTTTGTTCACATCCTATTTTCCTCTTATTTGCATATCTATAGGACCATTGGAAAAATTATCTGAAATAAACATAGGACACTATATGTTTTAACTTTATGAAAAATAAGCTCCATTGATTTGAAATATGTGTAAAATATTCCCTAGATGAAACTTCATTCTTGAATGAACTAAAGTTCATACAGTGAATGTTAACAATATTGATTTTTTAAAAATATCTCCCATCAGAAAAACATTAAAAATACAACTACCATATGGTACAGTAATCACACTTCTAGATATTTATCTAAAAGAACTGATATCAGTATCTCAAAGAGATATTAACACTCCCATAATTATTTTAGCACTATTCACAACAGCCAAGATATAGAGGCAACCTAAATGTCCACTGATAGATAAATGGATAAAGACAATTTGGTATATATATGATTGAATATTATTTGGTATTTAAAAGAAAAAAAATTCTGCAAAATGTGGCAATATGGATGAACCTGAAAGTCATACTAAGTGAAATAAGCCAGTCACAGAAGGACTCCTACTATATGATTCCATTATATGATGTACATAAAATAGTAAAATTCTCAGACTCAGGAGTGTAATGATGGTGGCCAGAAACTGGAGTTGGAGTGAAATGGGGTTTGGTACTCAATAGGCATAAGATTTCTGTTAAGCAAGATGAATACGTTCTAGAGACCTACTGTGGATCATTGTACTTATAGTTAACAATACTGTATTTTTCACATAAAACTCTGTTAAGAGGATGTCTCATGCTAAGTGTTCTTACCACAATAAATACAAATCTTAAAAAATAAAAAATAACAAAAAATAAAAAATGAAAAAAGATCATACAGTACCGAATATCATGGTATTGTAATTTTCAATAAGATATTAGTATTCATCAATGATAATAGCTGAAGGCTGAGTTATTTCATATTGCAGCAAAAGATGCTTTATAACACTCAAGCTGTTCAGATACCACTGTAATTATATGCCTTACAGCCAATAAACACATTTCAATATTTTGAGCTATGAAAAAATAGAAATTGATAAAAACATTAGTAATGTTATTTTCATATTATATATAGGAAAAACATGGATATTTCTAGAAATAAGTTTTTACAAATTAAAAAAAGTTATTTTATTTTATTTATTTTTTAAAAAATTGTATTGTTGAGAGAGAGAGAGAGAGAGAGACAGAGCACAGGTGGGGTCGGGTAGCTGTCAGCCCAGAGTCTGATGTGAGGTTTGAATGCATGAATCATGAGATCATGACCTGAGCTGAAGTCAGTCGCTTAACCAACTGAGCCACACAGGTGCCCCTTTTTATTTCATTTTTTTACTGAAGTATAGGTGATACACAGTGTTACTTTAGTTTTAGGTGTACAGCATAGTGATTCAGCAACTCTATTTGTTATGCATTGCTCATCACAGGTGTAGTTACCATCTGTTACCGTGAAATGCTACTATAATATCATTGACTATATTCCCTATGCTATACATTTCTTTATTTTTATTAAAAAAAATTTTAATGTGTTTTATTTATTTCTGAGAGAGAGAGAGAGAGAGGGCAGGTCAGAGAGAGAGGAAGACACAGAATCCGAAACAGCCTCCAGGCTCTGAGCTAGCTGTCAGCACAGAGCCCAACACAGGGCCCAAACCCACAAACTTCGAGATCATAACCTGAGCCGAGGTTGAACGCCCAACCGACTGAGCCACCCAGCGCCCTCCTATGCTATACATTTCATCCTCATGACTCATTCATTCTATAATTGGAAGCCTGTGTTGTCCACCACTCTTTGCCCATGTGCCAACCCCTCCTCACCATCTGGAAACACCAGTTTGTCTCTGTTTTTATGAGTTTGTTCCTGTTTTTTTGTTTGTTTGTTCATATGCTTTGCTCCACATGTAAGTGAAATCATATAATATTTGTCTTTCTTTATCTGACTCATTTTACATAGCATTATACCCTCTAGGTCCATCCATGTCATCACAAATAGCAAAATTCCATTCTTTTTTAAAGGCTGAATAATATCCCATTGCATGTATATACTGTATGCACATATGCAGGTATGATATATATATATATATACGTATATATATATATATATCTTCTTTGTCTATTCATCAGTGAACACTAAGGTTGTTTCCATACCTTGGTTATTGTAAATATGCAGTAGTGGAATGACTAGTTTGTATGATATTTCTATTTTTAATTTCTTCAGGAAACTCCATACTGTTTTCTATGGTGGTAGTACCGAATTAGACTCATACTAAAAGAGAACAAGAGTTCCCTTTTCTCCACATTATTTCAAAAAACTTGTTTCTTCTCTTATTGATACCAGCCATTCTAATAGGTATAAGGTAATACCTTATTGTGGTTTTGATTTGCATTTCCTTGGTGATTAGTGATGTTAAACATCATTTCATGTTATGTTGGCTATTTGTGTGTCTTCTTTAGAAAAGTGTATGTTCAGGTCCTCTGCATATTTATAGTTGGATTATTGTGGTTTTTGGTGTTGAATTGTATATGTTCTCTGTATGTTTTTATATTAACCACTTATTGGGCATGAAATTTTCAAATATTTTCTCTGATTCAGTACATTGCCATTTTGTTGTTTCTTTCATTGTACAAAAGTTTTTTTACTTTGTCATAGTCCCAAAATACTTTATTTTGCTTTGGTTTCCCTTGCCTGAGGAAATATATCCATAAATATGTTACTAAAGCTGAGACCCAAGAAATTACTGCCTATGTTTTATTTTAGGAGGTTTATAGTTTCAGGTCTCACATTTAGGTCTTTAATCCATCTTGAATTTGTGTGTGTGTGTGTGTGTGCTGTAAGAAAGTGGTTCAGTTTTGTTCTTTTGAGTTTTTTTTTTTTTTGAAGACTTTCTTTTCCTCATTGTACATTCTTGCGTTGTTTGTAGAGGTTAATTAACCATATAAGCATAGGTTTATCCTATTGAATTCTTTTATATATGAACTTGTGCAGTACTATATTGTTTTGATTACTGTAACTGTGTAGCGTGTCTTTAAATCTGGGATTGTGATACCTCCAACATTTTTCCTTGTCAAGATTGCTTTGGCTGCATAAGGTCTTTGTGTTCCTATACAAATTGTAAGATTATTTGTTGTAGTTCTGTGAAAAATACTATTGACATTTTGATAGGGAATTACATTAAATCTGTAGATTTCTTCTGGTAGTATAAATATTTTAATAATACTAATTATTGTAATCCATTAACATAGTATATTATTCCATTGTTTGTGTCATCTTCAATTTCTTTCATCAGTGTTTTATAGTTTTCAGACTAAAGGTCTTTCACTCCCAGGTTAAGTTTCTACATAAGTATTTTATTCTTTTTAGTGCAATTGTAAATGAGATTTGTTTCTTAATTTCTCTTCCCACTACTTTGCTATTAGTGTATGGAAATTACAACAGATTAATAGACTTTCATTTTGTATCCTATAAATCTAACAAATTAATTTATAATTTGTAGCAGTTTTCTGGTGGAATCTTTAGGGTTTTCTATATATAGCATCATGTCATCTAAAAATAGAGACAGTTTTACATATTCCTTTCCAATTTAGATGCCATTTATTTATTTTTCTTGTCTGATTGCTGTGACTAGAACTTGCTGTGCCATGATGAATAAAAGTGGTGAATGTAGACATCCTTGTCTAGTTCCTAAAGGCTCCCAGTTTTTCATCGTTGAGTATGATGTTAGCTGGGAAATTATTATATGTGGACTTTATTATGTTGAGATTTGGCCCCTCAATACCCACTTTGTTTAGGGTTATCATGAACAGATATTAAATTTGTTAAATGCTTTTTCTTTTTATTTTTATTGTGACATAAAAATAATGATAGCTTATTTCATTTCTTTTAAAACCATATAAAACCTTCATATAACAGCACTATACAAAACTTTTTTTGATACAACCAAACTGTCTTCAAAATTCAGATATACATCTATTTGATTTTTTTTTAATTTATTGTCAAGTTAGCTAAAATACAGTGTAGTCTTGGCTTGAGGAGTAGATTCCAGTGATTCAACACTTAAATACAACATCCAGTGCTCATGCCTTCCTTAATGCCCATCACACGTTTTCCCCAACGACCCTAACCTCCCACCTCCATCAAACCTCATTTTGTTCTCTGTATTTAAGAGTCTCTTATGGTTTGCCTCCCTCTCTGTTTGTAACATATTTTTCCTTCTCTTCCCCTATGGTCTTCAGTTAAGTTTTCAAATTCAAAATATGAGTGAAAACGTGATATATGTATTTCTCTAACTTGTTTCACTTAACGTAGTACCCTCTAGTTCTATTCACCTTGTTGCAAATGGCAAGATTTCATTGTTTTTCATTGCCAGGTAGTATTCCAGAGTGTGTTTTAGTGTGTGTGTGTGTGTGTGTGTGTGTGTGTATACACACATATACCACATCATTATCCATTATTCAGTTAATGGACATTTGGGTTCTTTCCACAATTTGGCTATGTTGATAGTGCTGCTATAAACATTGGGGTACATGTGCCCCTATGAATCAGTACTTCTGTATCCTTTGGATAAACTCCTGGTAGTGCTATTGCCGGGTCATAGTGTAGTTCTATTTTTAACTTTTTGAGGAAACTTCACACTGTTTTCCAGAGTGGCTCCATCAGTTTGCATTCCCACCAACAGGGCATAAGGGGTTCTTTTTCTCCACATCCTCGCTAACATCTATTGTTTCCTGAGTTATTCATTTTAGCCACTCTGACCAGTGTGAGGTGGTATCTTAATGTGGTTTTGATTGGTATTTCCCTGATGATGAGTGACGTTGAACACCTTTTCATGTATCTTTTTGTCATCTAGATGTCTTCTTTGCAGAAGTGTCTATTCATGTCTTCCTCCCATTTCTTCACTTGATTGTTTGTTTTTTTGGGTGTTGATTTGGTCAATTATTTATAGATTTTGCATACTAACCCTTTATCCAATATATCATTTGGAAATAATTTTCCCATTCTGTCAGTTGCCTTTTAGTTTTGTTAATTGTTTCCTTTGCTGTGCAGAAGCTTTGATCTTGATGAATTCCTAATAATTTACTTTTGCTTTTATTTCCCTTGCCTTTGGAGACATGCCAAGTAAAAAGCTGTTGTGGTCAAGGTCAAAGAGGTTTTTTCCTGCTTTCTCCTCTAGGATTTTGATGGATTCCCGTCTCATATTTAGATCTTTTTTCCATTTTGAATTTATGTTTGTGTATGGTGTAAGAAAGGGTCCAGTTTCATTTTTCTGAATGTCACTGTCCTGTTTTCCCAGCACCATTTGCTAAAGAAACTATCTTTATTCCATTGTATATTCTTTGTTTTGTCAAAGACTGGTTGACCATATGTTTGTGGGTCCATTTCTGGGTTCTCAATTTTATTCTGTTGGTCTATGTGTCAGTTTTTGTGCCAATACCATACTGTCTTGATGATTACAGCTTTGTAATGCAGGCTAAAGTCCAGAGTACTAATGCCGCCAGCTTTGGTTTTCTTTTCCAACATTACTTCGGTTGTTCGAGGTTGTTTGTGATTCCATATAAATGTTAAGATGGTTTGTTCTAGCTCTGTGAAGAATGCTAGTGCTATTTTGATTGGGATTGCATTAAATGTGTAGATTGCTTTAGTCAGTATTGACATTTTAACAATATCTATTCTTCCAATCTATGAGCATGGAATGTTTCTATTTCCTATGTCTTCAATTTCTTTCATAAACTTCCTATAGTTCTCAGCATACAGATATTTTAACTCTTTGGTTAGGCTTTTTTTTTAATTACTTTATTTTTTTTTACTGTTTTATATATTTCTAGGAGAGAGAGAGACAGCGTGAGCAGGGGAGGGTCAGAGAGAGAAGGAGTCACAGACTGAAACAGGCTCCAGGCTCTGAGATGGCAGTCAGCACAGACCCCGATGCGGGGCTTGAACCCATGAACCGTGATATCATGACCTAAGCGAAAGTCAGACGCCCAACCAACTAAGCCTCCCAGGTGCCCCATACCTCTTTGGTTAGGCTTATTCCTAGGTATTTCATGCATCTTGGTGCAATTGTAAATGGGATCAGTTCCTTGATTTCTCTTTCTGTTGTTTCATTATTTGTGTATAGAAATCCGGATGATTTCTGTACATTGATTTTATATTCTGCAACTTTGCTGAATTCATGTGTCTGTTCTAGCAGGTTTTGTGGAGTTGCTCAGGTTTTCCATGTAGAGTATCATATCATCTGAGAAAAGTGATTGCTTGACTTCTTCTTTGGCAATTTAGATGCCTTTTATTTCATTTTGTTATCTGATTGCTGAGGCTAGGACTTCCAACACTATGTTAGACAACAGTGGTGAGTGTGTAATGTTCCTGATCTCAGAGGAAAGATTCTCAGTTTTTCCCCACTGAGGATGATATAGTGTGGGCCTTTCATATATGGCTTTTATGATGTTAAGTTATATTCCTTCTAAAATTTTAAATGTTTATTTATTTTTGAGGGAGAGAGATAGAGAGTGATCAGGAAAGGGGCAGACACACACAAACACACACACACTCACACACAGAATCCAAAGCAGGCTCCAGGCTGTGAATTGTCGGCATAGAGCCCGATATGGGGCTTGAACCCAAGAGCCAGTAGATATGACCTGAAACAAAGTCAGATGCTCAACCAACTGAGTCACCCAGGCACCCCAAGTATAATCCTTCTATCCCATTTTTTTAGGATTTTTTTAAAGAAAGGATGCTATTTTGTTAAATGCAGAAAAAAATAGCATCCTTTCTTTAAAAACCCTAAAAAATTGACATCTATTGACAGGATCATATGATTCTTATACTTTCTTCTATTAATATGATGTGTCACGTTAATTGATTTGCAAATATTGAACCAGCCCTGCAGCCCAGGAATGAATCCCACATGATCATGGTGAATAATTACTTTAATATTCTGTTGAATTTGATTTGCTAATATCTTATTGAGAATTTTTGCATCCATGTTCATCTGGGATATTGTCCTGTAATTCTCCTTTTCTGGAGGTCTTTATCTGACTTAGGAATCAAGGTATGCTGGCTTTATAGAATGGGTTTGGAAGCTTTTATTCTATTTTTTGGAACAGCTTGAGAAGAATAGTTACTAACCCTGCTTTAAATATGTGGTAGAATTTCTCTGGGAAACCATCTGACCCAGGACTCTTATTTGCTGGGATATTTTAGATAACCAATTTAATTTCTTTACTGGTTATGGGTCTGTTCAAATTTTCTGTTTCTTCCCTTTTGAGTCTTTGGAGTATGTGGGTATCTAGGAATTCGTCCATTTCTTGCAAATTATCCTGTTTGCTGGCTTATATTTTTCACAGTATTCTCAAATAATTCTTTGAAATTCTGTGGTATTGGTTGTGATCTCTCCTTTTTCGTTCATGACTTTATCTATTTAATCCTCTCTCTCTCTCTCTCTCTTTTTTTTTTTTTGATAAGTCTGGCTAAACAATCTTGTGTATTCTTTCAGAACACCAGCTCTTAGATTCATTAATCTGTTCTGTTTTTAAAATTCTATATTATTTATTTTTTCCATAATCTTTATTATTTCTCTTTTTTTCTGCTGGCTTTGGGCTTCCTCTGCTGCTGTATTTCTAGTTCCTTTAGGTGTGAGATAAGGTTCTGTATTTGGTACCTTTCTTGCTTCTTGATATAGGCCTAGATTGAAGTATATTTTCCTCTTAGGACTGCTTTTGCTGAATCTCAAGGAGTTTAGACTGCATCCCACAGTGTTTAGTGGTCATGAACTCCTGAAGTTTTCATTTGTCTGGGAAAGCCCTTATCTCTCCTATTCTGAATGACAGCCTTACTGGATAAAGGATTCTTGGCTGCATATTTTTCCTTTTCAGCACATTGAATGTTCCTGCCACTCCCTCTGGCCTGCCAGGTTTCAGGGGATTGGTCTGCTACTACCCTTATGTGTCTACCCTTGTAGATTAAAGCCAGTTTGTCGCTAGCTGCTTTCAGAATCTTTGTATTTTGCCAGTTTCACTATGATGTCATGGTGTTGACCTGTTTTTGTTCATTTTAAAAGGAGTTCTCTGTGCCTCCTGGACTTAGATGTCTGTTTTCTTCCCCAGATCAGGGAAGTTCTCAGCTATAAATTGTTCAAATAAATCTTCTGCCCCTTTATTTTTCCCTTCTTCTTCTAGAACTCCTATGATACAGATATTATTTTGTTTCATTGAATCACTCAGGTCTCTATTTCTCCCCTCATGGTCTACTAATTTATTTTCTTTCTTTCAGCTTTATCACTTTCCATAATTTTATCTTCTAGAATTTCACCTCTTCTCTCCTCTGTGTCTTCTTTTCTGTCAGTGCATCCAGTTTGTTTTGCATCTCATGACAGTATTTCTTAATTCATTAAGACTATATCTTATGTCTTTGATCTCTGCAGCAATAGATTCTCTGCTGTCTCTTATGCTTTTCTCAAGCCCTGCCGTTAGTCTTATGACCAATATTCATAATTATTGTTCAGATATATTGTTTATATCTGTTTTTAAACAATTCTTTGGATGTCATTTTCTTCCCGGAATTTCTTTTGAAGAGAATTCTTAGATTTTGTATTTTAGCTAGATTTCTGTCTTTTACATGTTTTGATAGATGTGTCCTGCACCTGTGAGTACTTGTATAGTAAAAAAGGGTCATACACTGCCAGAGCTTAGCACTTCAGGAAGTGTTTTTGGAATGTGTTACATGCACTCTGTTGTGTCTTTGGCTGTTCTATCCCACTGCTCATAGTGATGGGTTGTTCGGACCTTCCACCAGGTGTGTTTTGATTTGTTTGTTGAAGTAACCATGGAATAAAGGAAAAAAAGTGGGTGGTACCTTATCCCGTATAAAAAGAGAAATGAACGGACAAAAAAAAAAAAAACAGGCAAATAATCAAAGAATTTAATAGGCTTAATTGAGAGAGATAAAGAAATAAAGAATAAGGACATACAGAAAAGATGTAAAAAGAATAGAGTAAATATGCCTGATTAAACAAACAAGAACGATGAGAACAGAAAATACACACACACACACACACACACACACACACACACACACACCAAGAATTGACCAAAAACCAAATCAGAAACTATGAGCCTGATTCCTAAAGGGGAGAGAAAAGGTAAAAAAAAAATAAGCACATAAATAATAAGGTTAAAAAAAAGAAGAAAGGAAAGGAGAAAAGGAAAGAAAATAGAAAAAGATGAAAATAACAGGGTAACACAATACTGCAGGACAGCTGTCTGTTGGCACCTGGGACCAGTGGCTGTGCTGGTCTGGAGGAGAGGCCATCTGCTTGGGTCAGTGTCAATTTTGCTTCAGTAGATAAGCAGTTGCCAGGCAATGAGGGGTGGGGTTGGTGTAAGCAGATTCTGCCTCCACTGAGGATTGCTGTCCTGCTCCCTGAAGCCCCACACTGTTTATGTTAGGGAGAAAAATGGTGACACCCCAATCTCTCCTCCCGGGGACCAGGTATCTCAAACCATGCTGTTCAGGCAGGCCTCAGAATAGTGCAGGCAGTCAGCCTGTTGTGCTCCACAGCCTCCCGTGCCTCCTACATGCTTGACTGGGATTCACAACCTGATGTCTTAAAGAATCCTGCATTACAAGGACCATTTTTTGGGTAGCACCACTCCTCTCAGCTGACAATGGGCATGGGCCTCTGGCTGGTGCCTGCAGGGTCTTTTGTCCTTGGGGGGCACTAATTCCTTTTCCCACAGTACTTGAGGAAAGGGACTGTTGTCTCCCAGTGTGTGCCTGAGATCCCTACTGGACCCTAGGGCTGACTCCCCTCCCAACCCAGATGTGTGCACACTGAAGCATCTCAGGTCCAGAGAAAGTTGTGCACCCCTGAAAACTCTGATCTTTATCTCCTACGGCTGTTTGCAAAGTAGAAACCGTCTCTCTCCATATTTTTCATTCCCCAGTCTGTGGTCTGGAGAGGTTTCTCTTTTGTCCAAATATAATACCACACTTCCAAACTCTTTCTCTCCCTTTTGTCTCTCCACAGAAGGGATTACCCTTCCCTGTACCTATGCTAGGAGTTTCATCTCTCCCAATTCCCAAACATGCACCTCTGTCCTGCCAAGCTCTCTCTGCTCACCTGTGAAGGCTTTTCTGTTACTCTGCAGACTGTATTCCTGGATTTTTCAAGTGTTCTGACATCAATGCAGCTGGTGTTTGTGGGACAAGGGAAAACCCAGTCCCCCTATTTCTCTGCCATCATAATTCCTTTCTACATTTTTTGAGATTATATATGGTATTTATTCTTCCCTTTACAAATTTGATATATCATGTTGATTGATTTGTGGACATTTAATCTTCCTTGTACTCTGGAATAAATCCCATTTTGTTGTGGTGAATGATTCCTCTAATGTATTGTTGTATTTGGTTTAATATTTTGTTGAGGATTATCTATGTTTATCAGGCCTATTGACCTGTAGCATTTCCTCCTTCCTTCCTTCCTTCCTTCCTTCCTTCCTTCCTTCCTTCCTTCCTTCCTTCCTTCCTTCCTTCTTTGGTGTCTTTGGTTTTTGCACCAGGCTGATGCTGACTTCATAGAATGACTTTGGAAATTTTTCTCCCTCTTCTATGTTTTGGAATAGTTGGAGAAGAATAGGTATTAATTCTTCTTTAAATGTTTGGTAGAATTCACCTGTGAATCCATCTGTTTCCAGACTTTTGTTTACTAGCATGTTTTTTATTACAAATTCCATTTTATTACTAGCAGTTGGTCTGTTTAGTTTTTCTAATTCATCCTGATTCAGTTTTGGAAGTTGTATATTTCTAAGAATTTATTCATTCATTTCCTCTAGGTTGTCTAATTTTTGGAATATAGTTTTTCACAGTAATCTTTTATAAACATTTGTATTTCTGAAGTGTCAGTAGTTCAGTTCTCTTTCATTTCTGATTTTAGTTGAAGTTCTCTTTCTTCTTTTCTTGATTAGTCTGGCTAAAGTTTTATGAATTTTATTTATTTTTTGAAAGAACTAGGTGTTGGTTTCACTGATCTTTCCTTTTAAGATTTATTTTATTTATTTCTGTTTGTATCTTTATTATTTCCTTCCTTCTATTAACTTTGAGATTTCTTTTAGTTTGTTTTTCTTTTTCTAGTTTCTTTAAGTGTAAAGTTAGAATGTTCATTTGAGATTCTTTTGGTTTCTTCATGTAGGCCTGTATTACTATAAACTTCCCTCTTAGAACTGCTTTTGTTGCATTCTAATGATTTTGGATCATTGGGTTTTCACTTTTACATGCTTGTAAGTATTTTGTTTTATTTCCTTGATTTCTTCATTGACCCATTAATGTTGTTTAGTAGTATATTGTTTAGCATCTTTGTGTGTGTCTTTCCACTTTTTGGTGATTAATTTCTATTTTCATGCTGTTGTGATCAGAAAAGATGTTTAATACGACTTCAAACTTATTAAATTTATGGACATTTGTTTCTGGCCTAACATGTGATCTATCCTAGAGACTCTTCCATGTGCACTTAAAAGTAATGTGTGTTCTACTGTTTTTGATAGAATGTTCTGTATATTTGTTAAGTCTATCTGTTCTAATGATTTGTTCATAGCCACTCTTCTTTTGTTGATTTTTCTGTGTGGTTCATCTATCCATTGATGTAAGTGGTAGGCCAAAGTTCCTTACAATGAATGTATTATGGTCCATTTCTTCCTTTATGTCTGTTAATATTTGCTTTATGTATTTGGATGCTCCAATATTTACTACATAGATATTTACAATTGTTATATTCTCCCACTCTCTGATTAGATTGATTCTTTTATCATTATGGAATGCCTTTTTTTTACCCTCTATAGCCTTTGTTTCATTTATTTATTTAATTATTTGATTATTTGTTTAATTGTTTATTTTAATAATTTTAAAGTATTTTTTTAAGTTTATTAATTTATTTTGAGAGGGGGGGAGAGAGAGACAGAGAGAGAGACAGAGAATCCTAAGCAGGGTCTGCACTGTCAGCACAGAGCCTGATGTGGGGCTCAGACTCACGAACTGTGAGATCATGATCCAAGCCCAAATCAAGAGTCAGAACTTAACTGACTGAGCCACCTAGAAGCCCCTACTCTTTCTTTTAAAAATCAATTTTGTCTGATATAAGTATTACATTCTTCTTTTCTTTTTGTTATTATTTTTTTTGCTTCCATTGCATGGAATTTTTTTTTTCATCCATTAATTTTCAGTCTGTATGTGTCTTTAGATCTGAAGTGAGTCTCTTGTGAATAGCATAACAATGAATCTTGGGTTTTTGTTTTTGCTTTTGTTTTTGTTTTTGTTTTTTTTAAATATATTCCATCAACCCTAACTTTTGATTGGTGCATTTAGACCACTTACATTTGAAGTAATTATTGGTAGGTATGTAGTATTTGCTATTTTGTTAAGTGTTTTCTGGTTGGTTTCATGGTTTTATCTCTTGCTTTCATCTTCTTTTGCTCTCCTTCCTTGTTATTGATTTCCTCTAGTGTTATGCTTGGATTCCTGTCTATATTTTCTGTGTATCTATTATAGGTTTGGATTTGTGGTTACCATAAGGTTCATATATAACATCCTAAGTATATAAAAGTCTATATTAAGTTGATGGCCACTTAAGTTCAAACACATTCCACAGAACTTTATTATTATGCTCTCCCCATGTTTTATGGATATGTTATCATATTTTTACATTTTAAAAAAAATTTGTGAGTCCCCTTAGCTAATTTTTTAGATATAATTAATTTTACAACTTTTTTCTTTTAACCTTTATATTAGTTTTATAATTGATTGCTCTACTACTGTTACTACATGCTTGCTTCTACTCATGAAATTTATTCCTTTCTTAATTTTCTTATTTCTAATTATAACCCTTTTTTCCCACTTAAAAGAGTCCTTTTAATATTTTTTGTAAGACAGTAATGACGAGTTCCTTTAACATTTGTCTGGGAAACTACATCTCCTTCAATCCTGAATGATAACCTTGCTGGGTAGAATATTCTTGGTTACAGGTTATTTATTATTATTTTTTTCTTTCAGCACTTTGAATATATCATGCCACTTTCTCTGGCCTGAAAAGTTTCTGCTGAAAAGTCAGCTGCTGGCCTTATGAGATTTTTCTTATATATCTTTTCTTTTCTCTGGCTGCTTTTAAGATTCTTTATCACTACTCTTCACATTTTAATTATATGTCTTGATGTGGACCTCCTTGGATTCATCTTGTGTGAGGCTTTCTATACTATTTGAATCTAGATATTTATTTCTTTCCCCAGGATAATAAGGTCTTCAGCTATTATTTCTTTATATGTTTTCTACCCCCTTCTCTCTTCTATTTCTATAATGTGAATGTTACTGTACTTGATATTCTCCCAGATATCCTTTAACCTATCATTATTATTTGTCTGTTTGTTTGCTTATTTGCTATTTAGCTTGGGCGTTTTCCATTACACTGTCTCCCTGATCTCTGTGTGTAAAATAAACAACCCTTTTTTATTTATTTGTTGTCTATGTCATTTATCTTTCACTGATTTTTTTTTTTTTGAGAGAGAGAGAAGGAGAGTGGGGAATGGATAGAGGGAGAGGGAGAGAGAATCTTAAGTAGGCTCCACGCCCAGCACAGAGCCAAAGTTGGGCTCCATCTCATGATTGTAAGATCATGACCTGAGCTGAAATCAAGCCAGGTACTTAATGTGCTGAGCCACCTGCATGCCCCTCCCTGTGAAATCTTGTTTTCAAGATAGTGTATCTTGATTGTTTTGATGTCAGAATGGATTATATGTTGTATTCTAAAGAAAGACTGATCTGAATTTCAAACTTGTCTATGCCAGTTCTTAGCTGTGTTACTAACTAATTAATAATTTATTCCACTGAGCCTTATTTTTTGTTTATAAAATGATTATAATAGTATATAAAACATAGTTGGTAATAAGTAGTCATTTAATAAAGAGTAAGTATTTGTTTCCTAAAGAGACCCTAAAGGCAAGAACAAATCTGAAAGCACTTACTTCCCTTACATTATGTAATTTAATGGACCCATAGCTCTTAGATGCAAAATCCAGATAATATCTTTGGTAGAATTATTGTAAAAATTAAATAAGATCAAATATACTTAGTATTTGAAACATTTGTTATTTAGGTTCTGAGCATGTGGTAGACATTTTGTCATTAACTTTATTACCATCATCATCCAAGGAACATGCAAAAGAGAGAATTGCATGTGAGACCTGGATGTCTCAGTTGGTTAAACATCTGACTCTTAGTTTCAGCTTAGGTCATGATCTCACTGTCTGTGGGATTGAACCCTGCATCGAGCTCTGTGCTGACAGCACGGAGCTTGCTTGGGATTCTCTCTCTCTCCTTCTCTCTCTGCCCCTACCTCACTGTCTCTTAAGTGCGATCTCTCTCAAAATAAATAAACTTAAAAAAAATTTAAAAAAGAATTGCACAACAGTTTAATCCTGAAGTTGCAAATTTGTCATAAGTGATTATCATAGCTCTGAGTACATTTCAGCCAATAGAGAAGACTTTGGGCTAGTTTGTATAATAATGGAAGAACAGTATTGAACTCAGTTCATTTATGCAAGGTAGCAAGATGTTTTCCATAAAAGACAGATATTTGTATATATTAAATATTCATATCAGCTAAGGTCAATTTTAGAAATGGAAAAATTAATCCTAATAATACTATTAAATATTCAGGAAAATCCCAACCAAAATAATAAAACAAAATTTCAAATAATTCAAGGAAAGGAATTCTTAGCTGTTTTCATCTCTCTTTCCAGCATCACATCAGTTATTTCACATCTAGAATAGACCATCCTCCATAGAACTTGTTCATTTGTAGTCATCTTTAAACAATTTATTAACATGTATATATACTTTTAATGACTAATTAAAGGCTCCAAGCTGTCAGCACAGAGCCTGATGCAGGGCTTGAACCTGTGAACCGTGAGATCATGACCTCAGTCAAACTCGGATGCTCAACCCACTGAGCCACTCCAGGTGCCCCTGAAGTCTAACATTTTGATTAGAGTAAAATAATAATTGTAAAGTAACAGAAACATGCTATTTCCTCTTTAGCAATTTTATTTTTTAGAACAAGAATATTTTCCTGGTAAAGTTAGGGAAAAAATGGCCAGTCTATAAAATAATTGAGGATACAAAGCATTCTTCTTCTTGACATTTTAGGCACTCTTAACACTTCATGCAAAATTTATGAACCTATAATTTATAAAGTATCATTTTATTAAAAACAGGAATTTAGTTTATATAATCATACATTTAGAAATTTTCTACATTCATTTGTGTTAAAATAAAATTGTAGAAAATTATTATTTTATTTTTGACACTATTTACTTCCATACTGAGGTAAAAGTCAAAGAAATATCACAACAAATTTGACATTTGCTTTCAACATAAATCAGTGTTTGAGCCAGTTCTGAAGTTCCTACTTATTTAGATTACCAGAAAAGTCTACTATTGTGCAATATATTAGTAAAGCACTTAATTATAAACCCAAAGATTACAGAATATGGGAAAATTACCTAGAGGTTTTGAGCTTCAGATTTTACTGTTTAAGAACTAAGAGAGTATACTTGCTTTGTCTTTCTCACAAATTTGATTTGAGGGGGCTTGTAATCAGAGCCTAAGCATCTGGACTAGTTAGAAAGACCTACCCATGAAGTGTGATGAAAGTGTGAAAGATGGCAATGACCAGGACATAAGTCATGACATAAATTTTACTCATTTCAGTCATAATATCATCCAAAGATTTCAGGAGTGGAAAGAAGACCCCCACACAATTGTTTCACCAAGTATTAATAGTTACAAGTTTAGTTTATAGAAATATATATTTGAGAATTAAAAGCATAGCTAGTTATAATATCCAAACATAGCTTTTTATACCAAGTTTTCTACTCATTATAATCAAAATCAAAAAATGACAAACAAGTACCACAATTAATCTCAAAGAATGAACCACATGAAATTTTTTAGAGTTATGAAGAAGAGAGCCTTGATTTCAGAGTTTCCTCAAGCTATGTATATTTTGAAAATTAAGCATCACAATTAATAATCAATATATAAGAAAAAAAACTTCTGAGGGAGTTTAAAATATTTAAGTTTATTATCTTTCATTACTGGTCTATTATTATTTCATTATGATAAGCACTTCCTATTACTGTTCATATCTAATTTTGTCCCCCTTACCATTTGCAGTCAGCTCTTTAATTTCTGAGCCATTTGACCCAGTATATATTGGGTCTCCTCACCTGCCTCCTTCGATCACTGCTGCCAAGCCTTCCTGCTCAGAGAGTTAACTTTCTGTCTGCATATTTCTGCAGGTGCTTAACTAAAAAAAAAAAAAAAGAAAAAAAAAAGAAAATTGCACAATTGGGTAGGCTTGTTCTATCACATAAAACTATAGAAAAAAAATTGGTGTTTATGTCTATTTAGACAAATAGATCCAAGAAATCCACATATTTATGAAAACTTAATATATGATACAACAGGCAGCAATGATCCATAATGCTATTGAAAAATTGTTATCCATATGGGAATAAAACAAAGATATTTGATGGTCTTCTCTTACCAAAAATAAAACTTAATTCCAGAAGGGTTGAAGACTTCAATGTGACTTTAGTTTGGGAAAAGACATCTGAAATGAGATTTTAAAAAAGGGCAATACTATTTGTAGCAACATGGGTAGAACTTGAGGGTGTTATGCCGAGCAAAATAAGTTAGGCAGAGAAGGACAGATACCATATGTTTGCACGTATAGGTGGATTAGGAGGAAATTAACAGAAGGCCATGGGGGAGAAGGGGAAAAATAGTTGAGGAGAGGGAGGGAGAGAAACCATGAAAGGCCCTTGAATGCTAAGAACAAACTGAGTACTGATGAGGATGGGGGAGAGGGGAAGGGGGGTGATGGGCATGGAGGAGGGCACCTGTTGGGATGAGCACTGGGTGTTATATGGAAACCAACTTGACAATAAACTATTAAAAAAATAAAAAATAAAAAAGGGCAATACTGTAAAGTTAATAAATTGTATTATACTAAATTTATAAAATAAAAATGCATGAAAACTTAAAGCTATTTTTGCAACACATATAATAAGAACATATATACTTGTATATTATGTGAAATATGACATGTATATAAAACATAAAATAGTTTTATCTTATTTAAAAATAATTTTTTAAAGTTTTCAAAAATCAGGAAAATGAAAACAAGTGGAAAAAATATCTAGGGAACAAGTAAGAATTTTACTTATACACAATTGATGAACAAAATTAGAATATGCTCAATCTCGTTTGTAATCTGAAAGTGAAAATTCAGCCAAAAACTAATTTGGAAAAAATCTTCAAATGTGTGACTACAGAGCAGGTTGTTTAAGTTATAGGATAAGAAACATTTTTATTTGGTTTTGGTTGAAATAAAGACATATTTGAGAACATATATACATTGCAACTCTTGGAATATACTTTATCTTACTTGTCTGAATGAGGAGACCTGTTACAAGAATGTTCACAAATTTATTGTTTGCAACTGGAAAAAAATGTTAAAATCACGCAAATATCCAATAATAATACAATGGCTATATCTATCACATACTGATACAGTAAAATGTGATGTCTTATTTTAATGACTAAGAATGAGGCCTTTGGAGTTAGAATTCATAGATTTGAAACCCAGGTCTACTACTAATTATTTTGTAATTATTTCACTTCTATATATTTCAGTTTGCTCATATATAAAATAAAATGAGAATTTCCAGCACGTATGCTTCTTTTAGAATTGAATGAATTTGGATATGCAAAGAGTTTAGAACAGTTTCTAGATGATAAAAAGTCCTAAAATAGCTCTAGTTATTTTCTTATTGCTTTTGTGCACTGATGAAAATAAATAAACATATTTCATGGGTTTTCACATGGTAAAATTAAATGAAATTCTTTAACATAATGTTGAATAATAAAAATATGTGCCAGAAATATATACCTTTATGATATCATTAATATAAAGTTCCAAAACATTGGTAATTCAAAACATACAGTTTTTGAGTATACTAAAATTTATGGTAAAACTAAAAACAAGGCAGGGGGCAATTATGTGTTTCATCAGAGCAGTAAGCTCTGAGCAAGGCTGGAAGATGGAAGCATTAAAGGGAGCATTTATTTCAAATATTTTAATTGGTGGGTGTCCCTGTGTCACTCATTCATTATGTACTACTGATAGGTTACCTATTATTTTGTAATGTACAATATTGAACAAAATTGAAAAAGATGATTCATAGCCACGTATAATACATACACTTTTAGTATTACTAGAAATGGGGTGATCAACCGTCCCTGTTGCCCTGAACTCAAGTGTTTCCCAGAATGCTATATTTCAGTGATAAAATCAGGACAGTCACAGGCAAGTTAAGAGGGTTAGTCACCCTAGAATTACATGAGCAAATTTGCCAGTAATTTTGAATCTACTAAAAAAAAAGAATTCATTAAGTTATCCATTAGTTTCACATATATAGTAACAAGTATACATTAAGTTTTCAAAGATTCATGAGTTCCTTTTCGTAACACATGTACCTCTATATCATTCTCAAGTTACTTCCATCTGTGTCCCTTTTAGCAAACTATCTGATAACTCTTTATTCAATAATTTTGTAACTATTACTAATGAAGACATTAAGTAAATATAGTTTATTACAGAAACCTTTTTAAACAGAAGTGTATATTTCTCCAAATGGCATGTGATGTCATTTGTGATCATGAGCTTAAATCTTGGTAATTAATATATGCCCATTGGAATTTCAAGTATCATCTACTATTAAATAATAATTCTTATTACTATTGTCAGAAGATGAAAAGCCATATTATTTTCTACCATCACCTTGAAGGATAATGTATTAGGAATAGAAGGTAGTTAAGACATGAGCAGAACAATCTCAGGAGCTAGATCTCAGGAAGGTAGCTCATTGTTCCATTTAAGCAACTATTAGTTGTCTTTTAATGTTAGTCATGTTTCTAGTGACATTTCTTTTCTAGTGACATTTAGACCAGAGATTTCTTGAATGCAAATTGCATTTGTTTTTATATAAAAATCCAAATTCTTACCAAACTTTGTGTGATCTTCTCTCAGACTTCATAACCTACCCCTTTATCCCTTTATTAAATGGGAATGTCTTTATTGAATCCAACAATTTCTTATTGAAACTTTAAAAGAACAGATGAAAGTGTCTTTCCATACATCGGAATTGTGATTTTTTTTTGGTAATATTACTTGCATATTTCTTCAAAAGTGGCTTTATGTTTTAGAATTTCTTTTGTGATGTTAGTTTGATAATATGATATTTTGATGTCATTGGGGACATGGTTTTTGAAACGTGCACTTCTGGGCATGAATCAAAATGAGTTAAAGTCTTATCTTCAATCTCCACTCATGTAGATTTTAATGAATAGCTGATGCCAGTCACTTGCCTCTTTTAGCCTCTATTCTCTACATTATGAAATAGGAATTATAACAATACTTTATATCAATCTAAGGCAGGCAGAAAATAGAATATATCTGGAGAGTCTACATGCTATCTTGGATTCATCTTTCATTTTCACTTGCTTAATTATCATTTTTGGGTTAATATTAGGCTTAGAAAAGCAGTGGTTTGAAACTTTTTACCAGTTAATATTAGATTGTATTATTAGTACTTCTTATACTTACAGCTTTATTGAAGTATAATTATATTACACTAAAATAAAAATATTTAAAGTTTGTAATTTTGTGTTTACATTGTGATGATATGAAATACATTTCTTTACATACATCTATTATATTTAAAATATATAACATATGTAATAATATGCATAATTATATATAACTACAGTATATTTATTGTATATAAAGAAATGTATTTCATATCATAATTATAATAAACATTTCCACCCTCAAGGTCAAGCCCCTTCCTTTGATCCACCTCCTCCTACCTAAGCAATCACTGGTATACTTTGTCACTATAGATTAATTTACATATTTTCAAATTATATATAAATAGAATTAAACAACACATACTTTATTTTGTTTGGCTTTTTCACACAGAATAATTATTTTGATATTAATCCATGTTGTTGCATATTTAAATTGTGTTGTTATTTCTGAAAAGTGCTCTACTACATGACCTCGACACATTTATTTATCTATTCTCCTGTGACAAAGCTCTGTGTTTTTTCCAGTTTTTATACTGTTACAAACAAAGCTGCTATGAACACTCATGCACAAATAGTTGTAGGATATAAGTGTGTTTATTTATCTTGGCTAAATACCTAGAAGTGGAATAACTGCAATACTTCTTAAGTATATGTTTAACTTTTTGAGAAAGTGCCAAACAGTATTCCATAGTGGTTGTACAATTTCACGTTCCCACCAGGAGGGAAGGATGAGAGTAACAGATGCTCCACATTATTACCAACACTTTGAATGATCACTCTTTTTAGTTTAGCCATTCCAATGGGTATAAAATAACATTTAATTTGCATTTTCCTAATAACTGATGTTGAGAGTTAAGTTAAGATACTCCATGGTATTTCTGTCTCAACATCCATTTATTTGGTCAAGAGGCCAGCAGGATCCTGAAATGACATCAGCTTCTCATGCAAATGTGTGCACTAGACGTCAGTCCATAGAGTCACAAGTAAATGTAAGTTCTCGACATGACCTCCCTAACAGGCCCTGGTGGTAAAGTTTCATCTGCTACCTAGGGCTGTCCCCATAGAGCTCCTTAGATAAGACCCATGTGGAGCTGGACCATTTTAGTCCAAGAGGCCCAAAGCACTCTACCTATGGTCCTTAATACAGGCAAGTGCCCCAGGTTGTGACACTCTTTCTGCCTATAACCCTGCCATGTCTTCCCTGTGTGGTCATGTTGTGACTTTCTTCAGGACTTGTGAGGGATAAATTTTTCTATTTCACTTCTCTGTAGCCTTTTGTTAAAACAAGCCTCACCATCCAACACTGGATGCTCTCATTGACAAAAACTAATTTTAAAAAGTCACAGCAACTAATGATATTGAGCTTCTTTTTATATACTTATTGTCATCAATACATCTTCTTTGGTGAATGGTCTTTTGAACTCATGTATTATTTTATTTTATGTTATTTTTTATTATTGTAGATTGTAAAAATTATTAATATATACTATATATACACAAGTTCTTTGTTAGTGTAAGACAATATTTTATGCAGTCTTTAGTTTGCTTTTTTATATTTTTATAAAATCTTAGGAGTGAAGTTTTTAAATTTTGTGAAGTTTAATTTAGTGATTCTTTTCTAATGTTTTTTTTTTGAGCTTTTTCTTTTTTGACATTTTGCTGTTTATTTATGTTAAACTATAATTGACACTCAGTGCTATATTAGTTTCAGGTATACAACATACTGATTCAACAATTCTATACATTACTCAGGACTCACCATAGTAAGTGTAGTCATCATCTGTTGCCATGCAGTGTTACACAATATTATTGACTGTCCCCTATGCTGTACTTTTCATCTCCATGAGTTACTTATATAACTAGAAGTTTGTGCTTTTCAATCTCCTATATTTATTTTACCCATCATTCTTCCCAGCTCCCATCTGACAGTCACCAGTTTGTTCTTTGTTTTTAAGATTCTGCTTTTTGGCTTGTTTTCTTTTTTAGATTTCATATTTAAGTAAAATTATATGGTGTATGTCTTTCTCTGTTTCACTTATTTCACTTAGCAAAATACCATTAGCTCCATCCACACTTCTGCATGGCAAGATAACATCCTTTCCTTTGCTGAGTATTATTCCATTGTAAACATACCTCTTCTTCTTTATCTATTCATCTATCAGTAGACACTTGGGTTACTTCTATATCTTGGGTATTGTAAATAATGTTGTAATAAACATAGGAGTGCATAGATATTTTCAAATTAATGTTTTCCTTCTCTTTGTGTAAATACTGAATAATAGGATTACTGGATCATATGGTGTTTCTATTTTTAATTTATTGAGAGTACTCCATACTACTTTCCAAAGTGGTTGCATCAATCTATATTCCTGTGAACAATACACAGTGGTTCCCTTTTTTCACATATTGGCTAACAACTACTATTTCTTGTCTTTTTGGTACTAGCTATTCTGATTAGTGTGAGGTTATGTCTCACTATGGTTTTGATTTGAATTTCCCTGATGATTAGTGAAGTTGAATATCTTTTCATATGTATATTGGCCATTTGTATAAACGACTGTCCAAGCCTTCTACACAGTTTTTAATCTGAATGTTTGTTTATTTGGTGTTGAGTTGTTTATATATTTTTGATATTAACCCTTATGAATTATATCATTTAGAAACACCTTTTCCAATGCAGTAGGTTATCTTTTTATTTTGTTGTTGGTTTCCTTTATTGTGTAAAAGCCCTTTATTTTGGTTAGTCCCAACAATTTATTTTGCTTCTTTTCCCCTTTCCTAAAATGTCATATCCATAAATATGTTGCTGAGGTTGTTCTAGAGATTACAGCCTATGTTCTCTTTTAGGTGTTTTATAGTTTCAGGCCTCACGTTCAGGTCTTTAATCTATTTTTAGTTTAATTTGGTGTATGGTGTAGGAAAGTGGCTCTGTTTTATTCTTTTGCATGTAGCTGTACAGATTTTCCCAGTAACATTTATTGAAAAGACTGTCTTTTCTCCATTGTATATTATTCCCTCTTTGGTCATATGCTAATTGTCCATGTAGGCATGGGTTAATTTCGGGGGTTTCTATCTGTTAGATTGATCAATGTGTCTATTTTTGTGTCAGTAGCATACTGTTTTTGGTTACTGAGCTGTTTAGTATATCTTAAATTTGCAAATGTGATACCTCAGCTTTGTTTTTTTTTTTTTTTAATTTATTTAGCTATTCAATAGCCAAAATTTATTTGGTTTTTGGAGTGCCATACAAATGTTAGCATTGTTGGTTATAGTTCTGTTAAAAATACTATGGGTATTTTGATAGGTTTTGCCTTAAATCTGTAGTTTAACTTTGTTAGGAGGGACATTGTAACAATATTATTTCCACATCCATGAATATGGTATGTTTGTCCATTTATTTCTGTCATTTTTAATTTCTTTCATCAATATTATATCTTGTTTTTTTATGGTTTTAGCTTTATTTTTGAAGTTTTTATTTAAATTCCAGTTAGTTAACATACAGTAAAATATTACTTTCAAGTTTACAGTATACTGAATCAGCACTTTCATACAATATCCAGTGCTCATCACGAGTGTACTCCTTTATCCCCATCACTTAATTAATCCAACTACCCACCCAGCTCCCCTCTGGTAATCATCAGTATATTCTCTATAGTTAAAAGTTTTTCTTGTTTTGACTCATTCTTTCTCCCCCCACCTTTGTTCATTTGTTTTGTTTCTTAGATTCCACATATGAGTGGAATCATATAGTATTTGTCTTTCTCTGACTGACTTATCTCACTTGACATAATACTCTCTATATCTACCCATGTTGTTGCAAATGGCAAGATTTCATTCATTTTTATGGCTGGGCAATATTCGATTACATACATATATATACCACGCCTTCTTTATCCATTCAACAGCTGATGGATACTGGTCTGTTTCCATAATTTGTCTGTTGTAAATAATGCTGCTATAAACATTGGGATGCATGTACCATTTTTAATTAGTGTTTTTGTATTTTTTGGGGAAATGCCTAGTAGTGTAATTGCTGGAGCCATTTTTAAGATTTTGATGAAACTCCATACTGTTCTCCAGAGTCACTGCACCAGTTTGCATTCCCACCAACAGTGCAAGAGGGTTCCCCTTTTTCTGCATCCTTGTCAACATCTGTTATTTCATGAGCTATTAACTTTAGCCATTCTGACAAGTGTGAGGTGATACCTCATAATAGTTTCGATTTGTATTTCCCTTATGATGAGTGATGTTGAGCATCTTTTCATGTGTCTGTTAGCCATCTGAATGTCTTCATTGGAAAAATGTCTATTCATGTCTTCTGCCCATTTTTAAACTGGATTGTTTGTTTTAGGGTGTTGAGGTTAATAAAATCTTACATAGTTTGGATACTAACCCTTTATCAGATATGTCATTTGTAAATATCTCCAATTTCATAGGTTGGCTTTTAGTTTTGTTAATTGTTTCCTTCACTGGACAGGAAGTTTTATTTTTATGAAATGCCAGTAGTTCATTTTTGCTTTTGTTTCTCTTGCCTTGGGAGATATATCTAGTAAGAAGTTGGTATGGCCAATGTAAAAGGGGTTACTGCCTGTGTTCTCCTCTAAGATTTTTATTACTTCCTGTCTCACATTTAGGTATTTAATCCATTTTGACCTTCTTGTGTGTCTGGTGTAAGAAAGTGGTTCAGTGTTATTTTTTTGCATGTTGCAGTTCAGTTTTCCCCAACACCATTTATTGAAGAGAATGTCTTTTTCCCACTGGATATTAATTTCACTTTTGTTGAATATTAACTTACCATATAATCATAGGTTCATTTTTGGCATTTTTATTCTTTTCCTCTGACAAATTTGTATGGTTTTATGCCAGTACCATACTGTTCTGATTACTGCAGCTTTATAATATAACTTTCAGTCCAGAATTTGGTGACTCCAGCTTTAATTTTCTTCTTCAAGGTATTTAGCTGTTAAGGGTTTTGTTTTTTGTTTTGATTTTTTTTTTTTGTGATTCCATATAAATTTTAGGATTGTATTTTCCTGGTTTGTGAAGAATGGTGGTGGTATTTTGATAGGGACTGCATTAAATGTGTAGATTGCTTTGGGTAATATAGACATGTTAATGATATTTGTCATTCCAGTCCATGAGCATGCAATATTTTTCCATTTCATTGAGTCATTGTTAACTTCTTTAATCAATGTTTTCTGGTTTTCAGAGTATAGGTTTTTCACCTATTTAGTTAGGTTTATTCCTAGGTATCTTATTCATTTTGGTGCAATTGTAAATGTGATTGATTCCTTACCTTCTTTTTTTGCTGCTTCAGTATTGATGTATAGAAATGCTACAGATTTCTGTAGCTTGATATTATAATCTGCAACTTTACTAAATTTGTATAGCAGTTTTTGGGTGGAGCCTTTTGGGCTTTCTATGTATTGTCTCATATCATCTGCAAATAGTGAAAGTTTTACTACTTCTTTGCAGATTTGGAAAACATTTATTTCTTTTTCTTGTCTGATTGCTATTGCTTGGACTTTCACTACTGTGTTGAATAAAAGTGATGACTATGGGCATCCCTGGCTTGTTACTGATCTTAAAGGAAAAGCTCTCAGTCTTTCCTCATTAAGGATGATGTTAGCTGTGGATTTTTTATATGGCCTTCTTTATGTTGAGGTATATTCCCTTTAAGCCCACTTTGTTGAGAGTTTTTATCATGAACTGATGTGTCAAATATTTTTTATGCATTTATTGAGATTATCATATGGTTTTTATACTTTCCTTTGTTAATGTAATGTATCACATTGATTGATTTGAAATATTGAACCTTTCTTGCATGCTTATAAAAAAAAAAAACAGTTGAGGGGCGCCTGGGTGGCTTAGTCGGTTAAGCGTCTGACTTTCGCTTAGGTCATGATCTTGCGGTTGGTGGGTTCGAGCGCCGCATCAGGCTCTGTGCTGACTGCCAGCTGGGAGCCTGGAGCCTGTTTCACTCTGTGACTCCCTCTCTCTCTGACCTTCCCCTGCTCACGCTCTCTCTCTCTCTCTCCTAGAAATAAATAAAACATTAAAAAAAAAACCAGTTGATCATGGTGAATTTTTCTTTTAATGCATTATTGAATTTGGTTTGCCAATATTTTGAGGGTTTTTACATCTGTGCTTGTCAGAGATATTGGTTTATAGTTTTATTTTTTCTGGTATCTTAAGAATGAATTGGGAAGTTTTCCTTCCTCTTCTACTTTTTGGAATAATTTGAGAAGTACAGGTATTCATTTTTTAAATGTTTGCTAAAATTCACCTGGACTTTTGTTTGTTGGGAGTTTTTTGATTACCAATTCAATTTTGTTACTAGTAATCAATCTGTTCAAATGTTCTTCCCCCTTCTCCCTTTCTTTGCCTTTTGGGATCTATCTTTATAATATAAATGCTATTTGTCTTGATGATGTCAGTGAGTTACATTAATCTATTCTTATTTTTTTTAATTCTTTTTTTCATTTTGCTGTTCAGCTTGATGACTTTCTATTACTCTGTATTCCAGATCACTGATCTATTTTTCTGCAGCCTATAGTCTGTTACAGATTCCCTTAGTGTATTTTCACATCAGTTATATTCTTCAATTCTAATGGGTTCTTTTTTATATTTTCTATCTTTTTATGTCCTCACTGAGTTTATCCCCCTTTTTCAAGTCCAACAAGTAAGTTTATGATTATGACTTTGAATATTTTATCAGGTATTTTGCCTATCTCCATTTCTTTTAGTTCTTTTACTGTCATTTTGTCTTATTCTTTCATTTGAGGTATCTCCTCTGTGTGCTCATTTATCTAACTGGCTGTTTGTTTCTATGTGTTAGTTATGTCAGGTGCAAAATCTTATCTTGAAAGTAGTAGCCTTATGCGGAAGAGGTCCTGTAG
This sequence comes from Proteles cristata cristata, assembly GCA_017311185.1. Lineage (NCBI taxonomy): Eukaryota > Metazoa > Chordata > Mammalia > Carnivora > Hyaenidae > Proteles > Proteles cristata. The sequence goes on from JAESUZ010002634.1 coordinate 317,954, forward strand.
TGCCCTATAGTGCAAACACCTCAGCCACCAGAACCAGTTACTCCAGAAGTGTTCCCTGTGTGGGCTTTGTGTGCCTTCATGTTGTGACTGAGCTACAATTGTGTCCAGTCAGATGCAATGACCTGATTTGCCTGCTGTCGGTGCATTAGGCAGGGTTTGGTCCCTGTTATATTGAGAAGCCTGGCTGTGGCCATGGCAGGCTCACTGGTGGGTGGTGCTGACACTCAGCCTAGTTGTCTGTAATTAATCTCTCTACCACAACTATAGGCACTTTATTTTTTTTTTAATGTTTTTTATTTATTTCTAGGAGAGAGAGAGAGAGAGACAGCATGAGTTGGGGAGGGTCAGAGAGAGGGAGTCACAGACTCTGAAAGAGGCTCCAGGCTCTGAGCTGTCAGTCAGCACAGAGCCCGATGCGGGGCTCGAACCCACGAACCGCGAGATCATGACCTGAGTGAAAGCCGGACGCTTAACCGACTAAGCCACCCGGGCGCCCCTTCACAACTATAGGCACTTTAAAGGTTGGGGCTTGCTCTCTCTCCCCACCTCATCAGGGCAGGAGTTACTTTGGAGTGGCACATGTCCTGGCTTGGGCTGCCTGCTGAGTATGATGGAGCAAGAGCCACTTTGGCAGGAGGTGTGATGAGGAGGGCTCGTTGATGGAGTGGATCTGCAGGGCAATTCTGAGCAGGACACATGGTGCCAGCAAAGTAGATGGGGAAAGTTAGCACTGACTCATTCAAGCATCCAGCTAGTCTGGGGACAAAGGGAGAGGTACAGAAATAGTATCCCTAGCACTTTTGTTGACAGATAACTCTCCTGCCGATCCCTGACCCCTGGGATCTAAGATTAATCATAAATCTCCTTCATTAGACCACAGGCACTTCTCAATCTGCTCCTCCTACTTTTCTGTCTTTCCTTGAATACGTTTTTTCAATGCTTTGTGTGTACTATTTTATTTTATTTTATTTCTTTTTTTAATGTTTATTTTCGAGAGAGAGAGACAAGAGTATGAGCATGACAAGAGTATGACAAGAGAGAGACAAGGTCAGAGAGAGGGAGACATAGAATCTGAAGCAGGCTCCAGGCTCTGAACTGTCAGCACAGAGCCCAATGTGGGGCTCGAACTCAGGAACTGCAAGATCGTGACCTGAGGTGAAGTCGGACACTTAACCCACTGAGACACCCAGGCACCCGTATGTGTGTTATCCATAGTTAATAGTTTTCCTCAAGAAGAGTTTTAGCTTTATTATTTACGTCAATGATCCATTTTGATTTAACTTTTATAAATAATGTGAGGAAATAACAGATATTCTTTTATTTATGTATGTACATATGTGTCTATTTATTTATTCATTTATTTATTTGTGCATATGGCCATCCAATTGTTTCAACATTAGTTTTTGCAAAAAGATTTTCTACTTCACTGCTTTGTCTGGCATCTTTGTCAAAAGTCAATGACACCATATATATAGGCCAATTTCTTGACACTAGTCTTTCCTATTTATCTAGATGTCTTTTTTAATGCCAAATCATACAGTCTTCTTTACTGTAGATTTGTAATAAATTTAGATATCAGATAGTGTAAGTTCTTTAGTTTTTTTCAAAATTACTTAGCTAACTTAGGTCCTTTACACCTTCATGTAAACTCTAGAATGGACTCATCAATTCCTACAGTGTAGCCTGCTGAAAGTTTTATAGGGACTGTGTTGAACCTCTAGAGCATTACAAAGAGAATTAACATTTTCAGGAAATGTGAAATATTCCAAACAATGGACAAAGTGTATTTTTCCCTTTATTTAGAACTTCATTAATTGTTCTCAGGAATATATTGTAGTTCTCAACTTACTGGACTTCACTTCTTTTATCAAATGTATTTTAGTATGTCTTTAATTCTATTATAAATGATATTAATTAAAATTTATTTCCAGTTGATCATTACTAGTAACAATGAAAAGAATCAGTTGTTATATGTTGACTTTGTACACAACTAGAATGTTTTTCTGGTTCTTTAGGATTTCCTACATAGACAAACTTGTTTCTGGATTTTGTACATAAAGACACTGGTAATTCTTTGTTGGCCATTGCATTTTTCTATCTCCCTCTCCCCCTCCCCATTGCACTGGTTTAGATAATCAAACTTTTAAAAATATTTAATAAGGTGAATAATATTGATTTTCAAATTATCTGTCAACTTTGCATTCCTGGGGAAAATGTCACACGGCTTTGAGGTCTTAAACTTTTTTGTACATTGTTAAATATAATTTATTAAATTTTTGTCAAGAATTTTTGTTGTCATTTTCATGAGACATACTGATCTACAGTTCTCTTGGAATTTCTGTTTCTAGTTTAATATTAGGGAATTTTTGCCCTCACATAAAATTATGTGCAAAATGTTCTTCAGTAAATTTTGAATAAGTTAATAGAGGAAACATCAAGAACATTTCTTCTTCAAAGAAAATGTTCAATGACAAATCCAATTCCTTTAGTAGATATGAAGCTACTCAGTTTATGTATCACTTCTTATAAGTGATTTGGTAATAAATGTCTATTTTACCTACATTGTTGAATTTAAGCCTTTAATATGTGTATAATGTAGAATGATTTTTGATGTGCTATCTTTTATTCTCATTATTTGGTAAGTTTATCCTCTCTCTCTGCCCCCCTCTCTGTTCAGTCAGTGGGGCTAGAGAACTATCATTATGATCATTTCAAGAAGTAATATTGTTCACCTTTATTTTTTCTTATTTGTGTGTTGTCTATTGTTTATAGTTTATTTATTTATTTTGAGAGAAAGAGGGAGTGGTCAGAGAGAGAGAGGGGGAGAGAGAAAATCCCAAACAGGCTCCACACTGTCTGTCTGGAGCCCAATGAAAGGCTCAAACTCATGAACCATGAGATTGTGACCTGAGCCAAAATCAGGAGTCAGACACTGAACCATGTAAGAAACCCAGGTGCCCCTGTGGTGTCTCTTTTAATAATTCTTATTCTTATCTTTATAATTCACTTCTACTTATTTGGTCTTAATTTGCCTTTGTTTGCTTTCCTGTTTCTTAAATTTGAAAGTTAATTATTGGCTTTAACAATTACATATGACAAATATTTCACAAGAACTCACTGATCAACATTCAGTTGAAGACTTGAGGGAAAGCCTCTGATGTTCTTGGATACGTGTTGTGTGTGTGTGTGTTTGTGCGTGTGTGTGTTCACTCAGCTCTTTCCTCTTTAGTACTCTGCCCTAAACGTTTTGCCTGCCTTGGTCTCCCCAACTCTGACCTCTGTTTTTTCACTTACAGAGATTGTGAAAATCTGTTTATATTTTCCTTTCCTACACTGCTGCCTGGAAATTTTCTCTAGACAACAAAGTATGATTTACCTCATTTGTTTTTTTCTCTTATAGATTAATATCTGTTACCTCAAATTTGAAAACTATTGTCTTACTAATTTTATCCAAATTTTTGCTAGGAACCTGGTAAAACCTGGCTTTTGGCCCAAAAGCAGGAGTAATTATTGGATATGTCCCAACATTAAGAATTTATTTTTTTCTGTTTTGTTTACTGTGATAACCAATTAATTTAGAAATGTATCACTGCCTTAATTATCAGTCATGTCATCACAAGGATTGATAGTAGAACATAACATCTAATTTGAACCCATAGAAATAACCAAAAAAAGAATAAATCTTTTAGTTATCATTTTATGTTTTTTTTTCATTTTATGTTATTAAGGGCTCAGACCAAGATCAAAGTACTGATTCAATGTATACTCTGTGTTGATTAAGCCAATTATTTTCTTAGTTTTTAGTATTAAATAAATAATAATTTAACTATGATCATTTCTTGAAATGATCTATATTTAAACATGGCTTTGATGATATATGTCTTAATGTTTATTTTGCTTTTGTGAAGCAAATATAGCTCAACTCTGTTTACAACTTCACATTCTCTGTTCTCAGAAATTATACATCTTCCTAATAAACAGTGGTCCCCACTTTCAATCAAACACTCCTAACTTAATACATCCAGACCTTCTGAATTCTATGTGGCACTATGTAGCAACCAAAACCTGAATCCAAGAACTTTTGTCTAAGTGACAAGGAGCATGGTATTAATCATGCTACCTTGAAAATGGTGCATTGACCCCCATGACATCTCATAATCTGGCATATCAACATACTGTTTCAACCACTATAGGAGGAAAGCAGGATTCATTGGTACGAAAAAAACTACAAACATTATTTAAGTAAATAAGTCATTCGTATACATTTTGAAATGTAAATCTTGATTATATTTATAAAGAGGCTGCATAAAAATAATAAATGTCCCTGCAATAAAAATAATATTCTATTAATGCCGTCTCACAGAGAAACCTATGACTGCTATACCATAATAATCAGTGGGGTCTAATCTTTTACTCTCTTATTTATGTATTTTTAATCATCCACTCACATACACATATAGACACATGCACACACATACAAAACTCTTTTTCTCAGTCATTTTTTTGGTGAAGAATGCAATAAAAAGTAATATACCAAAATGTATGAACTACAGGTATTCTAATATCTACTTATACTCAGATGAATATTTAACAATATGGAATTTTAATCAATAATAACAAAAATGCTGCATCAAAATTATTTTGGTCTTATTCAGTGATGAATAAATGATCACTAAGTACATATTCTGTCTTGGAACCACTTGATATTTAAATAATGATTTGCAGTTTGAATTCAGAATGTATGTTCATTTATGATTCTCATGAGGCTGCCGAAATCTTCAACATTTTGAGTATGAGTCAATATTAGTGGAGAAGAAATTCCAATATAACAGAGGTACTAAAGGAGTGCCCAATTTCCCTTTCTCTAATCATTTGGACTTGGTAATTTATAGATTAGAGATTATAGAAAAAGCTGAGCAAGAATTCACCAGCAACAAGAAATTGAAATTCTCCTTAGATTCATATATGCTTCCCAGAATTTTTAGAGCTTCCTAGAAATTATACTAATTCCAGATAGCATAGCAATAATGTTCATTCAGTACAAATTCTGCTAACAATTCTTGTCAGCAAGAAGAAGAAACAGATTTGATCTATTTATTCCCTAAAATTGTACTACCTGGAAAGAATTTCTGAGATACTTATAATTCCTCAATGAAGTTCTAGGAGTTCTGGTTAACATACGAATTACAGAGAAAGAATACGCCATTTTCTGGCTTGTTCTGAATTTACAAAAATTAACATTGAGTTAAGGAGATCAAACATTTAATTGTGACCTTTTCCAGCATGCATTAAAGTTATCCTAGTGGAAAAAAAATCAGCAGAACCATAGTTCATTGGGCTGGTTAAATGCACCTTCTTATAGAGATACTTTATAGAGTCTTTCCTTCTACTTAATAATAACCAGCTTTTTATTCATAGTGCACTGTGTAAAGTGATCATTTTTCATAATGTGTAAGAGCCACTTAGATACACATTTTGAAAAAACTCATAGAACTTTAGTTATGATAGGAGCCATGGAAAATATCTACATCAGTATCTTCAATTTTATATATAATGAAATTGTCCTCAGTTCTTATTGAACATAATTTTTCAATATAACCCCTCCCTTTTTAAAAACATTTTTCTCACCTAACCACATTATACATTGAAATGATAATGTGTACTTACACTGGATTATGAAAGATATTTACATAGTTCCAAATTTTATCAGTTATGCTTTGAATTTGAGCACTATGCTCATCAGTTTCTATAATTATATATTTGTGTGTGCTTTCAAAAACTAGTTGGCATTGACCTTTTTGAAGTAGAATTGGTGTATATATGTAATATTACATTTTAGGTATACTCTATTGTAATTCAACATCTGTACACAGTATAAAATGATCACCAAAATGATCACATAGTATAGTTACCATCCATAAACATTCAATTGACCCCCTTTACCCATTTTGCCCATATCTAAGTCCTATTCTTTTCTGGTAAACATCAGTTTGTTCTCTGCATCTATGAATTTGTTTTCATCTTTGTTTGTTTGTTTAGATTCCACATATGAGTGCAATATTATAAGATAAATATTTTTTTTCTATTTCTGCCTATTTCACCTAGCATAATCTCCTTAAATTTCATCCATATTGTCACAAATAGGAAGATTTCACTTTTCTTTTTGGCCGAGGAGTATTCCATTATATATATAAGCCACATCCTCTTTATCCATTCAATTCATCTATAAATGGACATGTAGGCTGTTTCTGTAATTTAATTTTAATTTTGGGTATTAAAAATCATGTTGCAGTGAACATGGGGGTATATATATTTTTCAAATTAGTGTTGTCATAATTTTTGGATAAATACCATGAAGTAGAATTGCTAGGTCATATGGTAGATGATCTTTTTTGAGAGAGAGAGATAGAGCAAGAGAGAGAGAAGGAGAGAAGAGAGGGACAGTGGGAGATGGAGAGAGAGAATCTTAACCAGGCTCCATGCCCAGCAAAGAGGCTTACGTGGGGTTTGACCGCATGGCCCTGAGATCATATCCTGAGCCAAAATTAAAAGTCAGATGCTAACCAACTGAGCCATCCAAGCATCCCTGGTAGATCTATTCTTAATTTTTTTGGAAATCTTCATGTTGTGTGGTATAGTGGTTATACCAATTTCTATTTCCACCAAAAGTGTGTGAGGGTTCCCTTCTCCTCACATTCTCTCTCACATTTATTTCTTCTCTTATTGATAATGGCCATTCTAATAGATATGAGTATGAAGTGATATCTCATTTTAATTTTAATTTTAATTTGCATTTTTCTAATACTTAGTGATATTGAACATCTTTTCATGTGCCTATTGGCCATCTGTATGTCATCTTTGGAAAAAGTGTCTATTATATACACTACCCTTTATTTAAAGGTTTTATTTAAATCCCAGTTAGTTAACAAACTGTAATATTAGTTTCAAGTGTACAATACAGTGATTCAACACTTATATCAACACTCAGTGCTCAGAGCAACTGTACTCCTTAATCCTCATCACCTATTTAACCTATTCTGCCACACACCTCCCCTCTGATAACCATCAATTTGTTTTCTATAGTTAATCCATTTCTTGCTTTGCTTCTCTCTCCCCTTTTCCCCTTTTACTCATTTGTTTGTTTCTTAAATTTCACATGAGTGAAATCATATGGTATTTGTCTTTCTTTGACTAACTTATTTTACTTATCATAATATACCCTAGCTCTATACGTACCATTGCAAATGGCAAGATTTCATTCATTTTTAGAGCTAAGTAATATTTCATTATATATGTATATATATATGTGTGCAAATATATATATACACACATATATATACCACATCTTCTTTGTCCATTCAACAACTGATTGACACTTGAGCTGTTTCCATAATTTGGCTTTTGTAGATAATGCTGCTGTAAACATCAGGGTATGTGTATCCCTTTGAATTAGTATTTTTGTATTCTTTGGGTAAATACCTGGTAGTGCAATTGCTGGGTCATAGTGTAGTTCTATTTTTAACTTTCTGAGGAAACTGTATACTATTTTCCATACTCCATATTCTGCCTATGTTTTAATCAGCTTGCTTGCATTTTTTATTATTGAGTTGTACAAGTTCTTTATATGTTTTGATAACCCCTTACTAGGTATATGATTTGCAAGTACCTTCTCATATTCAGTGGACTGTCTTTTGGTTTCTTTTGCTGTGAAGAATTTAAAAAAATTTTAAATTTAAGTAGATATGGTTCCATTTATTTATTATTTATTTTATTGCCCTTGCCTTTGGCATAAGATCCACAAATACATCACTAAGATCAATGTGAAGGTTTCTGCCTATGTTTTCTACTAGGAATTTTTGTGGTTTTAGGCCTTACACTCAAATATTCAATCAGTTTTGAGTAAATTATTATGTATTGTATAGTGTAAGATAAGGTTCTAGTCTCATTCTTTTGCATGCAGCTATCTAGTTTTCCCAGCACCATTTATTGAAGAGATAGATATCCTTTTCTCTATTGTGTGTTCTTGGTTTCTTTGTTATAAATTATCCATATATGTGTGGATTTATTTCTGGAGTCTCTATTCTGTTCTGTTGATCTACATGTCTGTTTTTATACCAAACCATACTCTTTTCATTACTATAGCTTTGTAGTATAGTTTGAAATCAGTAAGTGTGATACCTTCAACTTTGATTTTCTTCCTCACGTTACCTTGGTTATTCAGAATCATGTGTGGTTCCATGCAAAAGAACATAAATTTAAAAAATTTCCAAACTTCATTTTTACTCCTCCTCCTCCACTTTTTATGTTTTGATGTCATATTTTACATGTTTTTTAATGGATCCATTAACTAGTTATTGTAGTTTTAGCTATTTTACTGCTTTTGTCTTTTAACCTTCATATTTGCTTTATAAATGATTGACTTACTATCTTTACTGTACATTTACTTTTTCATTTGAAATTTTTACTTTCGCAAAATCATTATTTATCTGTGTACTACTTTTCAGCTTAGAGAAATCTTTTTAACATTTTTAGTAAGGCTAATTTTTGGCAATGAACTCCTTTAAGATTTGCTTATCTCAAAACTCCTTAATCTCTGTTTCAGTCTGAATCATAATATTGCAAGAGAATTCTTGCTTGGAAGTTTCTTCTTTTCAATACTTTAGTCATGCTACTCCATTTTAGCCTGCAAATTATTTTGCTGAAAAATTAGCTTATTGTCTTATGGGGGTGCTCTTGTATGTGACAATTTTTGTACTTGCTGCTTTTAAGATTCTTTCTTTACCTTTAATTTTTACTATTTAATTTTTTAAATGTTTATTTTTGACAGAGAGACAGAATGTGAGCAGGGGATGAGCAGAGAGAGGGACACAAGAGTCTGAAGGAGGTTCCAGGCTGTGAGCTGTTAGCACAGAATATGATGTGGGGCTTGAACTTGTGAACTGTGAGATAATGACCTGACCCAAAGTCGGACACTTAGCTGACTGAGCCAACCAGATGCCCCTAACTTTTACCATTTTAATTTTAATGTGTCTTGGTATGGCTCTCTTTGAATTCTTCTTATTCAGAACTCTCTGGGGTTCCTGAATATCAATGTCTGTTTCCTTCACCAGATTAGGAAAATTTTTAGCCATTAATTCTTCAAACGAGCTTTCTAGTCTTGTATCTTTTTCTGCGACCCCTATAATGTGAATGTTATTATATATGATGTTGTCCTAAAGTTCTCCTAAAATACTTTATTTTTTAATATTTTTTCTTTTCCCAATCTGTGTGCATTCCATTTTTTTGTGTTCCACTTCACCAGTCTGTTCATCTGGTTCATCCAGTGCGCTGTGGGACCCCTCTAGTGTATTTGTCAATTAATTTATTGTGTTCTTCAGTGCTGTAACTTCTGTTTATTTCTTTGTTTATATGTATTTTCTATCTCCTTGTTGAATTTCACACTGTGCAACAAGTCTCTTGCCTGACCTGCTTGTGACATGCAGTTGTAGTATAAGTATAAGTTGGGGATCTTGCTTGACCCAGCTATGACACAAAGCTATAGCAGGGGTGTAAGCAGAGCATTCAGTGGGGTACACCCTCAAGTGCTAACAGGTAAGAGGAAGAGTTCCAAATGGCTCCCACCATTGCCATTATTAGAAGCAAGAATGAGATCATAAAAATGGCACCCTCTGGTGTCTCTGCCTCAGAGACAACCTAAATGATTTCTTGCATCTCTGGTACATGTCTTAAATTTAATAAGAGGGTGTCCTTCACATATGGTCTAGGTAATTTGCAAACCGGCATTTCTGTCCAAGGATCTGTGCAAGAGAATTTGCGTGGGAGTCTTTTAAGACCAGGTTCTTTGTTCCCTAGAGTTCCTATAATCCCTGTTTATTTTCAGGGGATGAGCATTTTGGTTGCTCATCTCTCCTGTGCAGGATCTATGGGTTGAAGTGCTTGGTGTGGAGCACAGACTGCTTAGTCTTCTGGGAAAAGGTTCCATATTTTTGAGATCCCTTTGTTTCTGCATTCATCGCTTGGGGTGGTTTGTGGGCTTTTGGTTTTGGTTTTGGTTTTGTTTTGGCATGAGTATGTTTTTGTCTCTCCTACCAATTTTGATGTCCTTTTATCCTTTGTTGTGGAGGCTCTGTTTATTTGGTCTTTAGGTCTCTTTAATATATTGTTGGTAAAATTTTTGTGTCTATAGAAGGAGGTGAATTGAAGAACGTTCTATACAGCCATCTTGAACCCCTCTAGCAGCATTTGTTTCTTAGTGTGTAGTGTTCTTCCTTACAAATCATACAAACTTTTTGAATAGCTAAATTTAGTTTTTTATTTATTTATAATTCAAATAGAGATATCATAGAATATATGCCATAACAAAGTGAATAGAATTCTTGACTTTAAGATGCAAATCAAAAGTCCCTATTGTATTCAAGGTAAGTTGCTATTTTCTACATTTGGGCACATTTTCAAATGGTGCTGTGAAGAATAATTATTTGATCACAACTACAATTAATAGAGTCAATTCTGAGCTCACACTACCTGCTGCAATCTATTGCTCAAGATAATAATCATTTATATTACTAAAGAACTGTTTTTGAGCCATCAAAATCACAGCTGGTTTGCCATAATATAGTGTACAACTTTAATGGAAAGGAAAAAGTTCTTATAGTAGAGACGAGACAGTATTCTTCCATTTTCTTCTAATAGCCTTCAAGTTTCACTCTGTATTTTACATTTCTATGTGACTTGAAAGATAATGTAAGGCATGAATTCACAGACTGTGAGATCATGACCTGAGCCTAAGTCAGACACTTAACTGACTGAGCAACCCAGGCACCCCCAGAGTAACTTCTTAAATCTATATTTTGTACTAATTAGAATGCTATACTTTCTATTTTCAATATTTGTAGTTATTTTAGATATTTTATAATTAATTTTAGGTTATCAAAATCTAAAATTAGTCAGTATCCTTACTAATGTCCCTAAAAGCAAGAACCTGAGGTACTTAAATGTCAAACACATGCCTTGACATTTTTATGCTGGTTTTATACTGGTTATTTCTTTATTTTTGAAACCCACAGAAGACTCAATTATATGTTTTTACAAATATCTCCAGACTTATGCATTAATAGTATAGCTTTCTTTCTTTCTTTTTTTTTGTATCTTAGAATTTTCCTTTGGGGTGCCTGGGTGGCTTAGTCGGTTAAGCGTCCGGCTTTCGCTTGGGTCATGATCTCGCAGTTCGTGGGTTCGAGCCCCGCGTCGGGCTCTGTGCTGACTGCCAGCTCAGAGCCTGGAGCCTGTTTCAGTCTGTGACTCCCTCTCTCTGACCCTCCCCTGCTCACACTGTCTCTCTCTCTCTCTAGAAATAAAAAAAAAAAAAGAAAAAAAAAAAAAAAGAATTTTCCTTTGATATTATTTTCTTCTGCTCACTACTTACTTAAAAATTTCCTTTGGTAGCATTTCATTTGTAATAAAATCTCTGTTTTTGTTTATGGAAAATGTCTATTTTCATCTTATCCTTACAAAGGATTTTTGTCAGTGTACAGTAAAGTATCATGCCACTAATTTCCATTGGACTTATTGTGTCTTTTAGAACTCCAGTATCAGTAATTTTTGTTCCATTGAATGTAATTTAATTTTTCTCTGATACTATCAAAATCAATTATTATGCCTTTTAAAAAATATCTATTTATTTTGAAAGAGAGAGAGAGAACGAGCAGGGAAGAGACAGAGAGAGAGAAAATCCCAAGCAGGCTCTGCACTGACAGTGAAACTTCATCTTCCGAACTTTGAGACAATGAACAAAGTTGGCTGCTCAACTGACTGAGTCACCAAGGAGCCCTATATTTTTAAAAAATGCTTAATTTAAAATCGAGTTTCACAACTTTTCATATATCTCTATATTCCTGTTCTACTAATTAACTTGGTAAGTCTTTGGTACATTTTTTCAACTCCTATCTAGGCTTCCAGCTTTTGATCTGATAGGGAAAGAGCTTAGAAGTTGTTACTCCAGGGGTGCCTGGGTGACTGATTCAATTGGTTAAGCACCCAATTTGGTTCAGGTCATGATGTCACAGTCTATGAGTTTGGTCCCCATTTTGGGCTCTGTGATGACAGCTCAGAGCCCACAACCTCCTTTGGATTTGGTGTCTCCTGTCTCTCTCTGCCTGCCCCCCAGTGCTCTGTCTCTCTCTGTCTCTCAAAAATAAATAAACATTAAATAAAATTTAAAAAAATAAGCTGTTACTCCACCTTATAACAAGAAAATATCTGAACACACAGAAAATCAACAACTCTTTTTAGATACATCAGAGAATTGAGGACACAGATGTCCACACAGAATCACAGCTTATCAGGAACAGAAGCTTCTGGAGTTTGAATATGGACTAGCTTGAAAGTTAAGAACTCTTGGGTGCCCAGTCTTAGGGGGACTACACATTTTTGTAAGTTTTATTTCTAGGAGTCACAGTAGGAGTCTTCACCATGGTGAAAATCAGAAAAAAATAATAATGCCCTTTCAAAAGCTGAGGAAGGGGAAAGTAACCATTTGATGTAAGCTCAGGGAACAAGTAATCATTTGAAACACTTCCAGAGAATTTTTCTCTCATCCCTCTCAAAAAGGAAGTTTCTTTGCCAGATGCCAGAGCTAGACCCATGTGGGAAAAAAGAAATACCTAATTTCAGCACATTTTTGCCTTCTTATCTCTCTTGAGAGGGAATAAAATCTGAAAAAAATTTGTGAAAGTTACAGCTCAACACAAACCCAGTAAAAAACCTGGACCTAATCATAGAATTATATAATAATGTCTCCTCCCCACCATAACTTATGACCACATCAATAGGACTCCTATAAAATAAAAAATTATAGATTAAAAAACTGAAATGTTTAGATGCCACTTAAGAATAATTTGGTAAGAAAACCCAAATAACATAGAGGGAGACAAAAAACAATGGTACTAGAGAAAACTGAAAGATTAGACATCTATGGTTAAGATAATAAATTCAACATATCTCCTACAAGACAAAACTAAAGCCTCCCACTAAAGGCCTATTTGCCTTAGTTCTTATTACTCAACAAAAAATGTCACTTTCAACAAAGAATTATAAGACATGCTAAACAAAAAGAGAAAAGACAGTCTAAATGACAAAGCAAACAAGAGGACCAGACTTACAAATAGAGGAAGTTTGGAATTGCAAGATAGGGAAGGTGAAATAACTATGATTAATACACTAAGGGTATCAATGGAATAAACAGAAAACATGCAGGAACAGACAAGTAATGTTAGCAGAGATATGGAAACTCTAAGTATGTAGTAAAAGGAAATGCTAGATATTAAAAACTCTGTACCAGTAATGAAGAATACCTTGATGGGCCAATCAGTAGACTTGAAACAGATGAGGAAAGAATCAGTGGGCTTTTGCATATGCTAATATAAGCCTGCCAAACTTTAATTTAAAAAGAAAACAAAGAATGGGAAAGAAAAAAATAGAGATATCTAAGAACTGTGGAACACTACAGAAAATGTAATATGCAAATAAAGAAGACAAGATAAAACAAAGAGGAAAATAATATTTGAACAAATAATGGCTGAGAAGTCCCTCAAATTAATGTCAGACATCAAAGCACAGATCTAGGAATATCAGAAAACACCAAACAAGTTAAATTCCAACCCAAATCTAAAACTAAGCATAACTTATTCAAACTTCAGAAAATGAAAGAAAACAAAAAAGCCTTGAAAGAGGGCATGATTAGTTGGCAGTTGGGGGATATAGAAAGTTTAGGGACTCCTGATCTACAGAGGAAAAAAGAACAAGGGTAAGAATTTACATTGGACTTCTATTTACAAACCAGTAAATCTAGAAGAGAATGGAATGAATTGTTGAAACCATTGAAATAAAAAACTCACCAATCTAGAATTCTGTATACAGTGAAAATACTATTTAAAAATTAAGAAAATGTAAGGAACTTCTCAGAAAACAAAAACTGAGGGAAGTTTTCACTAGCATACATGACTTACAAGAAAGGTTGAAAGTTCTACAGAGAAAGGGAAAGTAATACAGGTTAGAAACTCAGATCTACATAAAGAGAAGAACATTAGAGAAAGAGTAAATGAAGATGAAATAAACACTTATTTTTCTTATTCTTAATTGCTCTATTAATAATTGTTCAAAATAATAATTGCTATGAATTTTATGATAATAGCTTATGGATAAATGGAATAAATGATGGAAATGCTTTAAGAAACAGGAAGGAGGAATTGGGGATAATCCACTAAAATGTATCAGTACTATCCATGAAATAGTGTAGTGTCATTTGAATGTTAACTTATATAGTTGTAAATGTGTATTGCAAACCCTGGACAATCACAATAAAGCATACATTTTTTATTTATTTACTTATTTATTTAATAATTATTTATTTTGGAGTGAGTGCAAATGGGGTTGGGGCAGAGAGAGAGGGGGCATAAGATCTGGGGCCAGCTCAAGAAGGGCAAAAATAAATTTAATTTCAGTGGTTAATACAATCAATTTCAATTCTACTTAAATATGTTCCAATGGACTTCATAGGATATGTTTCTTCTATCTTCAAATAACCTGATATAACCTGTTATTAGTGTTTTACACATTGTCATTCCCTTGCTGTTTTCCTCTCTTATAATAACAAACTGATAGGCTCACAATTTTTCCTATGACCATGAACTAAAGCTGCAATCTATTCACATATTTAAACCTTTTTAAAAAGTTTTTCATTAAATTCCAGTTAGTTAACATACAGTGTAATATTAGTTTCAGGTATACAATTTAGTGATTCCACACTTCCATACAACACCCAGTGCTCATCACAACAACTGCACTCCTTACTTCCCATCACCTATATCATCCATCCTTCTACCACCTCCCTTCTGGTAACTGCCAGGCTGTTCTCTATAGTTAATATATTTCTTGATTTGCCTCCTTTTCTTTTTTTTTCCCCTAAGCTCATTTTTTTTTGTTTCTTAAATTCCACATATGAGCAAAATCATATGCTCTTCGTTTTTTTCTGACTTGACTTATTTACTTAGCATAATACTCTTAGCTCTATCCATATTATTGCAAATGTCAATATTTCATTCTTTTTATGGCTGAGTAATATTCCATTGTGTGGATATATATATATATATATGCCATATCTTCTTTATCCATTCATCCATTCATCAGTTGATGGTTATTTCAGCTCTTTCTATAATTTGCCTATTGTAGGTAATGCTGCTACAGTAAACCTTGGGGTGCATGTATCCTTTTGAATTCGTATTTTTGTATTTTTTGGGTAAACACCTAGTTCAACTGCTGGGTAGTTCTATTTTTAACTTTTTGAGGAGTCTCAATACTGTTTTCTGGAGTGGCTGCATCAGTTTGGGTTTACACAGTGCAAGAGGGCTCCCCTTTCTCCACATCCCCACCAACACCTTTTGTTTCTTGTATTGTTGACTTCAGCCATTCTGACAGGTATGAAGTGACATCTCATTGCCATTTTGATTTGTATTTCCCTGATGATCAGTGATGTTTAGCATCTTTTCAGGAGTCTGTTGGCCATCTATGTGTCCTCTTTGGAAAAATATCTGGTCATGTCTTCTGTCCATTTTTAATTTTTTTCCCACTTTTGGGGTGATGAGATTTTGTAAGTTCTTTATATAATTGGAATATTAACCTGTTATCCATTATGTCATTTGCAAATATCTTCTCCCATTAATAGGTTGCCTTTTAGTTTTCTTGATTGTTTTTTTCACTGTACAGAAGATTCTTATACTGGCGAAATCCCAATAGTTTATTTTTGCTGTTGTTTCCCTTGCCTCAGGAGACATATCTAATAAGAAGGCACTGTGACCTATGTCAGAGGGGTTACTGCCTTTCTCTCTTGTAGGAATTTTATGGTTTCCTGTCTCACATTTAGGTCTTTAATTCACTTTAACTTTATTTTTGTGCGTGGTGTAAGAAAGTGGTCCAGTTTCATTCTTTGGTATGTTGCTGTCCACTTTTCCCAACACCATTTGTTGAAGAGACTCTCTTTTTCCATTGGATATTCTTTCCTGTTTTGTTGAAGATTAACTAACCATAGAGTCGTGGGTTCGTTACTGGAGTTTCTATTCTGTTCCATTGACTTGTGTGTCTGTTTTTTGTGCCAGTCTTGTGTAGTTCACTATTTATCATTAAATTATAATATTGATTCACAATATAATGCCTGTAACAAAGGAGTAAATAAATATGAGGGCCAATCGTGTTTTCCTCAATCCAAAGGAATGCTTTATAGTATAAAGATTTAAATTAAATTGCTAACCTTTTAACTTAATGAAATAAATATTTATAAATCTTCAACATTTGATTTCATTATATTTAACCACTCCTTTATAAACCAGTTCTCAGTAATTCTTGAAATGTTGAACTCAGAACAGTGTCATAATGAAGGTGCTGGATAAAAAGCAATGTTTTACACTACATACCACTCACCAATTATCTGTGTTACTTTTTGTAATAGTAGATACTTCTGTCAATTTTTAATTTCATGTTGGCTGAAACACAAAAATGGTGTGAAGGCTAAGCAGATGGCTGTCACTAACAGAGGGACACAAAATTTATGGGAAATTTTCCAGTCTGGTAGTAGAAAAGGAAATTAGTCATCAAACTCATTTTATTGTTCATGAGTATTATGTGCCAAACCTTTTTTATAACATGTGGGAAATAATCCTATTTGTGAACCCAAACAAGTTATAAAATATTTAACTAAATTGCCAGTACTGTTGTTTGCAAGTACCTAGTAATTGTCAGTGTACCTCAATGATTTTCTTATTAATAATAAAAAGTAAAACCATATATAACAAAGACTGACTAGCAATACAAAAGATAACCATAAAATATTCACTTCCTGATTTGATATTATCTTTTGTACTGCCAGGCAATCTTTGCCTTCAACTAAATTGTGATCAATTCAAGTGAATGAATTTTAGGAGGAAATATTTATATTTTTGTGTTGTGGTGGGTTGGGTGGTGGGAGCATCTGAATGCTTCTTTCTCTTTTTCCTTAGGGTAACTTGTTCCTTAATGTAAATGGATTCATACTTTGAATTCAAACTTTGTAACAAGAAGAAGAGATGACAGGGTAAATCTATCTTTCAAGCCAGGAAAAAGGTCTATTGTTAGTTTTATATTTTATAAGGTCTGAGAAAATTCACATGTTTTAGTATAGAAGAGTGTGGCCAAATGCATTGGTTCAGATATTTCTGATTTTATAAATCAGCCTTGAAGAATGAAATCTACTCAATTCTGATATCACCTCAGTTATTTCCATTAAATATGCCAAGTTTAACATATAACAGATGTAAACTTACAGCCTGCAATTCAGTCACAGAATATAGGTGCACTTGAAATACAAACACATTATTGGGGCGCCTAGGTGGCTTAGTCGGTTAAGCGTCCGACTTTCGCTCAGGTCATGATCTCGCCGTGGGTTCGAGCCCCGCGTCGGGCTCTGTGCTGACTGCCAGCTCAGAGCCTGGAGCCTGTTTCAGAGTCTGTGACTCCCTCTCTCTCTGACCTTACCCTGCTCACGCTGTCTCTCTCTCTCTCCTAGAAATAAATAAAACATTAAAAACAAACAAACAAACAAATACAAGCACATCAATACACTCACCTAATTGTTCACAAGGACCTCCCGACTCTATTCTCCTTGAGATAAATTTAAATGGGCAAATACTGAGAAAGAGTTTTATCACATTTACTCTAAGGAGAGTCATTTACATGTGAGAAAAAAGCATTCAATTCATTTTGGAATATATTATTGGTTCAAACATGAGGTAATATTAACTTCTATTTTTGAATAGGATAGAGTAGTTTAGAATACACAAATAACTCCATGACAAATAATTCATAACTCTGGGCAAACTGTAAAAAAAAAGGTTGGAATTAAAAAAAAATGACCTATTTACAAGCATCAGAAA
This sequence comes from Proteles cristata cristata, assembly GCA_017311185.1. Classification (NCBI taxonomy): domain Eukaryota; kingdom Metazoa; phylum Chordata; class Mammalia; order Carnivora; family Hyaenidae; genus Proteles; species Proteles cristata. Next base: position 335,914 of record JAESUZ010002634.1, read on the forward strand.
ATACTGAAGCAGCCAGGATGTGAAAGACCAATATTACCAAGAAGGGAAGGCCAAAAAGTTGGGCCAAAATTCTGCATTTTGCTTTCCTCTGGAAAGCATCTGCCAATTCTGGGTACAGAGCAAGAGGCTGAGAATACAGGTTTTTCCAGGCAGAGCTGCTGCTAGAGGACATTGAAACCATCAGAACTTCTGGAAGAGTTACAGAGATAGAGTTATAAACTAAAGACACTAGGAGGCTGAACCTATATGGCCATACTATATTTTAGGGTTGAAGCTTTTGCTACATGGATAGGAAATCATAGAAGTCAGACGACATTTTAGTGGTCTCCCTATGCTCACTACAAAATGAGTATTTTTTTCAGAGGTGTTCTTAGACGGATTCTCCACATCCTATAACAGGTGTTAGCATTGATATTTGGTACTATATTAGTTTGCTAGGGCTGCTGTAACAAAATACCAAAAACTGGGTTCCTTATACAACAGAAATTTATTGTTGTATAGTTCTGGAGGCTAGAAGTCCAAGATCAAGTTGCCAGGAGAGTTGTTCTATCTGAGGAAGAGCCTGTTCCATTTCTATCTCCTAGTTTCTAATGGTTTGCTGACAGTCTTTGGGATTTCTTGGACTATAGATGTATCATCTTGACCTCTGCCTTCATGATCCCCTGCCATTCTCCCTTGGTGCATATCTGTTTCTGTGTCCAAATCCCTTCTTTTATAAGAATGCTAGTTATACTAGATTACAGTCCATCCCAAATGATCCCATTTTAATTTGGTTATCTAGGTAAAGATCCTGTTTCCAAATAAGGTCATATTCTGAGGTCGTGGGGGTTAGAGCCTCAACATATTTTTGTGGCACACAAGTCAACCCGTAATGAGGTGTCTAGTTTTCAGGCATGTCAATGTCTGTTGTTAGCCTCCCAATTATACTCAACACTGTGAAATTTTTCAGTTTTGAGAATTATATTCTTAGTTACAGAAAATATTCAAATATTTGAATTCAAAAATTCAAGTATTCAAATATTTTCTTCCATATTATTTTTTCTTCTCAATTATCTCTATAAATAATAGAGAAATATTTTAGTAAAATCCTTATAGTCAATGGTTTGTATGCATTTGGATTAACTTTCCTATCTGTAACCTCTTACCTATATATTCTTTGTATTCATTTCTCCACTTTTCCTGCAGATAGATTTGATAACGTTGTTTCTTAAGTCAATGTCGTCTCTTCAATTTGTCCAAACCATAATTTATTTCATATTTTCAGTTATTGCATTTATATAATTGCCAGCTGATTCTTTTTAAAACTTACCTACTTATTAATTCAAAACCTCTAATGATATAATTCTACCTATAATTTGAGGGTTTTGATCATGCTTCATTTAACATCTTTTCAAATATTCTCTCTCCATTTTCTCAAATCTGTTTTTTTTTTTTGGATATTGGATTTACATCTATGCCGTTTACATGATATAGAATTTCTTAATGAATTTTGTAATTTTTGTTTGAGATACAAACTTATGAGAAGACTTTTCTTTCCCTGTTCAATAGTCTTTATCAATTACTTCATTCCAAGGTCTTTTCAGTTCATTTCTCCAAATTAAATCTTGTATTAACAACTATAGGTCAGAGGCTGGCTGTGTATCCAACCTTTAATGTGTCCCTTTGACTCTTTTTCCTGGATATAAACAGCTATAAATTTTCTGTTGAATCCTCTTAGGTGAATGGATGAAGACATTTTCTCTCCTGTTTATCATTCAGAAGTGTAATCTCACTACTCAACTCAAACATGGATGTCATCGATGCCATTTTTCTGACACTGATGATACATACTTGACTCAAGGATTCAGGCATAAAAGCACTAGTTCTTAAAGCCTGTACCTCATGCCAACTTTTATAGGACCTCGTAACTTCAATGACAACTCAGAAGCTTGGCTTTCCTTTTAATATAGGTTTATGGAAAACTTAATCTTGTTTTTACACATTGACATTTATTTTAATAGTTTTTTAAATTACCTCTCATAAGTTTGAAGCAGATTGTCAAGTTTCAAAATGTGTTAATGCTACCATCTTGTCTCAAAATTCCAAGAATAAAAAATAAATCCAAGAATATGTAGGGGATTATAAATTCACTCGCTATTCAATAACCAGGCATAGAGATTTTTCTTTTAAATGTTAGCCCAACTAACTGCAGCTTGATTACTGATTCCATTTGTGACAGCTAAGCAACTCAGTTTATCTTCTTATACATAATTTATATCTTAAATTTTGGTCCTATGTCTGACTATCTCTCTGTTTCACCAACACTGAGAATGGCCAGTGTATTATTTCAGTTAGCCTAAGAATGAGGTTGTACAATCGTCCTCCTAGGAAGATAATGAGGTTGTGAAGGCAGAAATAAAACACCTTACTTCCAAAGTAGGCAACATAGGGATGAGCAAGTTTCTTTCTTCTCTAGGTCACTTGCCAGATGGATCACCACAGGCCTCCTAAATATTCCTCCTATGATTAATTAGTCACTTGGCACAACCAAACACGGCTTAGTCATACTTTCAGGAATGAAACCTGTAAGAGACTATTCTTATATTTGGGAACCAGAAAGGTCACAGTTCAGAATGACTCCAAGTGAATTTTCACTAAAAATTTCATAAACCAGACAATATTACTAAGCTTCTGAAAGTATTAATTTATCTTAAGATCCTGAATTATAATTCATAAAGAGTTTCATATATTAAATAGTATCATCTTAAAAAAATTAAGAAGCGGGCATATGGCTACCAACTATGTTGTCATACAAATATAGTTTTTCAGGTAATAATAATTTTAATATTTGAAATTAAATTTTGTATAAACTATGAAAAGTTTAAAATAAGTTATCCTAAAATTACACTGTGGCAAGTCAGTGGCAGTATCGGCCAAGGTAATCAGAAATGTCAGGTTTAATGTTAACATGCTTGAAGCACTTATTTAACCATCTGCCTACCTCCCTCAGTAATACAGACAAAAAATAAAGAAATCATGTGGATATCAGGGAAACACACAAGGTAAGAACAGAGATTCAATGAAATGTTATTATACTGTTTAAAAAATATACTCTAGTCTAACCTTACTCTAAATCATGGGAGTATAGAACTTTAGGAACTCATAAGCAACAAACATACTAATATTGAACTAATCCCATAGTACATGTATCAGAATTGTTGGCTAGAAAATAAACATACAAATTCTTTTTTTAATATTTTGTCCTTAAAAAACTATTGTACCTATTTACACATTCCTGAAAATTCACATCGATCATAAAGCAAACCAAATTTTCCCAGTTTATATAAAAACAGCTATTGCGTCAAATCTTATGTTTTTATACCAGTGTTTCCCAAAATATATTTAAAGGAAAAATAATTTTGCAGCATGTTGGTAGGTATTAGAGAAGTTCCCTTTATCTCAGTAAAATTGGCAGCAGGAAAAGTCCAATTTAACTGAATCTACTCACAGAACTTAACTGCATAGTAAATATTTGTAATACTTTATTTACACACATATCTTACAAAATAAAATGAAAAATAGTGGAAATCAGTTAAGAGTGTTACCTATTTAACAAAGTTTAGATTAGTATTATACTAATTTTAGAAATAAAGGGTAACATCTTGACTTTTGCACCATTTTTGAATACCATGCAATAGGGCGATATCACATACTGGACTTCACATTTGACTTTTACAAAAACCATAAACGATTATTTTTGCAAAAATATCTGAAAATGAATGCAATTTTCTTAAAGCCTTCTTAACATTTTGGTAGTCAATCAACCATTGTGTTGTTTGCAACATTTTTCTTTTGTTTGCACCGATTTTAATGTTTTCGCTGTTGTTTAACCTTACAACACAGTCAGCCATGGACTGTGCCACTGTTAGCTAGTTATCTGTCTCTCAACTTCAAACTGCTGAGTCTGGGAGTCTCAAACCATATTTCCCGGTCTGCCTTGCTAAGGGCTTTCTCCAGGCACTGCCAATAGGAAATAGTGGTAGGAAATCACAAGGCAGAAAGAAGAGAGAAACATCTGTCTTTTCTCTGTAAATATGAGAGTTGCTGGAGGTCGCCTTGTGGCAGCAGGAGGGATAAGGTTAAGTTCAGATTCCTGCAACCTGAGCAGAGGCAGCACCCCTGTTGACACCCTGGCTCTGGTCACTGTTGCATTGTCTGGGTTGGACCCAAAGCCAAATGTAACAAAGTGTCCAGAATATGGAGGCAGTTGCACACCTCTGAGTTCTAGAATAAGACTGTTCCAGTTTCTCAATATTACCTTTCTTTCTTTTGCTCATCTAAGGGCCCTTCGTTTTTCCTTTGCTCTTGTACCCCTTTCAACAACTTTAGAACAATTATTCTTTCTGGATTAAATTCTGCCAGTTTGAAATTAGCAAGATGACTTCTGTTTTCTTGACTGTTTCACACTGACAGAATGACTCAGGTGTCAATCACATTGGGCAGGAATAAATTCACCTGTGAAGACTGTCGGAGTAGACTCTAATTCTTAAGAGACCGTTTTGAAAATACCGTAGTATAGGATTACTTTTATTGCCCCCAAACAACAGCTACTGTGTGAACCAATTTGTGGAATTCTTAGACATCAGAGATGTTCTTTCATCAGAGTAGAGGTTACCATAGTCAAATCATTTCTGGAAAGGTGAGTGTTATGGACTGAATCACATTCCCCTTAAATTCAAATGTTGAAGCCTGAACCCCTAGTACCTCAGAATATGATTATATTTGGAGATAGGGCCTTTACAGAGGTAATTAAAGTTAAATGAGGTCATATAGGTGGCTGTCATCCAAATGCCTGGTGTCCTTATAAAAGAGGAGAATAGAGCACACAGAAGGAGCCACTAGGGAATGTGGACACACAGAGAAAAGGGCAGATGAGGGCATAGGAAGACAGCCATCTGCAAGATGAGAGAGGCCTCCGTAGATACCAAAGCACCCAACACTTTGATCTTGGACTTACAGCTTCAGAAGTGTAAGAAGATAAATTTCTGTTACTTAAGCCACCTGTCCCGTAGTGTTTTGTTACAGCAGTCCAAGGAGACAGACAAAAGGGGTGAAAATTAGGTGCATCAGTGTCTTTACTGCGTACATCTCTATTGTGATTTTCGAAGAGATTATGCCATATTTTCCAAATTTCTCACTCTCCTCTTTTTCTTCCTAGAACATGTCACAAGTCTGGTGTCAACAGAACCCTCTTTCCAAGTCTTAGCTCCCTGCCTTTTGCTCCTTGTCTTGTTTCTTCCCTTTATCCTCAGGTTTTTTCAATTCATTGGTGAGACATATAGGACTATGGCTCTTGAATCCAGGCAGCACTATTTTTTTCAATCTTTTCATAACTGTAGTTACAGGCATCACATTGCAAATCCCAGTACATATTTCTAGACAGCTTCTCCAGCAGTCCCTTTTCGAAGGTGAATTTCCGTCTGTGAGCATAACTTCATGACTCCCTCCTTCCGTCCTCAATATACACCAGAAAAAAATCAGAAATTAACTGGACATCTCAAAACACACCAAAGGATATATTTAACATATCAATCGACTTGAATCTCAAAAACATATCAATATCTTGCCTAAGTATACAATATAAAACCCTCACAGATTTGAAAGATTTATTAATTTATTGTGCTTTTTAAAAAAAATAGCACATTTGTTTTTATTGTTGTGTAACAGATTTCTCCAAAACTTGCAGTGCTTATTATCTCACAGCCTCCATAAGCTGGGAACTTGGCAATTGGAGTTCAGAGTTTCTCATGAGGTTTAGTCCAGATATTGGCGAAAGCTTCAGTCCTCTGAAGGGCTGATGAAGGCTGGAACAGCTACTTCCTAACTCATGTGACTGCTAGTAGGATAGGATGCCTTAGTCCCCTTATTAGCTCACCTCCAGAATCCTCAATTCCTTACCACATGGACTTCCTACTGCATGAAAACTGGGTTTCCCCAAACCACTGATCTGACAGAGAGGAAAAGCCATGATGTCTGTAAAGATCTACCCTTAGAAGTGGCATGCCATCACTTCTGGCATATTGTATTGGTCATAGAGACCAGCCATGATATATGGTGAGAGGGAACTGACTATAAAAGAATGTGAGTACCAGGAGACCAGGATCATCGAGGCCATCTGGGAGTCTAGCTACTACAATAGAAACATGTAAAATAAATTTTCGAATTAAATTTTGACACAAATTACTTATGTCTTCTTTAGGTTTTTTCTTTAAATATCTTGCCAATGTAATCTACTTCTCAGGATATTTCACTCTGTAGTTTTGATATTTTCATTTCATGAGCCATTCTAATAATTTTATGCCAACCACAATATAATAAATATTAAGAAAATTTTGTTCACACTTGTGGAAAAATAGAGTATCTGAAAAAAATGGGGGTTGTATGGATTTGTCTTACTTCACTCAGATCTCACACATTAATTTTATATCAGATTTGTTGTCATGTTTCAGAAAAAGTAGTTCATAATAGACTGGAAAATGAATAATAAATTTATGTGTCAGATAATGCGTATTAGACTACTTCTGACAATTTAAATAACGTAAAGCTTCCCCCACCCCCCGACCAAAGAAAATATTTTCCTCATGAATATCCCTAGGATTTTTGGTTGTCAGAGAAATTCATTTTATCAATCTTCATTACTATCGCACTGGATAGTATTTTCCCCAATCTTGGTGAATGTCTCATCACACATATAATTGCATGAGCCTGGAATCTGAGCCATTCTTTCTGATTTCTGATTTTACCTCATTCCTCCACATCAGCAAGTTGTGTTGACTCAACCTTCAAATTATATGATAAATCTACCCACTTTTATCCGTCTCCACCTCATCAATCCTACTGCATGTCATTAATATTCCTTTCTTGGTATATGTGACATCCCCTTGTCTCCTTTCTTACTATTGTTCTTCAATCCAATTTAGTCTTCACTTAGGAACCAGAGCCGTTGTTTTAAAAGGAACCACAAAGTTTACAATTATCAATGGCTTTCCATTGAATTAGATTAATACCCAAAATCCCTAGAGTGGACTTTAAGAGTCTATATTATATTTGCATTCTGGACTCATTTCTCTTGAAGCTCCAGGCCCACTCGTCCTTCATTTGCTCAAAACTAACCCTTTTTTAATGCCTTAAGCTCTTCACACATGCGTGTTCTCTTTAAAAAAGCTTTTCCCTACTCTTCCTATGACTGACTTTTCTCTCTTCAACGTAAACGTTAACTAGGCTGACTAGTCAAAAACAAAATATAACTTTAACTTATATTAAACTTTATTTAACTTATATTATTATTTTATAATACTATTAATAATATTTAACTTATATTAAAAAAATTTTAAAAACCTGGAGATAGAACTCTTTCCCTGCTGTTTGGATGTTAGTCAGTACTCTTAAAAGATTTTTACCCACTGAACTAATATGATGTTAGAGCCATTAAAAACATTTGCAGATAACAGGGAATCCCACAAATGGAAACTAATAAAGGTATCACCACAGCTGACCATTTATAATCCCTTTAAAAAGTCTCAGGGTCATTAAAGCTTCCTAACAGTTCGAAAATCACAAATGCTTTCAACATCTCAGAAGCAGCAGACATAGCAGCAGAAAGAAGTGTGTACTTTATTGGTACTTTCAGCCATGCTTTTGGATGATCCTTTTCAGACAAATGTTGCCATATTTAAATAAAGTGCCTACATCATGGGTAACAGGCAGGAAATGATGCAGACCAATAAATTCAAGACAGAGAAATCCCAAGTCAGAACAAGTTGTTGCTTGTTCAATGAGTTAAGACAACTTTTTAAGTTTTAAACATTATAAACATCATACAAATAATGCATTTATATGCCAATATAAAGCAATTTTCACTTTTCCTTGTCCTACAGCTCACAGTGAAAAAATAATTACATTTATATCCATTATTTGACATTCTAGTCAGATATAGGATTTTGAGTTTTTTGAAATAGCAACTTCAAGTAAGTTTTTATCTGTCTTCCCTGACAAGTAGTTTTGCTCTGAATGATGTCTAGTAAGTCTTTCCCTGATGATTTTTATTTTTATTGAATGTGAGAGTGTGATTTTATACTTTCATTTATTCCATTTGAAGATTACCTAATTATCAATCAATACCTAACACTAATTGTATCTCTATTATATCTATTGTGTGTTAACAATACCTTATTATGTGCCTTGCACTTTGTTAAGCTTTGTATAAAACTCAGTTGGATTTATGTTCTGAAGATAAATTAGGCAGAGATAAATCTGAGCACCTCAAGGCCTCATTCTTTCCACTCTGGCCCCTGAAAAATCTCTAGTTTCATTTGGAGGTTATGCTGCCTTCTGAATTTGTTTCCGAGATGCCTTGGATCAAAGACATGGACTCTATCTCCATTTTTTCCTAAAATTTGTTCTTCAGAACAGAAGAGCACAGTGGAGAGACCATGAGAAAGATTCATGATAATCCTGCTGCATACAACAGACGTTGTCTTAGCACAACTCACTTTTAGACCCTTTCAGTTGCACATGACTGAAAGCTTCCACTAGAATTTTTATCACAAGAAAAATTCAACCTGTGTGGTAGAAAAGTTATAGCTATAAAAGTATGGTATCAAATTGAGCCAGAATAAACATTTGAATCAATTTAATGTTGCCTTTAATGAACATACTCCATTAATTATGATTCATATAGTATTAAGATATGAATTCCCTGCTATTAAGAACACTGAACATATGAACATATAAGATATTAGTTTAAAAGATACATTTTAAATTAGTGTATAGATAACTCTCCTCACCTTAACACCATGCATTAATAGAAACAATTCCTCCTTTATAACGCTTTTTAACCACAACTATTTCAGCCATATTAGTTCTGAAGTTTTGTAAGATATTTTTTCCAGGTTAATGAAACATCTAAATATCATAAAGAAGATACTGCTTCCATCAATGTCTGAAATTCCCAGGAAGACTTGGCCCATTAAAAAAATCCAAAACTATTCAGACTTACTTACCATTTCTCTAATAGGCTTATTAAATATGACAACACTAATATTTGTTTACAGCAGAATTGCTAGAAACATGTGCCAACACTCCCAAGGAGGCAATCAGCCAGAAAACATCTTGCACAACAAATCTCTTTGGAATGATCTGACACTGTTGTTGGTCCCTTGACTTCTCTGATGACTAGAAACAGAGAACAGTCTGTGTATTGGAGGTATTCCGTGATTTATGTGGGAATGATGTCACTTTCCTGCCTCAACAATTTGCTCATCATTGCTTTTATACTGTATCTTGGACATGCTTACCTGCTTCACACTCATGAGCAATTAATTTATCTGTATATTTTTGAAGTTATTCTTCTAATAGAATAAATAAATGATCTGGAAATTAGTTCTTTAAAACTGGCAATTGAATCAAAAGAAATGTTTTTTTTTTCTAAATTCCAAAGAGAAATTTATAGAAATTATGTATTTTTGTTGGGACAAATATAAAAATTGAGGATTTTTTCTAAACAAATATGGAAGTTAGAACTCTAAAAATGGCCCTCCAAGATTACCTGCACTAATACTTGAAACTGTGGATATGATTATATTTCATAACTGTGAATATGTTATATCCCATGGCAAAAAGGATTTTGCAGAGAGATGCCTGGCTAGCTCAGTCAGTAGAAAGTGTGACTGTTGATCTTGGGGTTGTAGATTTGAGCCCCTAGTTGGGTGTAGAGTATCTGAAAAAAATGAGGGTAGTATGGATTTGTCTTACTTCATTAATTATGTTATGGTATGTTATTCAAGCATAAAAAGAAGAAAGAATCCACTATGAATGGTAGCTATAGAACGTTAAGATGGGGGCATCTGGGACTTTGAGATAGTCAGTGGCTGTGGTCTTAAGCCACTAAATAATCAAACAGTAAAAGATAACTAATACAGAAGTATTCTTAATTGACCTTTGGATTCCTTCTTAGAATTGTTATAAGATTTATTGTAGCTATCCAAAATATCACAACATTCTTCAATTTCCTTTTCAGTGAATTTAATGAACATTTTCTCTATACTGTCAAATTAGAGAATAACTATCACCTATAGTATTTAGGATATTTAAGTTTATACATCTTACCTCACTCAGATCTCACACATTAATTTCATATCAGATTTAATCTCATGTTTCAAAAAAAGTAGTTCATAGTAGACTGGAAAATGAATAAATTTATGTGTCAGATAATGCATATTATATATGCAGTAGCTCAGTCGGTTAAGCGTCCGACTTCGGCTCAGGTCATGATCTCATGGTCTGTGGGTTCAAGCCCTGGGTCAGGCCCTGTGCTGCCTGCTCAGAGCCTGCAGCCTGTTTTGGATTCTGTGTCTCCCTCTCTCTCTCTGACCCTGTTCATTCTCTCTCTCTCAGAAATAAGAAAAAACACTTTTTAAAAAATTTTAAAAAATTAGGATTAAAGTTTACAACATAAAGCAGTACTTTTCAGAGCAGGATAACAAAATCCATTGTCTCTGCAATATCTCCTACAATGTCAATAAACAATAAAAAAGATACAAGTTACCCCAAGAAACCACTAAATGGGACCCATAGCAGAGAGAATATGCTGCTAATAGAAATAAGTCTTCATATTTGCTGATTATCAAGGAGATAGGAACTTTATTTATTTATTTTTTTTTACAAATAGTTTATTATCAAATTAGTTTCCACATAACACTCAGTGCTCATCCCCACAAGTGTCCTCCTCCATGCCCATCCCATGGAGGGATCACATCCATCAGTCCTCAGTTTTTGTCAGCGTTCAAGAGTCTCTCATGGTTTGCCTCTCTCCCTTTCCCCCACCATTTCCGCCCTTCTTCTCCCCCTTGGTCCTCTGTTAAGTTCCTCCTAATCCTCCTATACGTGCACACATATGATATTTGTCCTTCTCTGCCTGACTTATTTCGCTCAGCATGACACCCTCAAGGTCCATCCATGTTGCTACACATGGCCAGATTTCATTCTTATTGCCATGTAGTATTCCATGGTATAGATAAACCACATCTTCTTGATCCATTCATCTGTTGATGGACACTTAGGCTCTTTCCGTGTTTTATCTATTGTGGAGAGTGCTGCTATGAACATTGGAGTACATGTGCTCCTATGCATCAACATTTCTGTATCCCTTGGGTAAATTCCTAGCAGTGCTATTGCTGGGTCATAGAGGAGTTCTATTGTTAGTTTCCTGAGGAACCTCCACACTGTTTTCCAGAGGGGCTGTACCCATTTACATTCCCACCAACAGTGTAGGAGGGTGCCCGTTTCTCCACATCCTCGCCAGCATCTAGAGTTCTCTGATGTGCTCATTTTAGCCACTCTGACTGGCGCGAGGTGGTATCTCAGTGTGATTTTGATTTGTATTTCCCTGATGAGGAGCGATGCTGAGCATCGTTTCATGGGTCTGTTGGCCATCTAGATGTCCTCTTTGGAGAAGTGTCTGTTCATATCTTCTGCCCATTTCTTCACTGGGTTGTTTGTTTTTCGGGCGTGTAGTTTGGTGAGTTCCTTATAGATTCTGGATATTAACCCTTTATCTGATATGTCATTTGCAACTATCTGTTCCCATTCCGTTGGTTGCCTATTAATTTTCTGGGTTGTTTCCTTGGCTGTGCAGAAGCTTTTAATCTTGATGAGGTCCCAACAGTTTATTTTTGCTCTTGATTCCCTTGCTTTTGGGGATGTGTCAAGTAAGAAGTTGCTGCGGTGGAGGTCAAGGAGGTTGTTTCCTGCTTAAGGAGATAGGAACTTTAAATTGGATTAGGAGGCATGAATGTTAATTCAGCTAATATAAATACATTCAAGGACATAGATAACCTTATCTAATCTAATGTGTTGCCAAATATTATTTATTTATATGTCCACATAAACCATTTGTACAAAGTGTTGCTTTGTACAAATGCACTTTAATTATGTAAATGGAATTGGTTACGTGTTTTGTTGCTTTTTGCTTTTTCTCATTGAACAAGATGTTTTTTAAGATCTAGAGATGTACCATGTATACATCATATTTCTCTATTCCTCGTATTTTACGTCACCTCTGTGCCAGGAATGGCCACATTGATTGACTACATTTCAATTATAATGATAAAATGAGCATCTTGATATGTTGCTTTTATGGCTCCGTGTGACAATTTCTTAGAGTATATACCCATGAATAGAATTTTTGTGTCATCAGGTAGGTGAATACATAGTGTGAGTAAATTTCTATAGTTAACCCAAATGATCATACCAATCTACATTCCTGATAGCAGCACATAAGACTTCGTATATTCTCTTATCCACAAAAAATCTTGGATTAGCCAGCTCCCTAATTTGTATCCACGTAAGATGCATGAAGTAAAATCTCCCTATATAGTTTGCCAGTGAATGTGACCGTCTCTTCAATATGCATATTAGCTTTAAAGATTTCCTGTTCTGTAAAATAACTGACCTTTGTCAGTTATTTTTTCTGACAGAGTTAGTTTTTTTTTTCTAGTTATTTTGGAGAAGCAACATATACATTGTATGTATTAATCCATTTTTAGTTTTGAATATTGCAATATCCATTTCCTAGTTTTCCTAATAAATTTGTCCTTGGTTACCTGTGTTGAACATAAAACCATAATTTTGATGCCATACAATTTGTTCCTGATTTTAATTTTTGAAGTTCTTCTCCACTCCAGGTCACATAGATATTCTCCTAAATTTTCTTCTATTTGCTTTGTAGTTTTTTCTTTCAATTTTATGTCTCTAATCCATTAAAAGTCTGCTTTGTGTCTAGCTGTTAATCAAAGCTGAGGAACACTGAAGACAATCTGTTCATTCTTAAGTTTAATTAATTTATATTGCTAGTCATGAGGGTACACATCGTCCTTCAACAGAGTCTGTCAGCTATTATTCCTTTCAGAGCTTTTAGAGTGACTTCTGATAAATCGACAACTGTCTACAACTTTGCCTTCTGTTGGGTAGCTGAAATCTACAATAAGGCAATCCCAGATGGATAGAATGTAGTGTGTTACGTTTGCTTTCAGATTGATTTCTAAGCAAGTTATCTAATGGTGAACACTTCATGATATGGCAGAGCCATGCTAAAACAAGCAAACACAAATGCATCCCCCAACCCCCCAAAAACAAAAGCCTTCTTCTAAGAATCACGGAACAATGATCTGTCTCATTTTATGTTTTCCTTTCTATGTCTCCAAATTTTCTCCTATACAAACATTATTATATGTATGCTTACCAACCAAAGAACTTTTACAAAAACAAAAACAAAACTGTTAGGGGTTTCCAATTCAAAATGTTTTAACCAGAACCTGAATTTTATGATTTCTATACTGATTTTCTATTTTGTTCAAATTCTATATATCTTGTGGTAGTTACATTTTAAAATTTTATCATTAATCTGCTATATTTTATTCTATCATGAAATGCCAAAAATACTTAAATTTTTAAAAATAGAGTGAGATATATTGTGACAAATACTATGCTTAGAATTTTTCCATAAATGAAGATTGAATAAGTAAATCAAACAGTTTCAAACACAGAAAATATTTTGTGATGAAAAAGTTAATGCTTTTCTCAATTAACCTTCTGTAAGCTTTTCTTTAAATATTTGTAGAAACAGAAGAATTATAGTTTCACATGTACATTATCTGCACTAATTTCATTTTAATATTGTCATCTTTATTTTCCTATCAATGTAACTTTGCCTGAAAAGCTTTTGATTTAGTATTTTATCTTTTCCTATTTTCTGTTTCTCTTGATACTCACCCTCCTCTTTTCTCATTTTCTCTGAGTTTAAAGATAATGTTAAATAGATAAAATTCAGAGAAAGAAGTATGGATGCATTAAAATATTATTAGAATAGTACTTTGAACCACCTTGCAAGAAAATATTTTAAAATAAACATTGTCTATATTGCAAGTGAAATTTCAGTAGCAAAATACCATTAAAAGGTGTTTTTTGTTTGTTTGTTTATTTAGCCTTATCATTTCTGGTTGAAAGAATACAGTGGTAAAATTGTAAATCTATTTATTGAAAATAAATATTGATATTGATATATTGACCCTCATGATATAAGGATTAGTGCCTAAGGCAGTAATACTAAAGATTCAATTTGTGGTGACACACAATTTAGTAATGACATTAATTCATTAAGCTTTCTAAACTTTATGTAGAAAGAAAAATAGGAAGGCAAAAGGCTTTAACTATTTGAGAATGCAGTGGATTGATCCTCAGATAGTCACCCTTGAAATATGAAATTATTTTCATTGTAAAACACACATATAAACACACACGTACACACACTCACAAACACCAAAGATATATCAGAACGTTATTTCTTCAAAACACATTTAAAATACATCAACAGAAATAATAATAGAACTCCATCTATTAATGAAGCTTAAGACATATTTTCATAATGCCATTGAATTTCAGGGGTTTTTATAATCTGTATCAGAAAATATTATAGTTGTTTAAATTATCCCTGTTTAATCTAAAACCTATAGTAATCAAAATGACTAAGAACTATTTAGACTCCATGACAGAAATGATGGTGATAAAATTGTGGAGTTAATGCCTTGTGAAGATCAGAATATTTTTTTTAGTTGTAGGAAGGCAGATTAATAAGAAATAAGGATAATGCATTTGGATTTATACTTTCATAAATCTTTTCCCTGAACAGCAGTAGGAATTTACAGAGGATACATCTAAACTATAGATAGTGCTCCAAAGATAATCAGGGCTTAGAAAACTAATCATAGAATAGTATTCAAGTTTTTATGTTGAATTGGATTCCTGGGATAGGACTTAATACATTCAAATGGTTATCATCTTATTAAAAAACAAAAAGAGAAACAAATAAACAAAAACTTTCTTGTGTACCACTCACAAGGAAGAAAGAAATTTTGCATCTCTTAACCATAAGGCTGCCCTTCATATGTGTAACATTCATAACTCATGTTGACTTTCACTTTCAAATTCTAACTGATCAAGCACAGAACTCGTATTTTGATCTTTGAGTCAGTAGAATTTATTTTATAAAAATCAATCGGTTTTATATTTTGTTAAAGAGATGGAAAAGAAATTCAAATTTGTGCTTTTCCTGTGTAGACAATATGATTAACTTGCTCAACATCCTTTCCAATCTCCTTAAAGTTTGGGCTCTGCAACCAATTCTGCCAATTCAGGGCAGAGCTATATAAGAAGGGAAGTAAGGTACAGGACACTTATTTTACACACAGTCATGATGGAATGGTTTCGAAACTAGAATCTTTTTTATTCTACAGCTTACTACAGCTATGTACCTTCCTGATACCACAACTCTGATTGCAACTGTGATAGCAGCAGGCTTGTCCATAAAGGGGCAGTTGTAGCTGTCCCATACTTGGCAATGCAGAGAGTACTTACCTGGACTTTGCTTTAGATTTTTATTCCTGAATAATATTCCATTGTGTGTTCAGCCTAGAGGTTGCTCCTCTGGCCCCCAACAATGGATTTTATATGCACCTATCAAACTTTCTGCATAATATAAACTACACAGAGGTAAGAGAAGTGTTTGTAGTCACTTAGCTTCCAAGAAAGGAAAATCTGTGATTGTCTCTTTGATTTGATCTGATTAGTTTTAATACTAGTGAAGTTAACCTACTGTTAGTAAATGGGACACAATTCTCATAAGTGTTAAAGAGCTTAAAGAGAGAAAATTATATTTTTATGTTTCAATCTTAAGATCAAGACAAATTCAGAAAATTAGAGTTTTTATGACATACCCAAAAATGATTTCTTAAATTTTTTCATCAAAACTTGTTTTAATATTCACAATAACACCAATGATAGTGTTCTAGTTTGGCTATATTAGGAACAAGGTCTTAAAAAGAAAATTTCAAAGTCTCAAATTATCTTTTTAATATTGGTACTAAATATCTTATAGGCAAACTTTAATATGAAATAATAAGATTGGGAAACTATAGGATAAACTTCATAGTGTAATTTTTACTAAAACTACCCTACATTACTTAATACAAGCATGTTCATGTATCTCAAGTCTCCTTTGGAAAATAGTGATAAGACAATTTAGATAATTGAGCCTTTATATTTTTTTTTTCTTTCTTTTTTTTTTTTTTAGTGTTTATTATTGAGACAGAAAAACACAGTATGAGTGAGGAAGGGGCAGAGAGAGAGGGAGACACAGAATATGAAGCAGGCTCCAGGCTCAGAGCTGTCAGCACAAACTCCCATGCGGGGCTGGAACCCACGAACTCTGAGATCATGACCTGAACCAAAGTCGGATGCTCAACTGACTGATCCACCCAGGCGCACTGAGTCTTTACATTTTTCTTGCTATCAGCAGATTTCCAAAGTTTAATGAGCTCTTCCCAATAAAAATGATCAGAACTGGGGCGCCTGGGTGTCTTAGTCGGTTAAGCGTCCGACTTTCGCTTAGGTCATGATCTCGCGGTTCGTGGGTTCGGGCCCCGCGTCGGGCTCTGTGCTGACTGCCAGCTCGGAGCCTGGAGCCTATTTCAGAGTCTGTGTCTCCCTCTCTCTCTGACCCTCCCCTGCTCAGGCTGTCTCTCTCTCTCTCTCTCTCTCTCCTAGAAATAAATTGAAAAAAATATAAAAAAAAGTTTTAAAAACTGATCAGAACTCCATGGCCTTCTCAACGAACTACTCCTAGAAGTAGAGCTTATTAAAAATTATGCATTATCTATAGTATGCATGCTTTTGGATAAATTTTTGTTAGTTTCTTCCTTTTATTTAGTTATTTTTATTTAATGTAAAATTTGCCATATTTATCAGTTTTAAGTGTACAATTCAGTGGCTGTAACTACCTTTATAATGCAACCATCACTACTATTTATTTCCTTTTTTTTTTCCTGGTCCATTTAAACCCAGACTCACAGTTATCTTGCTCCTCCAAGACTCTGATAACATCTAATCTACTTTCTCTATATGTATAGATCCATCCTGTATGTTTCACACAAGTAGAGTCATAAAATATATGTTTCTTGTGTATCTGGCTTATTTCACCTAGCAATGTTTTCAAACATGTATCCTGAACTTTATTCCTGAATAATATTCCATTGTGTGTATATACCACATTTTCTTTATCTATTCTTCAGCTGATGGTCATTTGAGTTGCATTCACCTTTGACTATAAGCCTTTATGAATTCATTTACAAATAGTTGTCCGAACATTTCTTTTCAATCATTTTAGAGATATGTACGTAGGAGTGGAATTAGGGGAGGTAATAAATATATGAATTTTATATTTAAGGTTTTTAAAAATTGTTTATTCATTTTTGAAAGAAAGAGCATGAGTGGGGTATGGGCAGAGAGAGGGACAGAAGATCCATAGTAGACTCAGTGGTGACAGCAGTGAGCCAATGCAGGGCCTGAACTCATGATCTGTGAAATTATGACCCGAGCGGAAGTTGGACACTCAACTCAGCTGAAGTTGGTACCCCTATATTTATCTTCTTGAGGAACCAAAAATATTATTTCCTATGGAGACTAAGCCATTTTATATTCTCACCATCAATTTATGAGAGTTACAATGTCTTTCCATGCTTACCAACCTGTTATTTTCTTTTTTGAAACAAAAAGTAGCTATTCTAATCAGTGTGATGTGATATCTCATTATGGTTTGGTCTGCAATTCCCTAATGATTAGTGATGTTGAGAATATATGTGCTTGATGGTCATTTGTATATCTCTTTTGGGGAATGTCTATAATATTTTAGCCTTTTAAAAATAATTGTATCATTTGCTTTTTTGTTGGAGAGTTATTTGTGGTTTTCAAATATTTTTGATACTGGACCCTTGTCAAATATGTAATTGGCAAATAATTTCTATCATTCTGTAAATTATCTTTTTACTGTATTGATAATATCTCTTGATCCACAAAGGTTTGTAATTTTTATGAAGTCTTATTTATCTATTTTGTCTTTTGCTACTTACGCATTTGATGTCACATCAAAAAATTCGTTGCCAGATTGGCAGGCTTGCTACTGTGTTTTGTTCCTTGAGTTTATGCTTATAGCTGGTATACTTATATCATTTATTATGTCATTCATTTTGAGTTAATTTTTATGTATGATATGAAGTAGGAATCTAACTTCATTCTTTTGCATGTGACCATACCATTGTCCCAGCAATATTCATTGAAGAGGTTATTCTTTTCCCATTGTGTGATCTTGGTATCTTTACAAAAAATAAGTTGGCTAAGGATATATGAGTGTATTGTTGGACTCTCAATTCTATTCTGCTGGTAGATTTATCCATCCTTATGCCAGAACAACACTGTTTAGATTACTGTAGTTTTGTAGTAAGTTTTGGAATCAGGAAATGTGAGTCTTCTACCTTTGCTTTTCTTTTTCAGAATTATTTTGGCTATTTGAGATCCCTTGAAATTTCATATAAATTTGAGGATCAGCTTTTCCATTTTTGAAAAAGCACCTTTTGAATTTTGTTGGAGATTGTATTGATTCTGCAGGTTGTTTTGGATAGTCCTGACATCTTAGCACTATTAAGTCTTCCAATCCATGAACAAGGGATTTATTCACATTTATTTAATTCTTTTTAAATAGGACTGTTTTATAGTGTTTAGTGCAGAAGTCTTTCATCTTCTTGGTTAAATTTATTCCTATAGATTCTATTCTTTTGGATGCTGTTGTGAATGTGATTGTTTTCTTATTTTCCTTTTTGAAATATTCTTTCCTAGTATATAGAAACAAATCTTGCAATTTTTCAGATTTCATTTATTAGATTTACTCACTTTTTTGTGGATTCTTTGGTATTTCCTATATAGTGGATCAGGTCATCTGTAAATATAGTTTTACCTCTTCCTTTCCAGTTAAGATGTCTTTTATTTCTTTTTGTTCTTTTTTATGTAGAAAATCAATCTATTGCATTATAAGCACTTATACAGTTAGTCATGGACAATAATAGGCTTGGTGGTGAAACAGATCATCCAAATTAGAGATGGTATCAAACTGGTGGTCAATAACTAACTCCTAAAATATGTAACATTTATTCAGGATTAACTTAATTTTAAAAACAAATGCAAGTTTTATTTTCTCAACCTAAGTAGACAGACCTTGTAACTAACTAAAGGAGTATAGCTATCACTGAGCAAAAATATGTGAAGAATGAGGAACACATAGTTTTGGTATTTTAACTTCAGCTTAACTGAAGAACAGGAGAGGAGACTGGTCCACATAGGAAAATGTGCATCTTATGAAGTCAGGCGTGAAGATATTAGAGTAGGAATTTGTATGCCTTGAATCTTTCCTATTTGCTATGTAAAAATAATAGCCTGGAGTGTTATATATCATAGCTCAGACACCTACCTCTCTTGGCTTTATTCTTACTCATTCAAACTTTTACTTACATGAGTCTATAAACTTAGAGAAATAGCATAAGAAAAATAACCACACACAATATTTCCCTTTATGTGACTACTTTAGATGTGGCTTGATTACTATGAAATTACTGAAGAAAAATTAAGTATGCTTAAGTATTTAAGTATAAATCTGTGGCTTTGCTGAATTAAGCCCCCCAACTAATGTTTAGAAAACATCACTGTTTGCATTAATACCATTGCCAATGGTAACTGTTATAGAAGGATATTCAAACTCTGAGTGTCTCAATACCATTGTTAAATGAATCTCAGAGTTTCAAGGGAGGAAAAGGAGAGTCTAAAATCACAGGAAATATAAAAATATATAGGAAGTTATCTTTCTGGATCCATACTTCCCTTCAGGTTCTGAATCACTGTAAATATTCTATATCATTTCCACATATGCATAATGTTATCATCTGACATAAAATAAATTACCCAAGTTTCATTAGGATTCCAGAAGAAATCAAATATTCATAATATGATCACTATGAATAAACAATTCTGGTGGCTTATCTTCTCCATTGTCTTGGGATCATTCCTCCCATTTTACTTAGGTCTTACACATTCAGTTTGTGATCAGTACTATGGGAAGCCCACACAGTCTCAATGTGAGGCACCCCAATTTTTTTGAGGAACATCTCCAGAAATCTGGCACCTATGTTACCAGTCTTGGAGTTTTAAATGGCGACCTAACCACCTGAGGAACAACAAAGACAATGAATTCAACTAGTAGATGTCATAGATACTCCCCTTGCACAGCACAAAGCAAGCTGATAATAAGCCTCAGCTCTCAGATTCCCCTGTTGAAGGGAAGAGTTAATTCATACATTCAATGCCACAACTTCTTTGGGGCTTCCCAAAGAAATGGCACCAGTCTGGCCAACCATGAAGCTCTGATAGGTATGGCAGAGTCTAACCATCTGTAAGAGAACAGAGACAGCACACACCAGAGACACTCCTTGAAGCCTCAGGACCTGGCAATATGTGATTCTTCTTCATAAGACTATTACTTTCAGTAGCAGCAGATATAACTGGTTCTTCTAACACAGAGGAACCAGGGACTTAGACAAAATGCCAAGACAGAGGTACTTACCTCAAGTGAAATAACAAGATAAGGCCATGGTCAGGGATCTAATGAAACAGATATAATATACCTGATGGAGAATTTAAAGCAACAATCTTAAGAATACTGAGAAAAGAATAGAAAACATCAGTGAGACCCTTACCACAAAGACAAAAGAATTAAAAAAGAATCAGTCAGAGATGAAAAGTACAATAAATGAGATTAGACACATGCTTGATGTGTGCAGGGGGCTGGAAGAAGCAGAGAAATGAATTGGTGACCTAGAATACAAACTAATACAAGGTAATAAAGCTGAACAAAGGAGAGAAACAATTACATAACAGGAGTAGACTTAGAGAACTGAGTGATTCCACCAAAAAAAAATTAAAATAACATTAATAATAAAGGAGGCTTAAAAAAAGAAGAGAGAGCAAAGGGAGCAGAAAATTTATTTCAAGAAATAATAGCAGAAAACTTCCCTAACCTGGAAAGGAAACAGACATTCAGATCCAGGTAGCATAGAGAAGTCTGTATTGAGAAAAGCAGCTCAACACCAAGACATTTTGTAATTAAATTTGCAAAATATAGTGTTAAAGAAAAAAATCTTAAAAGCAGCAAGACAAAAGAAGTCCTTAACTTGCAAAGAAAAACCTATAAGGCTAGCTGGAGATTTCTTAATAGAAGCTTGGCAAGCCAGAAGAGAGTGGCATGATATATTCAAAGTGGTGAATGGGAAAAAATCTGCAGCCAAGAATAATCTATCCAGAAAGGCTATCATTCAGAAGAGAAGGAGACATGAAGTTTCCCAAACAAATGAAAACTAAATGAGTTCTTGACCACTAAACCAGACCAACAAGAAATATTAAAGGGGTTTCTGAGTGGAAATGAGACCAAAAGTGACAAAGACAGGAAAGGATCAGAGGCAATCTCTAGAAACAATGACAAAATGAGTAATAATTGGCAATACATACATATATATCAGTAATTACTTTGAATGTAAATGGACTAAGCATGCCAATTGAAAGACATATGGTGCCAAAATGGATTAAAAGCCAAGACTCATCTAGGGGCACCTGGGTGGTTAAGCGTTTGAATTCAGCTCAGGTCATGATCTCACGGTTTGTGGGTTCTAGCCACGTGTTAGGCTCTGTGCTGACAGAGCCTGGAGCTCTGTAATATGTATCACATATGTAATATGGATCACATATTAGGTCACAAAACAGGTCTCAACAAATGCAAAGAAAGGCAAGTTGCATAATATGACTTGCCTTTCCTACACTCACACTCTACCTCTCTCTCAAAAATGAATAAACATTAAACAAATTTAAAAACATAAAAGTAGTTATATGTTGAAGAACATGAAATGAACTTTTCATGATATAAACAATTATATATGGAGAGAAGTCTGAAATTATGTGCCAAATGTATCAGTAATGCAAATGTTTGAACAGGCTGAAATCCTCCACCAATTTGATTGCCTACGTAAAACATGGCAAAAGGTAAAATGCTGAACAGCTTTTAATTAATTATAACTTACTAAGAACTTTTATTAATATTGCATTTTCTTAATCCATGAAATCAGCTTTTGGAAAAGAGTAAACCAAAATATAGAGTGTTTTGTAATTATTTATTCATTTATTTTAGCTTTTTAGTAGAGATGAGATTTATTATATGTGGAAAAATGTACACCCTAAGTACATAATTTGATTAATTTAAGTGAATGAATACACTCATGAAACCACTACATCAATCAAAATATGGCATATTTCCATCACACCAAACAGACTCATTTTGTGCCCTCCAGTCAATTCCCATTTCTCTAAGGCAATCATTGTTCTGAACTTTAATAGCATTATTTGGACTTCTTGATCTTCATATGAATGGGATTATACATTTTAAAGCATAAATCAACTTTATCTCCATGTATTGACATTTAAAGGTTTTTCTTCCTTAAACTACTTTTTAATTTATTGAGGTATAATTGACATACTATATTATATTAGTTTCAGGTATACAACATAGTGATTTGCATTGCAAAATGGTCACCACAGTAAGTCTAATTACCATCTATCACCTTAGAAAGTTAATAAAATATAGAAAATTCCTATGCTGTACATTATATCTCCATGACTTATTTATTTTATAGCTGGCAGTTGGAACCTTTTTCTTTAAAAAAAATATTTTTTAATGTTTTATTTATTTCTAGGAGAGAGAGAGAGAGAGACAGCGTGAGCAGGGGAGGGTCAGAGAGAGAGGGAGTCACAGACTGAAACAGGCTCCAGGCTCTGAGCTGGCAGTCAGCACAGAGCCTGACGCGGGGCTCGAACCCACGAACCGCGAGATCATGACCTAGGCGAAAGTTGGACACTCAACCGACTAAGCCACCCAGGCGCCCCTCTAGGAAGTTTATTAAAGGGTACAGTGGAAGTACAGTTTAAAAACTTGGGTATCAGAAAATGTTTTTATTCTTCTCCTATACTTAAGGTAAGTTTAATATGGTTATAGAATTCTAGTTTAAAAATCTTTTCTTTTTCACAATTTTGAAGGCATTATAGTCTTCTAATCTAGTATCACTATTGAGTTTCTTTTTTATTTTTCCTATTTATTTTGGAGTCCTATTTCCTTTGAAATTTCTTCAATGTCTGGCTATTAATGACTTCACAAGAATGAGATGAAAACATTGAAAAGATTATCAAAAGTTCTGAGAATATGGGTAGTAATTATTGATAGATGGATACATTGACAGATAAATAATAAAGTTGCCTTTTAGGGGGAAGACCTCCAAATGCCACTCCGTCAAGTTTCTTTCTTTGGAACTGATCAGTTTCTATTAAAAAAAAAATAGAATAGTCCTACAATCTCCTGGCTTTAGGTATAGCTCTGAGAGAAATATTTCTGCCATCCCAACTTTAAGTCTTAAAATTCATCCCACCTTCTACTGTGCCCAATATTCTACATATAGAGATGCTCTGATTAAATTTCTCCAAAATTTAAATCTCTGGTCTTCAGTAGTGATGGTGAGGGAGGAAAGTAGGACTTTTAAATCAATCCTCTTTGGTACCGATTACCTTCACTTCCCTTGCCTTTCTTTCTAGTATTCTGTGGAGTTGAATATACTCTTTATTTTTAATCACTACCTACTTTTATTGGTAGGTTGTATACAGAATTTATTTTATGTGTCCTTAGTTACAATTGCTTGGATTATTTTAGTCTTTCAAAAATGTGTTGACATTTCTCATGCACTCCTATTCTCTCTCCCAATAATATCATCCCTCTAATGGATATTTTGCTTCCTAAAAAATACTACAGGGGCACCTGAGTGGCTCAGTCACTTAAGTGGATGACTTCCACTCAAGTCAGGATCTCACAGCTTGTGGGTTTGAGCCCCACATCAGGCTCTGTGCTGACAGCTCAGAGCCTAGAGCCTACTTCAGATTCTTGTTTCCCTCTCTCTCTGCCCTTTCCTCTCTCTCTCTCTCTCTCTCTCAAAAATTAATAAACATGAAAAAATTTTAAAAATACTATAAATTTAACATCTTAAAAACAATATCATTTATTATCTCACAGTTTGTGTGAAGCAGGAATCTGGACATGGCTTATTTGAATCATCTGTTCAGGATCTCATAAGGCTAAAATAAAAATGTTGTCTGGGGCTACACTCTAATCTGAGGTTTGGAATCTTCTTTCAAAATTACTGGTTGTTAACAAAATTTAGTGTCTTGCATATGGAGGACTGATGACCCAAGGCTCTTCCTATCAACAACATAATGCTGTCAGCTCCTAGAAGCCGTAGTAAAATCCTTGCCTCATGAACCCACTATAGGCATGGATAGTGGCATGGTTAGGCAGCTCACAACATGGTTATTTGCTTCTTCACTGTCAGTAGGAGAACTTCTCTTACCTCAAATCTTTCTGATCCTTTTAAGGGTTCTCTGCTTAGGTCAAACCCACCAAGGATAATCTCCCTTTGAATAAACTCAAAGTTAAGTTATCATGTATCTTAATTTTACCTGCAAAATATATCTTTCCATGTAATTTAACAATGACAAGAGTGATATACCATCATATACACAACATTTAAAGTATGGAGATTTTATGGAGTTTGTACAGGAGCAGGTAGGAATCTGTAGTACCATCTTAGGCTCTTGCCTTCTAGTATCTATATCCTTTATTGGGAAAAGGATTAAAATATTATTTATTGAAAAAGGAATATATATGTTATATAGTATGTTATACTACACACATTGACATACACATCATTTACTGACAATTTCCTAAAACTTTAGTGGTGATTTTGGATGGGCCAGAGACAAAGTGTGAGCGATATGTTCAGTAATGCAAATATATCAGGGCATAAATTTCTTATAAGCAATTTTACATAAAATTAACTGGAATCTAGAATCCTATGTTTGCTTTTCTAAAAAAAATTTTAATGTTTTATTTATTTCTGAGAGAGAGACAGGCAGTGTAAGCAGGGGAAAGTCAGAGAGAGAGGGAGACACAGAATACAAAGCAGGTTCCAGGCTCTGAGCTACCTGTCAACACAGAGCCCAACGCAGGGCTCGAATTCACGAACCGTGAGATCATGACCTGAGCCAAACTGGACACTTAACCAACTGAGCTACCCAGGCACCCCTAGAATCCTGTGTTTGGATAATCTTTCTGTTCTATAGAGAAATGACTCTGCTTTATCCATACTATCACACCATCAAGATGAAACTATAAGCAATTTTAATGATTGTCTTGCAAGAATATTTTGTCTGTAATTATTGTGCCCCTGAAACAACATACAAAAGACTGCATGATAAATTATAGATCATTTTGTAGAATTACCACAGCTCTACAGATTAACAACTTATTTATAATAGAGCACGGTCACTTCTGAACTTACCATGGCAAGCAATTCTAAAACACATTGTTAGCTCAGAGATAAAAGCGGTCACTAAATTATGCTATGCTGTGATTTCAAATGGTGCACCAATAAACCAGAATTAGAAATTCATATGAAGAGAGCCAATGCGTCCTTTTGGCAGACCACTATTTTGATATTAATCTGCCTTTGATTTTCAGAATAGGTTCACAAGATATAATGGGGCCAATACTGATGCCAAGAACATCACCTGGAAAGTTGTTAAAAATGCAAAAGCTAGGGCCTCATCTCAGACCTATTTAATGAAAATGTGAATTTTAACAAGATTCCCTAGGTTATTCAAAGGAACATTAAATTGCAAGAAGCACTACTCTAGGTTACAACATTCACTGTGTGGTGAGGGAACTATGTATCTCAAATGGTACAATTTGTCTGAGACCCCAGATCTGGTTAGAGGCAGAGCTGAAAGTAATAGCCAGTTCTCCGGTCTCCTAGCCCATCACTCTTCCAACACTTTTATTTCTCATGTCAAAATAAGCCCTTAAGTTTAGGAGAACAGTGACATCAAACATAAACTGATGAATTAGGTATTGGAGTCTTTATGCAACATGAATTTATTTCAGAATCCTACTATTACATGGTAAATTAAAGGAAATAACTACAATAAGAGAAACAAAATTTATCTTACACTGCTCATTTCTAAAAACAAAGAGTGATGAATTTCAGAAAGGCAGGCAAAAGAATGGGTTAATTTACTATGAAAATAGCAATAGCCAAACTCAACATGTATAAAAATGGGCTGAATCGGGCGCCTGGGTGGCTTAGTGGGTTAAGCGTCCGACTTTCGCTTAGGTAATGATCTCGCGGTTCCTGGATTCGAGCCCCGCGTCGGGCTCTGTGCTGACTGCCAGCTCGGGGCCTGGAGCCTATTTCAGAGTCTGTGACTCCCTCTCTCTCTGACCCTCCCTTGCTCACGCTGTCTCTCTGTCTCTCTCTTAGAAATAAATAAAAATTTAAAAAAAAATTTTAAAAATGGGCTGAATCACTTACCAATTGGTTATCTACTCACTGGCAAAGCTTCACTTTTTTATAACTGTTTCTATCAGTTCCTAACATCTACATAGGTCACATAGCATATAATCAATAACCTTGGGATGATGATAATATAATCTCTTCAATGATTTTCTAAATCCTGGGAAAAATAATTTTGTAATAAGGTGAAATGGTTTAGTTTACATTTGAATTTCTCATTATTATGCACAATAATAATTTTTGGTCCTCTCAGTGGTGTGAAATTATAAAAGCAGTATTGCTTGCTTTGTATGTGCCAGTATTAAGTAATTGGCAGCAAAGCTTGACATTTACCAGATCATTTGTTACAGAGGAGTAGAATCAACTTAAACAGTTTCCACTTGTGTGTGTGTGTGTGTGTGTGTGTGTGTGTACCATTTTTGCTTCTTAAAATGGGTATATAAGATCAACACTGCACCTATTTGCAAGGCTTAAAGGAGACTGACCAGAAGGTAGTTTATTACTTCGTGCTAGAAAACTAAATAAAAAGGGGGTAAATTTTGTTTAATCTTTAGTTAAGCAATTAACAAGAGAAAAGAAGGATCTCTATTCTTCCATCAGTTAACAAATATTTTACTCCAGTAACGGTTCTAAATTATTTTACTGTGGCTACTGTTACTCTAAGGAATTTAAAAACTACTCTTCAAAGGGCACCTGGGTGGCTTAGCCGGTTAAGCATCTGACTTTCGCTTAGGTTATGATCTCTCTTAGGTCATGATCTCGCGGTTCGTGGGTTCAAGCACTGCATCGGGCCCTGTGCTGACTGCCAGCTCAGAGCCTGGAGCCTATTTCAGAGTCTGTGTCTCCCTCTCTCTCTGACCCTCCTCTGCTCATGCTGTCTCTCTCTCCTAGAAATAAATAAAAATATTTAAAAAAAAAAACACCCTACTCTTTAAACCATTCTTGCATATCTATAACTATTTGGCACTTTTAGTAGGAAGTGCCTGTGTACATGTTATAATGTATACGTATATATACACATAAATGTATATACAGTGATGGCTATAAAAACCAATATAGTAAAATGATACTTCTGCCCCAATAAACTATTTAATCACTTCCGACTTTAAAATGGCCTTAACTTTCAAAGTTTAGCAGGAATAATTCCATATAGCTATACAAAAACTCCCAAGGTAACAGTGATTCTCTGCATAGTCTAATATAACTAATAATGCTGAGAACAGATTTTCCTGAAAACAACTTTGAAAGTTTATATAATGCCTCCATTCCACATAGGCTTGTTTGCTGATTGGCATTAACCGTACTTTTCTAGCTTCTGAAAACCTTTTATTATTATTAAAACTCTATGGGGCATGTGGGTGGCTCAGTCAGTTAAGCATCCGACTTTGGCTCAGGTCATGAGCTTGAGCTCCATGAGTTCGAGCCCATGTTGGCCTCTGTGCGGACAGCTCAGGGCCTGGAGCCTGCTTCATATACTGTGTCTCCCTCTCTCTTTGCCCTTCCCACTCATACTCTGTCTCTCTGTGTCTCTCAAAAATAAATAAAGACGTTTAATAAAAGTTAAAAAAATAAAATATTGGTCTAAATATTATAAAGGAGTTCAAAGAAGTGTTATGTAGGTTCTGTTGTAGACTTTTAGATTAATACTGTTCTGTTCCTTTTCTAGTCATATTTATCTTCATCTTGAAATGAGCTTGGGATATTGATTTTGATGGAACTCTACCCTGCCTTTCATTTGATATTTGCTTTTATTGATTCTGTTCTCCTCTGTCTTTTGTTTTGGTGTTGTGGGTTTTTTTTTTCTTATGGTATCTTTGAGGTAAATGCTTTTTAGGTTGCTTAAAAGGAAAGATATTTGCTGTTATTCTGGAATGAATAATTTAACTTTTCTTTAGAAATGTTTTTTACTATATATGTAAAAGGTTTAATTTTATCCTTTTTTCAAAGAGAAAATTTACATTAAATTTTCTATATGTTATTTGAAATTGTTTTGTATTTGCTTACAGGAGAGAACTCATTATATTTTTATGTTAATTCTACTGGATCAAAAGTTAGACACAATCTATGTAACAAAGGTTATGAGGAAGATGAGATATATACCATAAAAGTGTGATATGACTAAAGTACTATCATGTAGAAGGCATACAAATGGATTAGCACAGGATTTCTTAAATTTGGCACTACTGAGATTTGCCTGCATAATTCTTTCTTGTGGGATGCTGTCTTGTGCATTGTAGGATGTTGAGGAGCACCTGTGCCCCTGCCCATGAAATGCCAGAAGCACATTCTTTTCCTGACCCACTCATGACAATCAACAATGTCTACAGCTATTGATACTGTCTCCAGAGGGGCAAAATTACCCTTGGATGAGAAGTACTGATTCAGGAAAAGGGAATTGTTTAAAACTAAGAAAATCTTGAAATCACAGTAAAAGAGTTTAACAGGATAATTACAATAAAACATTCATCTCAAGATGATTAAATTTCAACTTGTAATTGGTCAAAATAGAACCTTAATTGATATAATTTTGAGGCAATTTAAATTCTTGGTAGGGTAAGTGATTCATAAATAATAGGTATTTTTTCCTGACTAGACAAAGATATAATTTGAAGGTGTATTGAGGGTCATAATGTTGAGATTAGGGAAGCAAAGTGGGTAAAACTAATTGTGGGCAGGGGCACCTGGGTGGCTCAGTCGGTTGGGTGTCCGACTTTGGTTCAGGTCATGATCTCATGCTTCACGGGTTCGAGCCCCACGTTGGGCTCTGTGCTGACAGCTAGCTCAGAGCCTGGAGCTTGTTTCAGATTCCGTGTCTCCCTCTCTCTCTGACTCTCCCCTGCTCACGCTTGCTCTCTCTCTCTCTCTCAGAAATAAATTTAAAAGAAAAAGGAAGACTACTTGTGGCCAGATTCACTTCTGGAATCATGTGTGAAAAGTATCATGGACTTATTTATGAGGGAAGCCGCTATATGTAACTCATGAAAGTTACTGTAAAAACCAAACATGTATTTATGCTCCCTAGAAACTGTCCTAAGGTCATACAGATGAAGTAACATTTATTAAAAAATTCTACTAAATGTCAGTAAGATCATCAATAGTCTTTGATAATTAAGCACAACCCATTTCCTCCCTCTGTACATCTAACAGTTCATCCTGATAGATGCTCCACCCTGGGCAGGTGTGGCCAAAAGAATGGTGCTCTCAGTCGAAGGTTTTTATCTGAAAGGGGCAGGATTCACACTGTTGATGAAATAGACTTCACTAAAATGTCCAACTA
This sequence comes from Proteles cristata cristata, assembly GCA_017311185.1. Lineage (NCBI taxonomy): Eukaryota > Metazoa > Chordata > Mammalia > Carnivora > Hyaenidae > Proteles > Proteles cristata. Next base: position 365,599 of record JAESUZ010002634.1, read on the forward strand.
ACTCACTAAACAGATAAATAGGAAAGCAACACCCCCCCCCACCATGGGGTATGGGGATTTAGTATCCAGAATGGCTTCAATATATGATCTGAAATTTCCAGTTTTAATATGAAGTTACTAGACATGAAAAGAAATAGGAAAATGTGGCCCATAGTAGGGAAAGACGCATATAACAGAAACTGCCTGTGAGAGGGCTCAGATATCAGCTTTAACAGAGTCTTCAAAGCAGCAATTTATATGTTCAAAGAATTAAAAGATCTTACGCTTAAAGAATTAAAGATATGATGATAATCAATCATCAAATATAAAATATTAATACATAGATACATATTTTTAAATTTGATTTATATTTAGGTTATTTCACATACCATGTAAAATTGGTTTCAAGAGTAGAACCCAGTGATTCATCACTTACATATAACACCCAGTGCTCATCCCAAGTGCTCTTTTTAATGCCCATCACCCATTTAGCTCTTCCTCCAACACAATACCTCTCCAGTAACCCTCACTTTTTCTCCGTATTTAAGAGTCTCTTATGATGTGCCTCTGTCTGTTTTTATCTTATTTTTCCTTCCCTACCCATATGTTCATTCGTTTTGTTTCTTAAATTCCACAGCAAATAAAATTATATGTTTTTCTATGACTGACTTATTTTGCTTAGCATAATATACTTTTGTTCCATCCATGCCATGTTGCAAATGGCAAGATTTTATTCTTTTTGATTGCCAAATAATATTCCATTATATATATCTCCCACATTTTCTTTATCCATTTGTCAGCCAATGGATATTTAGGCTATTTCCATAATTGGCTATTGTTGATAGTGTTGTATAAACCTTTGGGTGGATGTGCCTTTTCAAATAAGCATTTCTGTATCTTTTTTTTAAATAGTTTTTATTTATTTCTAGGAGAGAGAGAGACAGCGTGAGCAGGGGAGGGTCAGAGAGAGAGGGAGTCACAGACTGAAACAGGCTCCAGACTCTGAGCTGGCAGTCAGCACAGAGCCCGACATGGGGCTCGAACCCACAAACCGCGAGATCATGACCTAAGCGAAAGTCGAAAGCTTAACCGACTAAGCCACCCAGGCGCCCCAAGCATTTCTGTATCCTATGGTTAAATACCTATTAGTGCAATTTCTGGGTCATAGGGTAGTTCTACTTTCAATATTTTTAGGAACCTCCATACTGTTTTCCAGAATGGCTGCACCAGTTTGAATTCCCAACAACAGTGCTAAATTGTTCCTTTCTCCACATTCTCGCCAACATCTGTTGTTTTCTGCATTGTTAATTTTAGTCATTCTGAGAAGTGTGAGGTGGTATCTCAGTGTGGTTTTGATTTGTATTTCCCTGATGCTGAGTGATGTTGAGCATCTTTTCATGTGTCTTTTAGCCATATGGGCATCTTTGGAAAATTGTCTATTCATGTCTTTTACCCATTTCTTCATGGGATTATTTGTTTTTTGGGGCATTGAGTTTGATAAATTATTATAGATTTTGGACACTAACCTTTTACCCAATATGTCATTTGCAAATATCTTTTCTCATTCCGTTGGTTGACTTTTAGTTCTATTTATTTTTTCCTTCCCTCTGCAGAAGGTTTTCATCTTGATGTGGTCACAATAGTTCATTTTTGCTTTTGTTTTCCTTGCCTCCTGAGAAATGTCTAGTAAAAAATTGCTATGGTTTAGGTCAAAGAGTTTGTTGTCTGTTTTCTCCTATAGGATTTTGATGGCGTCCTGTCTTACATTTATGCCTTTTATCCATTTTTAGTTTATTTTTGTGTATGGTGTAAAAACAGTGGTCCAGGTTCATTTTTCTGCATGTTGCTGTCCAGTTTTCCCAACACCATTTGATGAAGAAGCTGTCTTTTTTCCATTGGATATTCTTTCTTGCTTTGTCAAAGATTAGTTGGCCATACATTTTTGGGTCCATTTCTGGATTCTCTACTCTGTTACATTGATGTATATGTCTGCTTTTGTGCTAGTATCATACTGTCTTGATGATTACTGTTTTGCAATACATCTTGATGTCCGGAATTGTGATGTCTTCAGCTTTGGTTTTCTTTTTTAACATTACTTTGGCTCTTTGGGATCTTTTCTTATTCCATACAAATTTTAGAATTGTTTGTTGTAACTCTTTGAAAAATGATAGTGTTATTTTGATTGAATGTGTAGATTGCTTTGGGTAGTATTGACATTTTAACAACATTTGCTTGACCAATCCATGAGCATGTCATGTTTTTCCATTTCTTTTTGTTTTCTTCAATTTCTTTCCTAAGCTTTCTATAGTTTTCAGCATATAGATCTTTTACCTCTTTGGTTAAGTTTATTCCTAGGTATTTTATGGTTCTTGGTGCAATTTTAAATGGGATCGATTCCTTGATTTCTCCTTCTGCTGCTTTATTATTGGTGTATAGAAATGTCACAGATTTCAGTACATTGATTTTATGTTCTCAGACTTTGATGTATTCATATATCAGTTCTAGCACTTTTTTGGTGTAAATTTTTGGACTTTCCACATAGAGTATCATGTCATCTGTGTAGAGTGAATATTCTGATTCAGAATCTGATTTCTTCCTTGCCTATTTGGATGCCTCTTACTTCTTTTTGTTGTCTTATTATTGAGGCTAAAACTTCCAGTACTATGCTGAACAACATTGGTGGGAGTGGACATCCCTGCTGTGATCCCGACCGTAGGGAGAAAGCTCTCAGTTTTTCCTCATTGAGCATGATATTCGCTGTGGCTGTTTGCATATGCTTTTATGATATTGAGGTATGTTCCTTCTAACCTTACTTTCTTAAGAAGTTTTGTCAAGAAAGAACGTTGTATTTTATCAAGTGCTTTTTTTTTTCGATCTATTGAGAGTGTCATATGGTTTTTATCCTTTTATTAATGTGATGTATCACATTGATTGATTTGTAAATACTGAACCAGGCCTGAAGTTGAGGAATAAATCCCACTTGATTGTGGTGAATACTTCTTTTAATGTATTGTTAGATTCAGTTGGCTAGTACCTTGTTGAGAATTTTTGCATCCATCTTCATCAGGGAAATTGGTCTGTTGAATGGTTATTTTAATGTATTGTTGGATTCGATTCATTACTATGATTTTGAAAATTTTTGCATCTAGTTTCATCAAGGATACTGTCCTGTAGTTCTTTTTAGTGTCTATTTGTCTGGTGTTGGAATCAAGGGAATCCTAGCTTCATAGAATGAGTTTCGAAGCTTTGCTTGCGTTTTTATTTTTTGGAACAGTTTGAGAAGAATAAGAATTTACACCTTTAAATATCTAGTAGAATTCCCTTGGGAAGCCATCTGGACCACAATTCTTATTTGTTGGTAGATTTTTGATAGCTGATTCAATTTCTTTGCTAGTTATGGGCCAGTTCAAATTTTCTATCTTTATTTGTTTCAGTTTTGGTAGTGTGTGATTTTCTAGGAATTTATCCATTTCTTCCAGATAGTCCAGTTTGTTGTCATATAATTTTTCATAATATTCTCTTATAATTGTTTGCATTTTGAGGTATTTCTTTGATCTCTCCTCTTTCATTTGTAATTTGATCTATTTGTTTTCTTTTCTCTTTTTGATAAGTCTGGCTAGAGGTTTATCAATTTTGTTTATTCTTTCAAAGAACTAGCTCTTAGTTACATTGATCTGTTCTACTCTTTTTTGTTTGTTTGTCTATCACTTATTTCTGCTCTTCTCATTATTATTTCCCTTCTTCTGCTGGCTTTAGGCATTATTTTAGGTGTAAGGTAAGATTGTTTATTAGGACCTGTCTTGCTTCTTAAGATAGGTCTGAATTGCAATATACTTTGCTCTTAGGACTGTCACTGCTGACCCCAAAGTGTTTGAACTGTAATGTTTTCATTTTATTGGCTTCAATACACTTTTTAATTTCTTTTTTAATTTCCTAATTAACCCATTCAAAATTTAGTAGGATTTCTTTAACCTTCATGTAGCTGAGGGCTTTCCAAAATTTTCTTGTGGTTGATTTCAAGTTTCATAGTGTTGTGATCTGAAAATATACATGATATGATCTCAATCATTTTGTACCTGTTGAGGGCTGATTTGTGAGCCAGTATGTTGTCTATTCTGGAGAATGCTCCATATACACTCAAGAAGAATGTGTATTCTGCTTCTTTAGGATAAAATGTTTTGAATATATCTGTTAAGTTCAACTAGTCCAGGGGTGCTTGTGTATCTCAGCTTAGGTTAATATCCAACTTCAGCTTAGGTCATCATCTCACAGGCCATAAGTTCGATCTCCATATTGGACTCTTGGCTGTCTACAGAGAGCATGCTTCAGATCCTCTCTTTCTCTCTCTTTATCTCTCTTTCTGCCCTTCCCTACTTATGCTGTCTCTCTCTCTCTCAAAAATGAATAAATTTTTATAAAAAAGCCCAATTAGTCCAGTGCATCATTCAAAGCCATTGTTTCCTTGTTGATCTTCTGCTTAGATGATCTGTCCATTTCTGTAAGTGGATTATAAAAGTCTTCTAATATTAAGGTACTATTGTTAATGAGTTTTGTATGTTTGTTAATAATTGATTTATTTATTTGAGTGTTTCATGATGGGGGCATAAATATTTACAATTGTTAGAACTTGATGTTTAGACCCCTTAATTATAATAAAATGCCCATTTTCATCTCTTGTTACAGTCTTTGTCTGATCTAGTTTGTCTGATATAAGTATGGCTGCTCTGGCTTTCTTTTGACATCCATTAGCATGAGGGTTCCACATATGCTTACTTTCAATCTACAGATATCTTTAGGTCTAATATGAGTCTCTTATAGGCGGCATATAGATGAATCTTGTTTTTTTTTAATCCATTGCTCTTTTGATTGGAGCAATTAGTCCATTTCCTTAAAAGTGATTATTGAAAAATGTGAATTTAGTGCCATTGTGTTACCTGTTGAGTTGGTGTTTCTGAAAATGTTCTCTGGTCCTTTGTAGCCTCTGTTGCTTTGGTCTTCTTTATTATCTCCACTCAAAGAGACTTCCTTAAAATTTCCTGCAGGGTCAGCTTAGCGGTCAAGAACTCATTTAGTTTTTGTATTTGTTTTTGTTTTTGTTTGTTTGTTTGTTTGTTTGTTTGTTTTTTGGTCTGGGAAACTCATTATCTCTCCTTCTATTCTGAATGACAGCCTTGCTGGATAAAGAATTCTTGACTGTATATTTTTCCCATTTGGCACATTCAGTATTTCCTGTCATTCCCTTCTGGCTTACCAAGTTTCATTGGACAAGTCTGCTGCTAACCTTTTGTGTCTACCCTTGTAGGTTAATGACCTTTTGTCCCTAGTTGATTTTGGAACTTTCAAAATTCTTCATCTTTATATTTTGGCAGTTTCACTATAATATGTTGTATTGACCTATGTTTGTTGATTTTGAGGGCAGTTCTCTGTGCCTTTTGTACTTGAATGCGTATTTTCTTCCCTAGATTAGGGAAGTTCTCAGCTATAATTTGTTCAAATAAACCTTCTGCCCCCTTTTCCTACTTTACTTCTTACAGGACACATTTGATAGGATGTTCTTTCATTTTATGGAATCACTAAGTTCTCTAAGTCTCCCCTTATGATCTAGTAGTTTTCTTTTTCTCTTCTTTTCAGCTTCATTATCTTCTACAGTTTGTCCTCATTATCACCCTTTTCAATCCTCATTGTGACTGTATTCAGTTGGTTTTGCATCTCAGTTATAGCATTTTTAATTTCAGCCTTAATTTTAGGTCTTTGGTCTCTGCAGAAAGTGTGTCTCTAGTGTCTTCTATGCTTTATTGAAGTCCAGCTGGTATCTTATGACTGTTGTTCTAAATATTTGTTCAGATATATTGTTTATATCTGCTTTGAGCAAGTTCCTGTGATTTCTTCTTGACCTTTCTTTTGGGGAGAATTCCTCCATCATGTCATTTTGGCTAAGTTTCTGTCTTTTATGTGTTTTAAAAGCTTGTTATGTTTCCTGGACCTGAGACTACAATGCTACTAAGAAGGAGTCATACACTGTCCAGGGCCTGGGAATTTAGAAGTGTTTATGGTATATGCTGTGTGCACTCTGCTCTTGTGTTTTGGGTGCTCTTTACCACTGGTCAGTCATCTGCAGAGCTCCTCCTTGTTTGCAGTGGGGAGTGCTGGGGAGTGTCTGGAACTTTAACTAGGTGTGCTACAATTTGTTTGTTAAAACAAGCATTGAAAAAAAGGGGAGAAAACTGATTTCAAATAAAGAGAAAAGCAAAGGGAACAAAGAAACTCAAATAGTGAGTCAAAAAACTATGTCTGATTACAAAGAAAAAGGGAAAAAAGAAAATAAAAAATAAACAAAAAGGAAAAAACAAAGAAGTCTTAGCAACAGAGAGAGAGAGAGAGAGAGAGAGAATAAAATGAAAACAAAACAAAACAAGAAAACAATGAGCCTGATTCCACAGGAAAAAAAAATCAAATAAAGGTAAGCCTGGTCCAGTTCCACCAGAGCTGCAGGTGTCATTTTGAAGCACTCATTTTTAGTGTACTTGGTGCATGCAGGGTGCAGCAGGCTGTGCTGGTCTTCTGGAGGGGAAGCCTGCCATGTTGGCTCAGAGTCAGTCTTGCCCCAGTAAATAAGCAGTTGCGAGGCCAAGGGAGGGCAGGGTTTGGTGTAAGCAGTTCCTGCCCCCACTGGGGAACAACTATGTTGCTCTCTGAATTCCCACTGTGTTGGTGTTGGGGGGAAAATGGCACAACTTCAATCTCTTGTCCTCAGACAAGATCCTCTGCTGTTCAGGCAACCCTCACAGAATAGTGAGGGCAGTTGGCTTTCCCTGTACCACAAGTCTCTTGAATTTTTAATTTGGCACCAGGCTGGGACTCAAAACTAAAGGACTCGGCACCATGAACACCCATCCTGCTCCTCTGGAGTAAGCCTTTCTGCACTGTGTCTGAAGTCCTTTGTTCCTGAAAAACAGTTTCATGCCTGCTCAATGTGTGGAATCAATGGTGCAGCACTGCTAAAAGCAGCAAAGGTTATAGTCCCTTTGGGTGTGCCCTGTATCCTGCTGATGAAAGGCCTTTTCTGGTGCCTGCACAGTCTTTTGTCCTTGGGGAGGCAAGGAAAATACCCTCTTCCAAAAGTACTCCAGGAAGGAGAATGATTTCTCCCAATGTACCCTGGAGATCTCTACACTATGCTATGCACTCTGGGCCAGCTCCTTCTTCTCCAGGAACACATGCCACAGCTCTGCTTCAGAGAAAGTCACCCACCTCCAAATCCTCAGAGTTTGAGCTCTGAATGATATTTGAAAAACAAAATAAAAGAAAACAAAACAAAACAATCAGGGGCACCTGGGTGGCTCAGTTTGTTAAGGTCCAACTTCGGTTCAGGTCATGATCTAACCATTCATGGGTTCAAGCCCCACCTGAGACTCTGTGCTGACAGCTCAGAGCCTGGAGTCTTCTTCAGAATCTGTTTCTATGTCTGTCTCTGTCTCTCTCTCTCTGCCTCTACCCCAGTGTGTTTTCTCTCTCAAAAATAAATAAAAATTTAATAAACCAAGTGAAATTTAAAATAACCAAGTGAAAACTCAAGTTAAAAATACAATAACTCAATGAAAATTCATCAGAGGACCTCAACAGTACATATGAACTAGCAGAAGAAAAAAATCAGCAAATGTGAAGATTGACCAATAGAAATTATGCAATTCAAAGAACAAGGAAAAGAATAAAGAAAACTGAACATATTCTCAGAGAAGTATACAAAATATTAAGCAAATTAAAATACATGTAATATAAATACCAGGAGAGAGAAAGGAGAAAAAATTCTTGAAAAAAACTGTACCTGAATACTTCACAAATTTGATGATAAATATTAATCTACACATCCCAAAGTTCAACAAAGTCTAAATAGTATAAACAAAAGTATATACACAGAGAGATACATCATAGTAAAACTGTTGAAAGACAAATTATTAGAAAGATACCAACTACCAAAAACAACTCTGGAAGAAATATAAAACCTCAATGGCCAATAATAAGTATAGCAATTAAATTAGTTATTTAAAAAAGTTTTTTCACAAACTAATGCTCAGAAAGTTTTACTGGTGTAGCCTACAAATTGTTAGAAAAAATAATTCATACCAGTTCTTCAAGAGTCTTCTAAAAGGAGAAGAGAGAATATTTTCTAACTAATGCCATGATGACAATATTACCTTAATACCAAAACCAGACAAAGATGTCACAAGAAAATAAAGCTGCTGTTTAATTTTTTTATGAATATAGACACAAAAATTATGACAAGATACTAGCAAACCAAACCGGCCAACAAAAAATCTAAGAACTATACCATGACCGAGTGAGCTATGTCCCAGGAAATGAAATTAGTATTAACATTCAAAATAAATTCGTATAATATACTACATCTATAAATAAAATACAAAATCATATGATCATCTCAACAGATACAGAAAAAGTCTTTGACAAAATATGACACCATTTTATAATAAAAACAAAAGAGAGCAATGAGTAGAAGGTAACTTTCTCAAACTGATAAAGGGCATAAATAAAAAACCTACAGGTAATGTCATATTTAAGTTAGAAACAATGAGTGCTTTTATTCTAAGATCAAGATATTAGAACAAAATAAGGACATCCATTCTTGCCACTGATACTCATCATTGTACAGGAAGCTCTATCCAGGGCAATTAGGCAGAAAAATTAAATAAACAATTTAAGATTGGAAAGATAAAAATAGAATTGTTTCACAGATTATGTAATGTTGTATATCCTTAAGAATACAAAAACTTATTATCACAACAAATAAATTTACCAAAAAATCACTAAGATATTTGATTATTACCTAAAATAATACAATGAAGTCTTATTTTTACTTTTAATTAGTTTTATTAAAAGATTTTCACCAAAGTAACCACTGAAAAGTTAATCATAAATGAAAAAACAAGTGGGAATCAATATTTTTGCAACTCCTCATTACTAATGAACATGTATCTTCAACATAAATAAGTTACTACTTAATAAGGAAAACTTTAATAAATCATTTGATAAAAGGAGCAAAGCAATTTACTGAGAGAGAAACACAAATGGCCAAGTAACACTTTAAAAGTCTTAACCAGGGGCGTATGGGTGGCTTAGTCAGTAAAGCGTCCGACTTTCGCTTAGGTCATGATCTCGCAGTTCGTGGGTTCAAGCCCCGCATCGGGCTCTGTGCTGACTGCCAGCTCAGAGCCTGGAGCCTGTTTCAGTCTGTGACTCCCTCTCTGACCTCCCCTGCTCACGCTCTCTCTCTCTCTCTCCTAGAAATAAATAAAACATTAAAAAAAATTAAAAAAAATAAAAAATAAAAAGTCTTAACCTTAAATGAGCACTTCACCAATCATATCTGTCACAAAAATGTTTGATCATTGTCAGCATTAGTAAATGCCTTAGGAAGGCTACTCTGAAAGCACAGCCTGAGATTCTAAAATTTCTGTTCTAGTGATTTCTTGGGAGAGGACCTAGGAAATTAGAAGTGAAGGAAAGAGGTAGGGCTTAAGAAAAAGCTCAGAGAGGATGCAGTCAATGCAGAGGATGATACTAGCCTCAGCCCAGCTCTATGAGCAGCTGAGAGCAGGAATTTCAACAGTCTGTCCTACTATATGAGGCCTTTGGCCAGTTACTGGTTGTAGGCTCCCCCCATTCCTAGATTAGAATGTATAACCAGCAAAGAGATTCTGGGCCGAGCACTAATACATCCACTATAGCAAGTGTTTAGAAATTAGGTACTTTCAACTCTGCTAATTAGAGTATACACCAAGACATGTTGAAGAGTGTTTTGGCAATATTTACTAACAAAAAAGTGTTTATATACTTTAACCCAGGAATTCTACTTCTGCAAATATAAATGACATACACACTGTCCTCGGTCTATTGCTGTAAAAAAAGAATGTCAATGTTTATTGCAGAATGTGGTAGGTAGAATAATAGAACCTCCACAGCCCAATCCCCAGAACCTGTGGGTTATTAGTTTACATGGCAAATGAAATTAAAGTAGCAGATGGAATTAAGATTGCTAATCAACTGATCTTAAAATAGAAGCAGCATGCTGGATTATCCAGGTGGTTCCAATGTAATCACAAGGTCTTTTATAAATGGGAGTGAGGAAGCCAGAGTCACAGTGCTGCAGTATGAGAAGGGTTCCGTTCACTGTTGTTGGCTTTGAAGATTGAATGTGCTTGAGCCAAGTAATGTTGGCAGCCTCTAAAAGCTGGAAAAGACAAGAAAACGGAATCTCCCTTACAGCCTCCAAAAAGGTATGTGGTCCTGCCAACATCCTGTTTTAGCCCAGGGGGATCCATTTCATACTTCTGACCTCCAAAGTGTAAGGTAAGAAATATGTGCAGTTTTGTGGTAACTTGTTACAACAGCAATAAGAAGTGAATACACAGGATTGTTGAAATTATCTATAATAAGGACTAATCATGCCACTGATAATGAGAGTGGACAAAGGAGAAGGATCAATCAAAGACAGGTCTAATAGGTGAAACTAAACATTTGGGATATGTTGATGCTACCATTATTTTTTAAGTGAAAAGTGCTGGAAAAGAATAGTTGCACGGGTTGGTTTGTTTGGGAAAGCACTTTGTGAACTATAATAAACTTGAGGTCTAACTATGATATTTAGATGGGCAAACTACAGAGCTGTCATAATGAAGCTTTGCTTTAACCACATTTGAAAGGGTTGAACAGTGAATAAATGAAAGGAAATAGAAGCTGCATGTAGTTATTTCTAGAAAGTTTGCTGTGAAAAGGTGAAGAATTTGGTGGTTGTTCAAAGAGGTAGAAAGAGGTTAATAAGTGAAGAAACCAGTACAAAGGAAGAATTTGAAATTTAAAGGAAGGATCGGTAATTAATCAAGTTCTCAAAGGAAATGTGCAACAATAATATATGGGATCTAGAGATTATTACCGCTGATTTAATTTCAGTCGCTTTTATTAAAGTCGTTTGTAAGTAAATGAAAATTCTGTGGAAATTAGTGGGACAATATTGGTAACTGCCTTACCATCTGTGTTGAAACGTATTTGAGGAGTTTCTAATTTAAGTAATTCCAATTTATATAATAAAATGCTTTTATTCATTTTCCTCTTGAATACCCATGATGAATTAGATCAAACAAAGTCTCTTTTGGTTGGTTAAATGGTTTTTGTCTCTACTTTCTCAGTGTCTTCCAATGTTAAACAGATTAAAGCACCTTGTAAATTTCTTTTTAGGATCATATACGTTGTGATTAAGATTACTAATAGGACTAATTGATCTGCTTTAAGATCCTGATCAAGCTTTTAGAGTTTTAGTAATAAAAGACAGGAGTAACCTTTCTAGTAGAAAACAATAAATATAAATATATGTAAAATATTACATGTATATATAAATATATGCATGTACATGCGTACATAGGCATGCATGAATTTTTATAAGGTAACAGTTGTGGCTGAGCATAGTTCAGGAATATGGTCTATTTCTGGATCATGGAATTGTCTGGGAGACATTGCAACTAAATATAAGGATGTCAAGTAACTTAATGAACTAATAAAACACATTATAAGGTAACAAGAGACTTGGTGACTTAAAATGTGTGTGAGAATATTATCTACAAAATTATTTTGATATAATGCAGATGTAAAGTGGACCTATCTTTACACAAGTCTAGCTTAAATGCCTAGAATTTTCTTGGTTTGAAAGCAATGGAAACATAACAAACCCTCACTCCTGTGTATGTGATATGTGTATATGATAACAAATCATTATTTCCATCGATCATAGAGGACTGGATTGTAGAATGTAGTAAGAATTGACAGTCAGAATGGACTAAGAAAACTAGTAGTATAAGGTCAGTGCTAAGCGGGAGACTAGATTGGTGAGAACATAGAAGCTGGAAGTAAATCATTTTATATACCGTTTCCGTAAGATTAAAGAGAAAAGTTTTGTTAACACCTTAGTCATGCAGTTTTCAACGGAGTCCCTGTAGAAAGAAAACGAGTTTAAAATATACATGTATAAAACTTTATGTATGTATAAATATATAGTTTATATATAAAAATCTCCATGCAGAAGTCAAGAAGATGCAGTGCATCAGCAACTTAATAGAATATTAGTCAAAACAATAGCAAAGATAAATGAGCAGTCAAAAAAGAGTACTGCTCAATTTATACCCTCAAAGGAAACCAAGGATAAGCAACCAAGAGGTTATTAGAACTTGCTTCAGTGAAGTCACTGCTCCTTACAGCTTTTAGACCTGAGCCAGGTTAGACTAGAGCCCACTGACTATTGGGTAGGCTTGGTTCTGAGGAGAAAGGACTCTGCAACATCATAGTTAGTACACATGGTGGTGACTCTCTCAGTTCTTCCTCCAAAAACCTATGATCATTTGCTTTCACAACTTTACATTAGGGAGAGGTATTGTGAGGATTGTCAGAATCACGGTTCAAATTGACATTGACTCCCAGAAACTCAAAGCATTCTCATGGTTTCCTTTATGATTGGGACCATATGGGGGCTAGATAATTAAATGGATGTGGGTCTGTGAATCTACATGATGGTTATCTCCCTGGTCTCTGAATATATAATTGGAAAATACATACATGGTATTTAGTAAAACTCTACATTAGGGTCTTAGTATGCAAACTAAGAATAATCATAATGGGGAAAAACCAAGTGTGAGTCTCTGAAACTGCCCCCTCTCATCTTCATACGTTGGATCCTGTACAAAAGTGGATAGTAGAGAATAGCAGTAGACTACGTCAAACTCTGCTAACTCACAGCTTTAACTGGGACTGTAATAATAGCAGATTAACATAGTCTCTGGTACACTGATGCTGCCTTTGATTAAAATGCATTGTTTTCTTCAAGAATATAGGATTAGAAACAGTACAAATTTACATGGAAATCACTACAGATAGTTTTTCTCCCTAAGACTATCTTTGTTCCCGTACCCAATAGTGTAATATAATATGAATAGACCTGATCTTCTTGACATCTTTCAGCATATATGTAGCATACAACATCATGCTAATTAGCCCAAATGAGCAAAAGCACATTGCTCACACATAGATGACCAACACATTGGATGTCTTGATAGCATGTATGTACTCCTAACACTGGGAGGTAACGTCTGTGAAGTTTTTGGTTTGACACCTCTGTAAAATATTTGAGTCCAAATGGTTGGCCTGTCAAGATATTCCATATGAAGTAAAAGACAAATTTTTCATCTTGTACTTTCCACTGTAAGGAAGGAAGAACAATACTAGAAAGACCTCTTTGGGTTTTGAGCAGTATATTCCACAACTGAGGAAATTGCTCCAAATCATGGTCCAGGATACAAAAAGCTTACAGCGGTGAGTCGAGCTCAGGGTTAAAGAGCACTGTGGCAGATACAAGCTAGCAATGGTGAGAAAAGATACTTTGTGAAAATGTAACAAGCTTCATTGGGAGAGCATGCTGCAGAATCTGGGGTTTTGAAAGAAGGTCATTTCACTTTGGTGTGCTTCTGGGGTAAGTGACCATGCTTCCACAACTACCCTTCATGAAATGGGCTCTCTCAAATCTACCTAGTCATAAGATTGGAGGGGTCCAGAAGTGGTTCATTGTAAAATGGAAGTTCTATATCCAGTATTTGGCATGAGTAAACCAAAATAGCAAAAACAATATGCATGGGTAGGTAGCCTCAACTACTAAGTCATCAAAACTGTTGTACCAATGCTGCTCTCTTAGCATTATCTCTTATCACTCAGGCTATGAGTTGTAAGGTGACTTTGTTATGCGAGTTCAAGATGAAAATGATGACATCTGCAGTCTAGCTCAACTCTCAGTCTGGAAAGATAATGAAAAAGGATAGCCCTAATGAGCAGAACTTCATGCAATGTACTTGGTTATTCATTACATGTGGTAAGAGAGGATACCTAAAGCAGCTTATACACACACACACACATATACACGCACACCCCCACATGTATACACACCCACACCCACATCTACCCACATCCACCAGCACATATATATATATATATATATTATATGCACACACACAGGTTCACATATATATTCAAATACATATATGCACACACATACATGTGCATGCACACACATACACAAATGCACACAAGCACACATATATATGCCTGCAGGCAATGGAAACATCACTTTGCTGATGATGGTCAGAGGCCTAGAAGGAGGAAATAGTGATAGTGGTCTAAAACAGAAAGATACAGACATATATTTGGGAGTAGGTACAAAGTAAGAAGACCTTCATATTACGTTATAAAGACTATTAAAGGGTACTTCAGCAACCAAGCACACAATCACTCCACCAGTTCACCTTCGTCTTTGTCATCGGACACCTGAATATTGACAAATGGGCACATGAACTAATTGGGCATTGTGGCAGGGATGGAAGCTCTATATGGAAAACAACTGATGTATCTACTGCCAGTACTGAATGATCATCCTGTCAATAACAGACCATTGCTGAGTCTCTAATATGGCACCCTTTCTCAAGGAAACAAAGCAACTAGTGGAGGCAAATAAAGAACATTGATCTTTTCTTCCTTGGAAGGACCAGTGATTTATTCTAAGAAAATAGATATTTTAGGTATGAGCTTTCTTTTCTCTTAAGTGTTTTAGCCAGCCAGCACCAGTATCTGAGAACTTATTATTCAACCCACTGACAAGAAATTCATTTAACTTCATATCAGACCAGGTTTCAGCAGAAAGAAGGTAAAAGTGTAGGCACCATGATTATGGTCTAATATAGTATATGAATGCCCTGCTGAAGGCACATCTGACGTGTCAACTCAGAAATGATATTTGGCAAAGATGGAGTGAATCCTCCATGATGAGTTATTGTATGGCACGATGCACCAAGTAAGAAGAATACATAGGTCTAAGAAGCAAGGGATAGAAGTCAGGGGTCCATTTGTTCTCATTCCTAGTGATTCACGTGAATTTGCACTTCCTATTCCAACTGTTTAGACCTCTGTGGGGTTAGAGACCTGATTCCCAGAGTGGAAGTAATTCTGCTAGAGGTTACAGAGAGAGAAATTACATTTTAAGGTATGTCTGATCTTAGCTTACCTTGGGATCCTTGTGTTAATGGGTAAGCAGGCAAGAAGAGAAATCACTATATTAGATATAACTGATCCTGAACATCAGAGAAGGTCAAGCTGCTATTCCACAATGGCACTAATATAGAATGTGTTTGTTAATCAAGTTTTATGTGTGGGTGCCTCATGGTACTCTCTCCCTCAATCAGTTTTGGTAGTAAATGAACAAGCATGTTATATGTAACAGACACGTAGAAATGCAATAAGAATAACTACTATGAGCCAAGGACAGTAATAGGAACTTTGTGTGGATTATTAGAGAATCTGAAGACATCAGGCAATTTCTGAAGGTCACATTGTAAGTAGAACCATCCCCCCCCCGCCCCCCACAGGTGGATTTATTCCGTATAGAAAGGATGGTTTATAGACATATATATAGATATCTAGACATATATATATATGTAGATATATATATATCTAGATATCTATATATATAGACATATATATAGATAGATATATAGATATGTCTATATATATAGACAAGTGGCATTCATATTCTAATTCCAGAACAGGCATATCTGCCAATTTTTTGCATGGAATTTCATGACTATTCCCCATTATTGGAGATTACCACATATTCTATCACATCATCTGCATCTTCTAATTTAGAGTTCTTATAAGCCTAGAACAACTCTTTCCATTTAGTATCAATTACTTAACACCCACATCAGAATTTTCTGCTTAGGATGTTGCTAACAGTGCAAATGAAGAATAGTGCAAAACATCAGAAAATAGATTTTGGCCATATGTAGACATCTATCTAAGTTGATCCTCTCATTTCCACACAGTATGGAGTGTTAAATTCTGAATTTATTGAGGCCATGACTTTGTTGGTGAAAAAATCTGTTTAATTACCTAAAATGTTGCTTGGGTATGTACCAATAAATAATCGAAACAATGGATCTGTGTTACTTCTCCCATTTGAATTATTGCACTCTTTCTAAATGAGTTCTAAAATGTCAACAATTTGATGTTTTATCTGTATTCCTTATCTCACAGTGAAACACAAGGCCCAGAGTACTGATAGAATGTTTATCACCACTGATGAAACACTTTAAACCCAGTTTTGAGATCTAACAGCAGAATTGCCTTATTGGCCTCTTTTTCTTTTTATTAGAATATAAATTTGACATATATCCTGGAACATTTCACAATTTTAGAACAAAAGACAATGCCCTGTAAATTTTCTTGTGATTATAGTGATTTTAAAATGGCACACAGTAACCCATTAGGAGAGGAAATATTTACTGTTATAGTACCATGTATAATGAAAACAAATGCTATATGAGGGGAATTTTTGATGCATATAAATGATAAGTGAGAAGAATAAATAAAAGAGATGGAAGGAAAAACATGGAGCAATGCTTGAAATAACCTTACTAAATTATCATAATTTTCACAAGTTCTTTAAGGTTCTTTTACAAAATCTGAGGAAAGTGGAAACCTCATGCTTTCATGTGATCATTTCAGGCTTAAGGTTTTTTTTTTCTTTTGAATATTCACTGCAAAGAGAAATGCTCTTTAAAGACTATTTTCTCTTATCTTCCACACGTTGTGGCAATACTGACTGTCATTTTTCTTTTAAACTTTGTTCCATATAATTGGATTAGCATCATTCTGTAATGCATTTAAATATCAAATTAATTCACTCCATGCTACTGGGGTTGATTTCTTGGTTTTCTTCTTAATAAACTGTCAGATGTTACTATATTAGCAGGGGAAAGACTGGTGTCACATATTTGTTACATACGTTTTTAAATATCACTATGGTATCCTAATTCTGCATGATTACATAATGTTTTTCTCTTGAATTTAAACCTCTGCAAATCTTGATTCTAAGAACGTATTTAAAGACTGACAGCAATTACAATGTGTCATGATAGTTGTTTAGGTTCAGTTCCATGGCTCTGAACAATGGAGTCACTGTTGTCAAAGAGACCAATGCTTTCTCCCCTGGAAACCATTTATAAAGGGTTCTATAAAATTATTAGGGATAGGATGACCGTTGTTTCATGAGCCTTAGCATGTTTCCTTGATCCATGGCTGCTATGAAATGATCTAGAGATATAATCTTATATTTGTAGAATGTTAGGAGACCTATTCATTGTGAATTTTTAGGATGACAGAAAAACCTCTCAGATTAGGTTTTAAGTGAATATTAATTTTAGCCTATTTTGTGACTAGAAATAGAAAAAAAAATCTTTCTGAGAAAACAATTATAATACAAGGTTCTCCCTAAATGTGTAGTTGAATTAAATGGGTAGTGGTTCTTCTGTATTAAATAAACACATGGATTATCATCTAACATCTAAATGTAATAGATATTTTTGAAGATCTTTAAAATCTGATTCTATAAAATCCCCCACACCCAAAAGGTGATTATTTCCTTTATTAGAGCCTGTCCAAATTGTTGGGTAAGGTTATACCATTGGGAATTAATAGTAAATTTAAAACATCAGGTACCCTATGGAGATTTAAGAGCTATTTATTTTTCAGCTAACTGCACTGGCTCATAACTATACAATTTACAATTAGTCTTTTTCTTTTTCTTTTTTTTTTTTTTTACTAAATTAAGCTAGTATTTAAAAGATGCAAAAGCATTCTTTTATTTTAGTTTCTTATTATTCTTTAGTGTTCTTTTATTTATAAACATGTAGAGTGGTAGAAAGCAGATATCTGCTCACCAAACTCCGTATTTCATGCTACTGATACATAGCTCGTCTAAATTCCCTAGCCCAACAGTTAAATGTAAGTATGTGACTGAGTTCTGGTCTTTGGAATGTGGGCAGAAGTGATGGGCACTACATGACTGTCTGACCCATGTAAAAATCTCCCAGGATGTTAGTCTTCCTTACATGGTCCTTCTCCTGCGTGTTATTACAAATTCTAATTACCTCATTGTAGGTAAACTAACAGCCCCACCCACTCAAAGCCACCCACATCCTAATCCCAGAAACTTCTGTAATCTTCTATAGCAAAAGAGATTTAAGACCAAGGGCCTTTAAAATAGGAGATTATTCTAGATTATACAAATGGGGGCCTAATGTCATCATAAGGTCATTGTGAGGGGTAAGTAGGAATGCCATAATCGGTAAAAGACATGACCATGGAAGGAAAGATGGATGTGATTCAGGGCCAAAAGTCCAGCAACATGGGCAGATACTAGAAGTTGGAAAAAGGCAAAAGCATGAGTATTCTCTAGAGCTTGTAGAAATGATAGATCCCTGCCTACCAATTTTAGATTTTTGGCCTTTCAGGACTGTAATACAGTACAGTTGTGTTGTTTTAAATTCCTACATTTGTAGTAATTTGTTACAGCACCAATATAAACATAACCTCTGAATATTTAAATATATTAGAAAACATAAGCAGTTTATACACAAGCCATATTCATGGACAATGAATCCAAGTGTTGCTTATTAAATGTATATATTAGAAGACATGCATTGGGTATTTCTGAAGTAGTTTTTATGTGGATTATGCCGTAAATTTTTAATGTGTATCTCAAGAGATGCAGTTATTATCCCCATTCTACAGCTAGTAAATTTTCACAGAGCATATGTTCTATTATTAATTCTTTTATTTTCTGACTTTATATACTGTGTTTGGAAACCTTTGATACAGCTCAAATATTTATTTCCAGTTGAGAGTTCTTTCTGGCCCTTGAACCTACCCTCCCAAATGGCTTTTGGAACATCTCTGTTTAGATGAACTGTAGCCAATTCAGATCAAATATATCTAACATTAACTCTGTCTTCTATCATTTGTTTTTCCTCCGGTGAATTCTCCATTCTATCAATGGCTTCTCCATGTACCCAGTCATTCAAATCAGGGTCCTAGAATTATCCTTTCTATCCATTCCTCACTACAATCAAAATCTTACAGAATACAAACTACATATTCTCACTGGTAAATTTTTTTTCTTGCAGGGATACACATTAGCAATTATGAAACTGTGCATACCTAGATATGAACACCTATTTTACAGATGATGAGGGTCCATTTTCTCACTGTCAGGAAAATAGTTAGAAAGAGAATGCTAGAATGAGCTATTTGGTACCAAACTGGAATCTGAGATGTCAATATGAATATATATACTTACAGATCTAAACCATACACATACATACCAATAACTAGATAGATACAAATACAGTTATTTTACATCTTGGCATATAAATGTACATTTCCTACCTCTGTTCACAGAGATGGCTTTGAAGGAGTATTGAAATAGCAACAAGCATACCCAGCATTCCAATCCAGGTTTCTAAATACCCTCTTGAAATAAAAGAACTCCTTGGCTGATCTTAAAATAGGAGGAGAGAGGGGTGCCTAAGTGGCCCAGCCAGTTAAGCTTCTGACTTTGGCTCAGGTCATGATCTCCCAGTTCATTGGTTTGAGCCCCATGCCAGGCTCTGAGCTGATAGCTTGGAGCCTAAAGCCTGGTTGGGATTCTGTCTGTCTGTCTGCCCCTCCTCCACTTGTGTTGTCTCTTTCCATCTCTCAAATGAATATACATTGAAATAAAAAATTAGAGAAGAAAAAATAAATCTGGGACATCTTTTGTGCCAAAAGTAACAATATGCTCAAAAAAAAAAAAAAAAAAAAAAAAAAGAGGGGCTTGCCAAAGGGACACAGGAGCCAAGTTGAAAGAGCTCCAGTAGTCAAAACTGGAAGAATTTGTGAAATAAGAAAGATTAGTATATGGTTATAACCTCAAAAAATATATAAATATGCCTGAGTCATTTCTGATATAAATAAATTATTGGATAATATATAAATGGAGAAAAAGAAATGGCTTTCATAAAATACTAATTACTGTAGAAATGATAAGGGAAATAGACAATCACTATTAGAACATAAGCATAATAATGACTACAGGCAAGAATAGTAATTCAAATAATAAGTAGGTAAAACTCACAGAGCCTCAAATTAGTACTCTTTGGCTATACTGTTGTGGTGTTAATTTATGTCCACAAATTTTAAGAAATGAAGCTTAATTTCTTTCATTTTTATTAGGGATGTACCTAGGACCCCTTTCTAATGAATACAATGTAAAGGGGAAAAAAAACCCCTTTCCAATTGAGAAATTTTGCAAGCACCACCTTAACCAAGTGATCAAGATCAGCATCAGTAATAAGACCTATCGTATCTAAGATGTATCTAAGATGCTTTACATCTTCAGTATCCTTCCTCTAAATCCATAGCATCAATCTAATGACAAGATACTGGACAAATTCATATTGAGTAACTTTCTTCAAAATCCATGATCAGTAGTCTTCAAAAGTATCCATGTCATCCAAGATTAAGACTAATGAACTGTCACAGATTGGAAGTGACTAAGAGATAAAATTAAATAGAAGGTAATAACAGGTAGTCCGGATTAGATCCTGGAAAAGAAATGATGTTAGTGGAAAAATGGAAGAAATTAGAAAAAGCTGCTAGCTCAGTTAATAATGTTATGCCAATGCTAAATGCTTAATTTTAAGAAATCAAATGTTGACACTGGGAGTGAGTTGGTTGAAAGGTGTTCTGAAACTGTACTAACTTCACAACACTGCTCGAAGTCTAAAATGACTTGAAAATAAGTTGTAAATATCCTATCAAAACAATCTACTTTCTACACCTTAGAGATCTCCTATTCTCTTATTTCTACTTCTACATATATTGAAGCCCTTATCAATTAATATATAAATTATTAAACTTGAATCAAATGGTTTCCATGTCTGTTATCTTGTGCCTTGCTACTCTCTATTACATCCTCTCAACACAAATGAGCTTTGTCACCTGCAACAGTAATCACAAAATATTTGCATAGGGTGTCCCATAGGTTCAATTACCTACCATACTTTTTAGCTTCATTTTCCTTTGCTCTCATATATATGACATATTTAATTGGTAATCTTTCCAGTTCCTTGCATCTGCCAATCTCTTTCACACTTGCATTCTCACACCTGAGATTCCTTCTGCCAAAAATATTTTCGTTGCCTTTAGTAGATAATTTCTCCTCCCCCAGATATTTTTTTTTCCTCAAAAGTAACAGTTCCTAGAAGACTTTCTTGACATCCCTGGTGTAAATTGTGTTTTTCTCTGGAACTGTGCACATATATCTATTAATGGCAAGGACACTTTCTTATCCACAACGCCTTCCCTGGAGCCTGACAATAAATATGTGTTTAACTAAGTTTTACTTAGAATCGTCAAGTAAATACTAAGAATAAATTCAAATGGAAAGGCAAAAGCAAATCTACAGTAAATAATAAAAACAAGAAGGAAAAAAAGTCTTAAGCCATATGATTCTATAAAGAAAGTGCCCACTTAAGAATTTCTAATTTTGTCAGAGGTCTGGGCTAAGAAACCAGAACACACTCAAGAATATCATCTGCTCAAATACACATTGCAGGAAAACCTCATGTGAAGAAACTGACCCCAGATGGCATTGTACTATAAAATTACAGGCGTTGCTGTGACAGCAGAATCAGATGTATGTGTTTGTCTGTGCATATTAGAGCTCTATAGTCCGTGAATCAAGTGCCAGTTTTACAGCATTACCTTCCCTCTTATAGAACCACACAGACTGAACAATTCAAAGTGCACCTTTATTTTCAAGGATCAGTCTCAGAGAATCTATTCTGAAGGCTTTCAAAGCTGCTATTGACTCTATTGGGACAACCTGGACAAGTCCTTCATCTGTAGTGACTCAGGGTCAGCAAAGAAATTCCAGGGAATAGCATGAAAGACACTTTATCCGAGGAGCAGATGGGACTGACCCAGTCTGCATTAATCCCTTTCAGACTGGCAATTTATAGACTGGTTTATTTCAGTTATTGTCAACAGGTAAGAGTTCATAATTTTTTAAGTTGGCTTTTAAAAAGAAAATTTTATTTTTGCCCCATTTGCTAAACACTGTTCTACATTGAAGTTTATATAAGTCTTTATATAGAGAGTCAGCATTTTGACTGGTGTATGTGTTTGATTGCTTTGAACATTGTGTTGAAGAAGGTAATGCTGAAAGTGTCAGTGACCAAGGCCAAGGCAAGCCTGAATTTTTTCAGTGCATTTTGTTCTTAGTTTTCATGCAGAAAGGTTGCCATAGAAACTAGTAAAGGAGCTAAATTACTTGTTGATTCTGTGTATGCCTTATCTTCCGTTCTCCTATTCTGATACTTAAGTGAGAAACTGGAGGATTTTATATGTTCATCTCCCTTTAAATGGAGAATATTTCCTTGTATAGTCTAAAGTTAAAAGTACAGGTTTCGTTTTGTTTTGTTTTTACTACTTAAAAATGTATGTTAGGGGCACCTGGTGGCTCAGTCTGTTAAGTGTCTGACATTGGATCAGGTCATGATCTCATGGTTCATGAATTTGAGCCCCACATTGGGCTCTGTGATAACAGCTCAGAGCCTGGAGTCTGCTTCAGATGCTCTCGCTCTCTTGCTCTCTCACTCTCAAAATTAAACATTAAAATTTTTTTTAAATAAAAAAGTATATTAGAACACATTTTTTGGTGTCCTGTGTCCATAATATCATTTTTAATAATACAGTTGTCAAATTTGGGGGACCACAGAGTAGAGCAGAGTGCTCCTTTTCCTCAAAATGTGACAACTGCTGAGATAATAAAATTGTAGTTTACCTGCATTCCAATCTAGATGCTTAGAGTGGGCAGATATGGGATAGCAGCCACTAATGATTCCCACTACCTGATCCTAAGCACAATAAGCTAAAGAAAGTATAATTGACTTTCATTTTCTCAGACTGGATGGTGGTCATTAACAAAGACACAAAAAGTATTATGAATTATTTGCAGTGGCAGATAGTTGAAATATAGTCAGGGAGTATCAAGAAAGGTTATAGATGAAAACCAAAATGATAACCTGCCTCTTAAAGAAAAAAAAAATATATGATATGATAAAATGGAACTGATTCAATAGCCTAAATTATTCTGGCAGTATTATTGAAAGTACTAGAAATAAGCAATATGGGTAAAATGGGTACTAGAAATGAACAATATGGGTAAAAATGAACAATGAGGGTAAAATTTTGAGTCTATATTGAGGATTCATTGTCTAGTTATAAAAATGTTAGAGGAAGATTCAAACATGTTTTCTGAGAACAGACATCTTTGGCGGGATAGGTATAGTATGGACCTGTGTGCCTTTTCTGTTTCTCATGATACATCCCCCAAAGGCTATCTCTGCAGGTATGATTTCTCAGTTTGGAAAGTTTTATCTCTAGAGCAAGAAAACTAACCATGCTAAGAAAGACCATCCCAGGAGATGAAGTACTATAAGGAGATAAAAAAAAACCCACAGGGAATTAGCAATGTCTGGAGCATAGGCACACAGGAAATCCAATACTGGAAGAATAGTTAAGTAATAGAAGTATTATATACTTAATACACACACACACACACACACACACACACACACACACACACACGTCTGGATCGGTTAAAAGTAATGAACTAGATGTACATATATTCACATGAATTGAGCTCGAAAACATGTTGAATATAAAAGTAAGAAAAAAGATTTACAGCACAAAAAACAGCAACATAGATTTTCCAGGAATACATACATTTAAATAAAATCATGGACATTGTGGGAAGATAAGAATGGAATTAGAAAAG